>JANAVB010033020.1:2828746-3031246 GCA_029216955.1 Iris pallida
CATCCGATTTTAATAATCGACATAAACTTAAGTCAATACACAAAATATACGAACTGCTGCTAATTATTTCAGGTCTTGTGAAATCAATATCAACAAGCGTACTACTGCATCATCAAGCACGTAAATCATCAGTCTGAAGCTTACTCTCATTGGAATTTAGTTCGAGTCATTTTACAATTTATTATGTATTTTATTTTTATTGAGTCCAGGATATAAATTGTAAGATCGACTGGGTAATACTGGCTTAGGTTAATCATAGTCCACTTTTCTATACAGCCTACCTATCCATATTCCATCTACCAAAAAGTTCAATTCCATTCTGCAACAATATTTTACAAATGTTTAACATTTTTACCTAGACAGAACTCAAGTCGAGTTCGGCCCAAGTTCGGTCCGAACTCTGACCGAGTTCGGCCAGTTTAAATTTAAATATTTGTTGCCTCCAAATCTGCATGCAACGTTCATATGCGAAATCTTTGCATCAGAACTCTGCCAGAACTTTGTCCGAGTTCGGTCCTAGAAAATACCTATAAATAGAAGATAATTTCTCATTCCAAATCACTCAATCATTTTTATCTTCTCTTCTCTATTCAATAAGTGTTTTCATCCGATCAAAATCTTTTATATCTCACCTACACTCCTCTTAGCTAAAAGCCAGTAATATCTATTTCGATTTAGAGTCTTTTGGTTTTCAAGAGTTGTAAAGAGGTTGTTCAAAGTACATAAATTATCTCTATTGTGGAGCCGATCGTGCGCTCGTCACCAAGCACGGTGTTGTGAAGTTGGTCGTGCACTTGTCACCAAACACGGTGTTGTAAGAGACTGCAAGCTTTCAATTAGCTTGTGCCTTAGTGGATTAACGTCGAACAAGAGTACTCGAGACTGGATTAGTCCTCTCAGAGGGATACCAGTATACATCACTGTGTCACTGAGTTTGATCTCTCTATCTCTTGCTATATTTATTTACTATCTCTTATTTACTGCCATAGTTATCTGTTTACAATTTTAAAATTAGTGATTATTTTTTGCTGCACTCTCACTCACTCTATTCACCCGCCCTAGAGGTGCTCAACGATCCTACAATTGGTATCAGAGCAGGTTATATTCTAATATAATAAACCTCAGAGAGTATATATGGCAGCCATGAAATCAATATTCAACTGTGAAGGGTAATCCACAAATAGACCTCAACTATTTGATGGTACAAATTATACCTACTGGAAAACACGGATTACTTTCTTTTTAAAGTCTCTTGACTTTGATCTTTGGTCTATAGTTGTTGACGATTATAAGAAACCGACACCTACAGTAGTTGATGGCCTGCTTGTAGACAAGCCTCATGACAAATATACAGAGGCTAAAAAGGTAAAGGCTAGTCTAGATCCTCGTGCCATCAACGCACTGTTATGTGCAATTGACAAAACAGAATTCAACAGAGTTTCAACCTGTAAGACGTCTCACAAGATTTGAAAACTTCTTGAGGTAACTCATGAAGGTACTTCCCAAGTGAAGGAATCCAAAATCAGTAGACTAACACATGCGTATGAATCTTTTAAGATAAAATCCAGTGAGTCAATTACACAGATGTTCACACATTTCCTTGATATTACTAATCCTTTGCAATCTCTTGGTAAGAATTACAGTAATTATGAGAAGATCAAAAAAGTGCTACGGGCTCTAACCAAGAACTGGAACCCAAAGACAACAGCAATCGTTGAAAGAAACAATCTCACCACCATATCTCTCGAAACACTGATGGGCAAGCTCATGACCCATGAGCTTGATCTACAAGAGTTTGAAGAAGCAACCCAAAAGAAAAGTCTATCGCTTTTAAAGCTCAAGCCAAAAAATCTACATGCAATGATTTTGAGGAAGAATCATCAAGTGGTGATGAACAAGTCCTACTAGTGAAGAACTTCAGAAAATTCCTAAAGTTTAAAAAATCAAACAGAAGGAAGAGAGATATCCAAGAAAGCATTGAAGATGAAACAATATGCTTTGGATGCAAGAAATCAGGGCACATGAAGAAGGACTGTCCAACTTCGAAGAAAAATAGTCCATACGATAGATTAAGATCAAGCATAAAAGCAATAACCAGTCGAAAGTATGCTAACACAAGTATCTGGCATGAAAGTGATGCCAGTGATACAGAGGAAGAAGACAGACCCTGCGGAAATGCTAATGTCTGTCTTATGGCTTTTGATAAGGTATCCTCAAACCCTTTGTATGATGACTTTACTTTCGATGAATTGGAAAATGCCTTTAGCGAACTACTTGAAGAACACAAAAATGTACTTAAAAAGTATAAGCAATCTCAAAAAAAGATTAAGGCATACACAACTGAGATAGCTAGACTGTCCAGTATTATTGAAGACATTAAAGAGACGTCTACTACCGGTAACACGGAAGAGATAGCCAAACTCAAAGTAGACTATCATGAGGATATCCTCAAAATTGATAAGAAAGAAAGAGACTATGTCAAAATACAAGAGTTATATGCCATAGAGAAGAAGAAGCACTTAGTCACAGAACAAAGACTCTCAGACATGACTGCTAAATATGAAGAGTCTTTTGCGGTTTCTAAAAAGTTAGAAATCAAGTTAGGCAAATAGGCAATACCTGTGACATAGCCTAAGTTTAGTCCTAATGCTAAGCATACACCTAAGAGGACTAAAACTAAGAAAGCACGAAAGAAACACGATTATCACCATGCTTTCACTTATATGTTTTCAAAAAAACCAAATAGGCATGTCAACACAGTTTCAACTACCACTGTTTCTAAACTCACTTGCACATATTGTGGTACTAATGGACACATATCACAGTATTGTTTAGCAAGAAAACTTGTTGACAATCGTACTTTATTTTGGAGACCTAAGACTAATCAATATGGACCCTTCAGTAAATGGGTACCAAAAGATTTATCTACTTGTTTTGTAGGTGGATCCTCAACCCTCTCATGCTAAAAGTAAGTGGATCCTCGATAGCGGATGTTCGTGGCACATGACCGGTGATGCATCTTTGTTCGCCACACTATCGATGAAGAAAGAAGGATGCGTTTCCTTCGGAAATAATCTGAGAGGTGATATCATTGGAAATGGCACTGTTGGTATATCTCCTTATCTTGTAATAAAAGACGTTTGTCTAGTTACAGAATTGAAACATAACCTACTAAGCATAAGTCATTTGGCTGATAATGGTTATGGTATCAACTTTGTAAAAGACAAATGTACCATATATGATATGTCATCTGGTAATCCCGTATATGAAGGGATTAGAGAAGACAATATTTATGTTTTCTTTCTGGAGAGTACTAATAATGCAGGAAGATGCCTGGTAGCTAATCTAGATGAAAGCTGGCTATGGCATATGAGACTAGGACATGCAAATATGGACACTATCTTGCGACTAAGCACTAAGAAGCTGGTAAAAGGACTCTATGTGCTGACTGTGAAAAGAATAAAGCACATAGGTCTACATTTAAATTCATCAATGCTGTAAGTACTTCTAGACCTCTGTAGTTGATACATATGGATTTATTTGGTCCTAGTAGAGTCGCTAGTCTTGGCGGTAAGCTCTACGCTTTTGTTATTGTTGATGATTTATCTCGTTTTACTTGGGTTTACTTTTTATCAAATAAAAGTGATGCTATTTTTGAATTTCAGTTATTTTATAAAAAGGTACAAAAAGAAAAAGGTTTCATGATTACTAGTATCCGAAGTGATCATGGTGGCAAATTTGTAAATACTAATTTTAAAAAGTTTTGTGATGATAGTGGGTACTACCACGAATTTTCTTGTCCTAGAACTCCTCAACAGAATGGTGTTATGGAGCGGAAGAACCGTACTCTAAGCGAGATGGCTAGAGTCATACTAAATCAGCATAATCTTTCTAAATACTTTTGGGCAGAAGCTGTTAGCATAGCCTGTCATGTTTTAAATAGGGTGTTAATTCGACCCATCTCGAAGAAAATACCTTATGAACTTTGGTTTGGAAGGATTCCAAACATTTTTTATTTTAAAATTTTTGGATGTCGCTGTTTTATCCTGAACACCAAGGACAACTTGGGTAAGTTCAACTCTAAAGCAGATGAAGAGATATTTCTCGGATACGCTGCTAAGAGTAAGGGATATAGAATTTTCAATAAAAGGTCTATGATTGTTGAAGAATCTATTAACGTTACTTTTGATGAGCTCAATAGTCACAGATCTAGCGACAGTGATGATGAAGGTGTACAAGCAAAAATCGATAAGAGTCCTGTAGAAGATCTGACTCATAAATTTGAATCATTAAAGTTTTTACCAGATCATCCAGAGACACTCATTATATGTGATGTATCAAAAGATGTAAGTACACGCTCCTCTCTTAGAGATTCTGAAATAGCAGCAAATGTAGCTTTCATTTCTCAAATAGAACCTAAGAATATGGAAGATGCCTTTACTAATGAGTTTTGGATTAATGCCATGCAAGAGAAAATTAATCAATTTGAGAGAAACCAAACTCGTTCCTAAACCTATTGGTCAATCGATAATTGATACCAAATGGGCGTTCCGAAATAAACTAAGTGAAGATGGACAAGTTCTACGTAACAAAGTACGTCTAGTGGCACAAGGTTATAATCAAGAAGAAGATATTGATTATGACGAGATATATGCTCATGTTGCTAGACTATAAGCTATCCGCATGTTTTGTGCATTTGCATGTTTTAATGATTTTAAATTATTTCAAATGGACGTGATCACGTCTTCAAGCTTAAGAAAGCACTCTATGGACTCAAACAGGCACCTCGTGCTTGGTATGAACGCCTAAGTGCCTTCTTACTTGATAATGGTTTTTCAAAAGGAAGAGTTGAAACAACTTTGTTTATCAAATCTTTAGATGATGACATTCTTCTTGTGCAAATATATGTTGATGACATTATATTCTGTTCTACTAATAAAAAACTTTGTCAAGAGTTTGCTAAGTGTATGTAGAGTGAATTTGAGATGAGTATGATGGGAGAGCTGAACTTCTTCCTAGGACTCCAGATCAAACAACACTCAAAGGAAACATTCATCAATCAAGCCAAGTATACGAAGGACATACTAAAAAAGTATGACTTCGATAATGTAAAGCCTATCAGAACTCCAATGGCTACATCTACAAAGATTGACACTGATGAAAGTGGCAAACCTGTCGACCAACGTAAGTATCGAGGTATGATTGTAGCTTATTATATTTAACTGCTAGTCGTCCTGATATTATGTTCAGTGTTTGCATCTGTGCACGATACCAGGCAAATCCTAATGAATTACACCTAAGTACCGTTAAGCGTATCTTCCGATACCTTAAGAGAACTTCTACAGTCGGCTTGTAGTATCCTAAAACCAAATTCTTTGACTTGATAGGTTACTCGGATGCGAATTTTGTATGATGCAAAGTAGACCGTAAAAGTACCAACGGTACGTGTCATTTCCTAGGAAAGGCCTTAGTCTCATGGTTTAGCAAGAAATAAAATTCTGTAGCATTATCAACTACTAAGGCTGAGTATATCGCCGCAGGACGTTGCTGTGCTCAAATTTTGTGGATGAAGCAAACCCTAAAAGACTACAATCTGCACTACACTAAGATTCCCATTTATTGTGATAACACTAGCACTATTAACCTGACTAAGAACCCTGTATATCACTCACGCACAAAATACATTGAGATTCTTCATCTCTTTTTACGTGATCACCAACAACACGGGGACATCAGCCTAGCCCTAGCCCTATATAATCAAGAACCGAACAGCCGGCCCTAGCCCAATATAATCACATTCTTTCTTCCACTTTTTCTCATCCTTCAACCGAGAAAAACCCTCCAATATTCCCAAGAACTCTTCCTCCTCCTTCCATTCGAGCTTTTCAGAATTCTAGTGGGCCATTCTTCTCCATCATCTTCGTCCTCTTCGAAGGTATTCCATTATCCTCTTCTTCTCATCTATGGCACCTAAGCACCAAAAGAGAAAGGTTGATTCCTCACATGCAGGATCTTCCTCCTCCGACTATGTTTCTACTAATATCTTTAGTCCAGCTAGACCTACGGGATCCGATGATTATGATTCCGGTCTCTTTTCCGACAAGGAATTTTGGACCTTTGGTTTGACTCTTTTTCTGGTCGTAGAATTTGTGCTGGAGCACGTGTAAACTTTATTATCTTTTCTGAACATGCTTTTATTTTGACCGTCTCGACTTTCGTGACTTTTTTGAAGTAGCTGAGAACATTTATGATAATGCTGTCCGTATGTTTTACTGTAACCTGCAAGTAAAAGATAACAAAAATTTCTATTTTTGTGTTGCTGGGCAAGAACTAGAATTCAGCATCACCGACATCAGTGAATACTTTCATGTTACTGATGTAGGTGAAGCTTTAGTGGATATTCATCACATTCAATTCCCTGAAGGTGTCACTTTTGATTCCTTCAAAGAACTTTTGTGCCATCCCAAACCTGTTCCTAGAAGAGTTTACTCCAAGCATCTCAACCAAAACTTCTATTAACTCTATAGGTTTGTATTCTCTGTTCTTCTTCCAAAAAAGGGATCTTCTGATGAGATTACCTTTCTGGAATTGTCAGCCATGTACCACATTCACTTTGACATTCCATTCTCTGTTCCAAAGACCTTGATGGCTTGGATGCTCAACTGCTGAAATGCAGGACGCAACCTCGTCTATCCTATGCATTTGGCTTCTATCTTTAGAAGGTTTGAAATCGATCTTCAAACTTGTCCTTACTCCTTCACTGTCATTGAGCTTAGTAGGTTTAGGTTATATCCTACTCCTCCTCTGCCTCCTGGTGCTGAGCCTGTTCTGGATGCTGACCCCGAGGCTCCTGCTGCTGCTGCTGCTCCAGTCCCTGCTCCGAATTTTTACCCTGGCTTCTATCAGCGCTTTGATGATTTTGTTGCCCTCTCTGCACAACGATATCAGGGCTATCTTGACTCAGAGTTCCACCATATCATCCAGGCTCAGGTATTGCGGAACAACATTGCTGATCTTCACTGGAGTCTCTCTCATGATCCATCACATCTAGTTACCATACTTCATCACCCCAGCTTCCCTGGACCCAAGTTCGACGATGAGGCGACATTTCCTCACTTCGATCCTACTGCTGCATATTTTCCACCGGATGCTCCTGGAGGTGACGACACTCCGATGTGATGAGGACTTGAGCTAGTGGATTTTGGATAGGGTCTGATAGATGATGATCTCTGATGTAGTTTTTTTATGTCTAAACTTTACAGTTAGACATTTATTAGTACTTTTTGATGATTATGATGGTTGTACCTTTCTTTTATGCATGACATTTTTAGTATTTTACTACGAGTTATTTCTTTTATGCACTTGTTATTTATGGCAATGTTGTTATTTGGTTATCTCTCTAGTATTACTTTGTTTGTTTGATGAACATTGTTGGCTTCACACATTACGGGGGAGCCAAAACCATTTTTTTATTGACAAAAGGGGAGAAAGAGCTCAATACCAAAATCAACATTCAAAGAAAGACTACCAAAACCATTTTTTTCAGGTAATTTTATTTGTTCTATTTTAGATATATTTTGGTATAGACTCAAGTTTGTCAATTATCAAAATGGAGAAGATTGTTGGCCCATTCCATGGTCACACCCGATTTTAATAATCGACATAAACTTAAGTCAATACACAAAATATACGAACTGCTGCTAATTATTTTAGGTCTTGTGAAATCAATATCAACAAGCGTACTACTGCATCATCAAGCACATAAATCATCAGTCTGAAGCTTACTCTCATTGGAATCTAGTTCGAGTTATTTTACAATTTATTATGTATTTTATCTTTATTGAGTATAGAATATAAATTGTAAGATCGACTGGGTAATACTGGCTTAGGTTAATCATAGTCCACTTTTCTATACAGCCTACCTATCCATATTCTATCTACCAAAAAGTTCAATTCTATTTTGCAACCATATTTTACAAATGTTTAGCATTTTTACCTAGACAGAACTCAAGCCGAGTTCGGTCCGAACTCTGACCGAGTTCGGTCCGAACTCTGACCGAGTTCGGTCCGAACTCTGACCGAGTTCGGTCCGAACTCTGACCGAGTTCGGTCAGTTTAAATTTAAATATTTGTTGCCTCCAACTCTGTATGTAACGTTCATATGCGAAATCTTTGCATCAGAACTCTGCCCAAGTTCGGTCCTAGAAAACACCTATAAATAGAAGAGAATTTCTCATTCCAAATCACTCAATCATTTTCATCTTCTCTTCTCTATTCAATAAGTGTTTTCATCCGATCAAAATATTTCATATCTCACCTACACTCCTTTTAGCTAAAGGCCAGTAATATATATATTTCGATCTAGAGTCTTTTGGTTCTCAAGAGTTGTAAATAGGTTGTTCAAAGTACAAAAATTTTCTCTGTTGTAGAGCCGGTCGTGCGCTCGTCACCAAGCACGGTGTATGAAGTTGGTCGTGCACTTGTCACCAAGCACGGTATTGTAAGAGACTGCAAGTTCTCAATTAGCTTGTGTCTTAGTGGATTAACATCGAGCAAGAGTACTCGAGACTGGATTAGTCCTCTCAGAGGGATACTAGTATACATCGCTGTGTCACTGAGTTTGATCTCTCTATCTCTTGCTATATTTATTTACTGTCTCTTATTTACTGTCATAGTTATCTGTTTATAATTTTAAAATTGGTGATTATTTTTTGCTGCACTCGCACTCACTCTATTCACCCCCCTCTAGAGGTGCTCAACGGTCCTACAGATGTATTGTATTTGAATAGTTTTTAAATGTTGAATATTTGTGGAAATTTCGGATATTATAGCGACAAATATTAGATTTTGATGAATGTTTTGGATAATGGTTAATTTTTGGACAATTGGTGTGTATTTTATGTTGGTTTGTGTGATGCATATTTGTGATGGATTATATATTGGTGTGTGACGTATATTGGATTATATATTAGTTTGTGTGATTGTATATTGTGATTTTCCGACGTTTCGGATGTTGTGTGAACAGGGAATGCTCTGTTTTATGCAATTTTTTTTAAAAAATTCCCAGTTAGCGACGGACTAGCGACTACATAGCGACCACTCGCGATGACTGAGCGACGGAATATCCGTCGCTAACTGGAAAATTTTCAGGAATTTCCAGTTAGCGACGGATAGCGACTACCTAGCGACGGCTTATTCGTCGGCAAGGTTCTGGAGATATGAAAGATACACGAAACCTTAGCGACGGATAGGTCGTCTCTACTCCGTCGCTAGATGTCGGTAAAAATTTAGCGACGGATAATCCGTCGCCAACATCGCGACTGAATAGCGACAAGCTAGCGACGGACCCGATACTCTCTAATACGCTTTACCGACAGATTATTGACGGACATATCCGTCTGTAATACGCTGTATCACTCACTTTATGATACTTGATTTGACGAAAAAACCGTCGGCAAGTTGTCGCTAGTTGTACGAATAAAGTTGACGGAAATCCGTCGCTAAATCTTCGTCTGGCGACAACGTAGCGACGGATAGATTTAGCGACGAGCTATTTGTTGATGAATTTTTTGGTCAATATCCGTTAGTAATCCGTCTCTAAACTAGTTTAGCGACGGATCGGCGAAGGATATTGCCGTCGCTAAATCAGTAAATTTTGGTAGAGAGAGGGGTATAGGCTAGTTAGTGGCCCATACAATAAAGGAAGAGGGCGGCCGAAGTTCGATCGGGGCCTGTGCAAAAGAGGAGAGGGATGGAGAGACAAAGAGAGGGGGGTGGGGGAGGTGCAACAAATAAGGAGAGGGGGATCAAAAGAAAGTGGGCTAAAAATGAGGCTAGGGTATAACTTAAGTCTTACCCTAAGCGACGTCCGACAACTAGGTAGTCGTCAGACTGTCAAAGACTTCTGGTGGTTAACTGCACAACATAGCGACGATTATGGTGACGTATCAACTATTGTCTTGTATTTCACATGATAACCGTCATTTGTTGGGTGTTGATTTGATGTTGGTTAGTCCTTGATTATCGACTTACTGTCTTCCTCGCCATGGTGCGTCGCTGATCACAATATTTTTGGTAGTGCCAGGAAAGTCTTTAGAGTTGGTGTAAAAATACACATAAATATTCAAAGGGTAAGATTCAAACTTCATTCTCTTAAATTCTCCAACAACAACCTAGGACACAACCTTGTCATGTATACATTTATTGTTCACCTTGGAAATACCACCACCAAAATATATGATATTAACGACATTTATAGCGACTACTATATAAGACATCGTTACACAGTTAGCGACGCCATTAGTCCATGTCACTTTATTGCGACGAATTGTGGCTACTCCGACAAGTTTAAGGTTATCTGAAAAGCTATTGCTTTGGTATACATCACTGATTCAACGATGTCAGCAATATCTAGCGATGCCAAATAATTAATACATTGTTACGATGGGTAGCAATGCCATTGGAATACATTGCTATATCAGCAACATAAAGCTCACTTTCTCATCCTTTTTCTAAAATTTTTGATCCCCCTCTGCTATCCCTACCCCGACATCTCCACTGTTCTTCGACCTCCGGCGAGCCCAAACATAGGCCCCCGTCTCCTTTTCGAATATGAAAGATGCCCCATCGCACATCCCCAACTCCGACGACCCAACTTCGTCACTCACGAGAAAAAAACTTCGGTGCTCCCAACTCTGTTGCCTATCATCGCGGTGCTGGTACGTATTCCAACCCTCTGCCTCCAACTCAGGACATGAAGTCATAGTCATACTGGCAGGATACAGACATAAACACAACATATATTAGTACCTCAATGTTATAGTTCTTCAATAACATAGCCCCTTAGTTAACTAGTACCGTGGATATAATGATTATAGATCTTCAATTTTAACGATGTTATGGGATTAGGTAGGGTGAGCAAAATACGATTTTAAAACCAAAAACCGACCCCCGACCCAACCCGTAATAGTGGTTCGGGTCGATTTTAAAAATTACTGTCAATATTCAATTTTTATATGTAAGAAAAACGGTTAACGGTTCGGGTTACGGGTTTGGGATTCGATTTTCGACCCGAACCGAAAACCGATTAAGATAGTTGAAGTTACCAAAATATCCCCCCTCACATATATATATACATAAATAAATCCTAAATCTAACTTACCTCTCTCTCTCTCTCCTCCATTTGTAGATTTCGGTCGCTCCTCTCGAAAGGAGAGAGAACTTCTCTCCGTGTCTCCTCGTTCCCTTCCCTCCTCTATGAAAACCCTAACCCTAAATCTCTCTCCCTCTTTGAAAGGGATCTATGATCTATGATGATATAATCTCTCTCTCCCTAAATCCTAACTTACCTCTCTCTCAATTGGAGAAACCCTAGCCCTAAATCTGTTGAGATCTAAATATGTCAAGAAGTGGGTAGGGGTGAGCAACAATTTGATTTTATCTTTTACCACAGGTAATTTTTCTAACCTAGGTATTTTTTTTCTGTCGATATCCCAAATAGTAGATCTAAGTTTTTTTTTCTAACCTCATATGTTATATTTTTTCTATCATAATTTCTGCATTATAATATTTTTTCATCTCCTACCACACATGAAAAAGTGATGAATATGATATTTATATTTGTATTTTTTTGGGTCTAACCTAGTTAAATCAATTTACTTCTAGATCTCGACAAAAGAGGATTATTTACTTCTATATCTAACAATAACACTGTAGATGTCTTCCCTAAGTCTGCAGGTTGTCAATTTAATAATAACCCAACTAATTTTTTGTCGATTTTAACGATAATGACAATTTTTGTGCAGTTAGTACTTTGAATGATAAGAACTGAGAAATAAATCTTATACTTAGGCATGGTAAGAATTAAGAACAAATAAGTCTGCATGTGGCTTTGTTATATTTACCATTTTAGTTCTTAGTTGGTAAGAACTAAGAACAATTTTTGTGCCTATGATTATATTTATTTACATCCTCATAGTCTTGGGAAGAATCATATGTAGTAGAAAGAAGGTGGATTTGTTATATTTTTAGGCACGAATTTGCTGCAATACAAGTTCAAATTGAACTTTTGCAATATGTAGCAATATATTCAACACCTGGTCATATATTATGTGAAGATATTTAACATATACACCTATGGCTCAAACCTTAATTTTATGTTTAATTTTTGAGCATGAACATGCCCCTCATTATCAGTAATTATACTATGTTCTAAAGTGTTGGCGCTCATCATTGAATGTATTGGCGAGGCATTCATGTAGGCATTAGCAAGGCAAAAACTGATATGTACTTCTATTATTCCTATGTTGTCAGTTTATTTCTTGTTTCTTCTAGAATTTTTTTACTAACATATTAAATTAGAATGTGACGATGTTGATGATGGCTTGAGAAAGTAGAATTAGTGTCACGTCCCGATCCCGCAGAGTCCTTTCGTCCTTGTTTCGGACTCTGTGGAGCCGTTCGTCCTCGCTTGGACGTGATGCCATGCAAGCCTAAGTTGCGCTTCCATAAGGCCAAGACATGTACAATGACAAAATAGACAAGATAGACAATAATGCAGCAGAACATATTACAGATATTTGAATTTAACAGCGGACATATTGCAGAATATAATTGAACACAAGGTAGCAGAAACAAATCTCTTTCTTGATTTCATTTGAACAGATTACAAGCTCTCAAATCTCTCTGATACAATACCATACCTGGCTTACAATCTCTCAAAAATATTACAGAAGTATAATGATCCCGTTCCATAAATTACACCCCTTTATATACAAAACCAACACTTTACAACAGATAACCATCTCTCGGCATCTCTTCTGATTTTTGGCTTCTGAGGATGAGATTTGGGCTATCGCTTTGGACTATCCATCTCGATTCATCTTGCACCTGCGTGCAGACTAATGATGGGTCAGTATATCAACATACTGGTAATTGTGAACAAATGCTACATCATCTAAAACGATCACTAATTTATTTAGTGAGAAAATATTTCTTATGATGTGATCTTGCTACTTTTACCTATGTTTATTTCATGCATATTCAGTATCAGATTATATCTTTTGGAAACATATTTGAAAAGCCATAGTTCATTTCATTTCTTTCAAGCATATAAGGGACTAATCATTCTTGTGAAGTGCAAAGCTTGTTTTGTGAGCTATATCATTTCTCAGGGACAAAAGCATTAGCATTCTTTTCTCTTACTCAAGACATTATCAGGGTCAGTTTCAAGCACGATTATCAGATGTTTTCTTGAAAAGGACAATAATTTTTGGAAACAATTTATTCTTTAAGCAACTCATGTTCAGGAAACTTGACAACAATGTATCATTTTTCAGTGATTCTTACCATAGCCGACGGTCCATCCGTGCATAAGACAAGGATTAGCATAAACATAATATAACTAGCATTTTTTCCTGTTCATCTCTGCATTGTTAGCTCTTAACAAAATCTTTACCGACTCATGCAACCCGATTGGCAGCTGTGACTCAAGGTTTAGCTCTGCACTAGTACATGTATATACCAGTAGTTGTGACTCTCCGGGTCACCTCTGCACTGATATGCACACACACTAGCAGTTGTGGCTCAGGGTTTAGCTTTTTACCATTCCACGCCTATCTATATGATGGTCCATGGGTATCCCCATTATTAGCAATTGGGACGTTCTAGCCCATCTCACTAATAGACTGATACCCCTCTGATCGTGGGGACTTGTAGCCCCAGGGTGTCATGTTTCCTCCTAGGTCGAACGATTTCAGTGCCCTGGAACCGGTCGAGAGATTACAACCTTGTGCACAAGTTGTCCGGACCGACTCTATGAATGCAACATCTATCAATTAAACTCTTCTTGTTAACAATTCATCGATTGATCCGCAGACATATTCCATCTTATCTCTTCTTTTTATATAATCGAGCTAGTAGCTCTACTCTTTTCTCTATAGGACAAGCCGTATTATCTCTTTCAGGCAACTCTTGTACAATAGCAATCTATCCAGCATTTCAATCTTTTGAAACAGTTCAATATCATTAAGCATTGAAACATACTTGATAGCATAGGATAGATATATGAAAGCATAAATTTAACTTATTATTAGCATGGCAAGGTTCTCTTGATGAAGGCAACGTTCATTTCTTAGCAATGTTTCATATTTTTTCTGTTTCTTGTATTAGCATAGCAACATGTGGATTCTCTTATAAGCATACTCAATGATTACCATTTTGTTATTAGCAATACCATTCATTCAAAAACTCATATTCTTATTAGGCGTAAGCGAATCATAAATGTGTCTTCGTCTACTCACCCAGATCAATCATCTTTTGTTGCATAGCCAACAATCCGATCTCTCTATTATCTAGTACCTTCGCATAGTGAGGCACTACAATTAGTACTATATATGATCATACAATTATACATAAATCAGCCATCTGAGCCACATGTTACTTTTTTTATTGTGTTGTCCAGGGGAAGCTACATGATTAGTGATGTACTAATTTAAAATTGGAGGCCCTATGCATTATGCAATATCAGATTGTGCTATCTGAGCCACATTAAATTGTTGTTTGTGAAGTGGTGAATTTTTTGTATTTGTATTTGTAAATTGGTGCCTATGTTAGGAATATTTGTATTTGTATTGTAAGTTAGTGGAAATATTATATTACGCAATAGCAGAGTGACTGTGCCTATGTTAGAAAAATTTGTATTTGTGTTAGTAAACTTTTTGCAATATTATTATGCCTATGTTAGGAATAATTGTATTTATAAACTGGTGATTTTTTTTCAAATTTATGCAATAATAGATAATTAGGAATATTTGTATTCATAAACCAGTTTTTTTCAAATTTGGCCAGTAGCCTATAAATTGAATGTTTTAAGCCCGACTCACTGGCCCATGCAAACCTATGCAGGACTAACCACTGGCCCCGAAAATTGAACCGATTTTTTCTAAAACGGTTCGGTTTATGGTTTTCATATATATGATTTTTGGTTTTTTTCGGTTTTCAAAAAACTAGTTCGGTTTAAACCGAGCCGAAACATTGCTCATTCCTAGGATTAGGTAGGATTGTTCCAAATTCAAACGAGGGTCATGTTTTAAATGCCCTAGGGTTTAGGGAGAAAGATAGATGTTGATCTTTTGATCTACAGATGAAATCTTGGAATAGTAGTTGAACCTACATTTTTTTGGAATGATACACTTCCCAGCTCCCTGTGAAGTTTTTCTGAATGCCACTTTTGCATGTCTTAAAGAAAATTTATATCAGGAGAGGGGCTTGTAAATCTGGTACCATTGGGTCAGGCTTTGTAAAATCCCTGAAATAACACATATATGATGTTGCATAAGTTGGCTACACAACACAGATTTTGGCGTGTTCTAGTGTATATGTGTGGAAAATGATGTGAATTTGATATTTAGATTAACCATGTAAATGTTGTAGATAACTAAAACTAAGGGAGAGAGAGTATTCCTATTCACACATTGAAAGAGACATAGGAGACACATGCTCTAGTTGAACGCTAGTGTAACATGTGTACATGAATTGATTCATTATCTGGGAGATGGTCAGTACATGATTTCAGTAGCATAACCAATTTTTTTGCTTTGACTCTTTTCGCACACCACTTGTTTTATCAGAAGGTCCTTTATATGGAAAATAGGGAAGATACCTTACAGAAAATATTTTTGAAGTGTAAATAAAAAGGTTTTTAATTTCATTTCTCAACCAAATTAACATATAATTGCATATTTAAATGGTTTAATTAAGCTAGTGATCAAGAAATTTTCCATCCATCTGAATTACAAAACTGTTATTTAATCACGGAAAAGTGAAATTAATTTTTGTTGTTGGTTAGAATTTATGTTTGTGTTGGGAACGCGGTGTGATCCGAACCGGAGTTGGCACATGAGATGCGATATTGAATTGGGTACTACGTTGAAAGCGAATTCTCATGTAAGGCATGAACCAACTATAATTATCTACACCTCATGATCCGACCTCCTATCCAATGTGAGACTAAATTACCAACATCATTATCACCCCCTTTTGAGCGCTCAACCGAAAACAAGAAACTTGCTCATACTCCACCTTGAGAGGAACCCGTATAATCTGATTATACACATGCATGTTCAACACCATCTGTCTTGTAAGTCCACTTTCCTTTTTTAATTTTTTTCTATTTGGTTTAAGTATTTTTCTAAGTTAGAGAATAAATTTTGTTTTATTACTATTATAGATATTTTGAAAAGAAAGAATATTTGCCAAATTTTAGAAGAAATTTTATTCTAGGATTATTTGAATTACTATTATTATCAAGTGTTATATTTAGATTCAAATTATTGCTATATTATTTTAGAAGATATTGTATTTGTGAAAAATATACATCTATAAATATTTGAGTTATTCTTAACAATATTTTGATAATTGATTATATTTTAAGGGTTATTTTAAGTTATTGGTATTATTTTAGATAATATTTTGTGATTGATTTGGAGTATGATTCGATCAATCCAATTTAATTCATGGAAAGGTTTGTTCCATAGATTTAATTATTCCCGATTTAGGGTTTTCCACCATCTATATATAGGGGATGCTTCCCTTTGTTTTTTTTCCATAAATTTCTAATTCCTAATCCCTAACCCTATTTCCCAAAATCCTTAAACTAATTTTCTAATCTAAAGCCATCATCCACCAAAACAAACACGTGTCGAGCATCGTGCCCATGTTCACCATTTTTCTACAAATTTTTTTTTACAATTGCAGTTCTTTTTTCATGTCGGACACACCCCCGACACTTCGTTCCAACTCATACAATCAAAGCCAAACCCTAATTCTAACCGTAAATTTTCTTTTATTTTCTTTTCAAAATAATTGATCAATATTTTCTTATCCTAAAATTTTTCTACCTTTCACTAATCTACCATTTTCGCCTATCCTAGTAGTCCTTAAATTCGAGGACGAATTTATTTCTAAGGTGGGTCGACTTGTAACCCCTCTCCCAAAATTTTGAAAATATCTTTTATTATTTATTTGAATTAAAATATTTTTGTTCGAATTTCATAAATATTTAATTAATTATCATTACAGAAGGCCTTACTCATGGTTAAATTTTGGAGTGTCAGATGACTAAAAATCATGGTGCGGATAGTGCAATGGCATGCTTTGACTAGTGTGTTAGCCATGGTATAGAAGACCGATCCATAAGTGTGTCCGAACTAGAAAAACCAGGCTAGGTTGTGACTTGATCCCTATAAATAATTCAATTAGTTATTTAATAATAAAACGACTTCTAGGAGACCCGATTAGACTGAACTGGACCCAAACCAAGCCCAAGCCCATGTAGTCAGGTAGTGCGACTAAGAACATCCATGTAGATGTATGATTATTATTTATTTTCTTTTAGTGACCTAATAGGCCAGAGTACAAAAGGTGGTCATTTAGAAGTTCATGTTATTAAAAATAATATTTATTTGACAATATGGTAAATGATTCTTTGAACATATATTTGTGGATTTTGGGGTTTTCGATTATATAGATATAAACCGCCACATTTTCACTACAAATGTTTATGTTTATTTCTTAAGTACAAATTTTGGTATTTTGCGAATATTAATTTATATAAATATATAAATTAAGTTACATATATAATTGACATCTATATGTTATTTTAACTTTTACTATAATAAATTATGTATGTGTTTAGTAAAGGTATTTAAATAAAAATATCTTGATATAATAAATAGGTATATGGGTAAAAAAAATAGTTTTATAAAATTATATTGTTTTATATTAAAGTATATATAGCTCTTTTATTATAAAAAGTATATGAGGAATAAGATAATTATATATATGTTTCTTTTAATATTGTCACGCCCCAGTACCGAAATACTGAGACGGACTAGGCCAGCTACACCGTATGAGGTATATAAACGTCATACGGCGATCGTGGCTGTCAAGAGACTAGGGGATGCATGCTACAATCAGGTCTCCTTTGGTCCCACAGAGCATCTATGTCTCAATCAATCAAAACAAGAAGCAGTAAATAATGATCATATAAGACAAAGCAGTAAGGCGTCCCCGACGCTTCATCAGAATGATTCATGAGTCTAGCTATACAAAATGATGAGCTAGTTCCGAGAGTCAATAGTACATAACTATAGTCAGCTGCAGTCTGATTTAATTACAATTATGCAAAGAAAACTAGTGTCCAGAACTGCCGGCTAAACAAGTGCCGGTGGCTAAATGCCAAGTACAAAATAGAAGATATCAGAGCGGTGAAGAAGAAACCCACTCATGGTCCCTGGCGCCCATACTCCTGGTGTGCACCATTGTTCGGGTGGAAGGCTTGATCCTCTGGAACTGCTACGAAATCTGGCCAAACAAAACCAGCGGGGTCAGGCCCCGAATAGCAAGTACCACAAGGGAGCACAAAAGAGTGAGATAAATCCAATGAGTTAAATAAGACCTGATTCACGAGTTATAGGCTTATACCATATCATCGAGACAATACGACACCCTTACAACCAAACAAGGACAAACGGTGCCAATATCGTGCCGAGATAAGATATATCCTATAACCGTGGGCAGGTAAAAATGGCTTCTGATCGCGACTTCGGTCCATAGCCTATCGCAGCACAATAGCCCAACCCAACAACCAAACAAGGATATGGGTTGGACCACGCACCACGATAGTCCATGTTCCTCGATAGCTAACAGAAGAAAACATATCACAAACAAGTCAGCTTACAATCGGCCAATCAATCCTACGACTTTCTATGATTTGTCTGGATTATCCCAGTAATGCAATATATATATATATATAGGAATCCTCAGATCGTATCGCATTCCAGCAGGGCTAGCCAAACCATTATATACAAGCAAGCACGAAATGTACCGGTCCCTCGAAAGGCCACCGTGCTAGAATAAGCAGTAACGGTTCCAGCTCTCCTATAGGAAGAGCTGGCTCGGCAGTCACAAATCAGATACTGCACTCCACTAGTGCGGATGACTATACAGTATCCGAGGCGGCCAACCCGACACGCCAGGATGGGATCCAGGGCGGCTGGTGACGTACGATATCGAGATTCTGTTCCCTTCCAATGCTTCTACTAATTTAAGTTGCTTAGATTAACCCTATCTCGATATTGGAATTACATGTCGTGGTCACATGGTCATCCTCCTATATGTCGTACCATAGTACGTGTACCCTAAGTATGAATCCATATCGGCTCAATCTAGATCCATGCTTAGTGTAATGTATCAAACAATAATCATTTTACCACGATACTATTACTGATCAATTACCATGACTGTGCTGGACGGTACACATGTATTGACATATAACACGAATGATCACTTAGCATGTAGAGTCATACCTCAGTGCACTTATTAAATGGTACCG
Source organism: Iris pallida (assembly GCA_029216955.1). Classification (NCBI taxonomy): domain Eukaryota; kingdom Viridiplantae; phylum Streptophyta; class Magnoliopsida; order Asparagales; family Iridaceae; genus Iris; species Iris pallida. The sequence goes on from JANAVB010033020.1 coordinate 2,848,140, forward strand.
CAGTGCATACTAATATTGTATCTCAATACACACTTAGAACATGTACCAGCACGTATACAGGTAATCAGGTCAGGAACATGGTCAAGTCAGAAAGTCACTCGGACTCCTCGTGACATAGAAGTCATATATGAATTCAGGTTAAAGTGAGACATGAAGGTCCTTGAAGCCAAGACAAAGATCTACAACTTTCATGTTGGGAGTTAGGAGAAATTCTGACGATAATTCAGCCAAATAGGACTTAAAATAGCCAAAAACAGCCAAAATAGGCACTATGCGGCACTATTCAGCACTATGCAGTACTATACATCATCCTTATGCGGCTCGACACTATGCAGCACTATGCATCACTATGCAGCATCCTTATGCGGCTCGGTACTATGCAGTACTATGCAGCACTATGCATCATCCTTATGCGGCTCGACACTATGCAGCACTATGCAGCATCCTTATGCGGCTCGGCACTATGTAGCACTATGCAGCATCCTTATGCGGCTCGGCACTATGCAGTACTATGCATCATCCTTATGCGGCTCGGTACTATGCAGCACTATGCAGTACTATGCATCATCCTTATGCGGCTCGGCACTATGCAGCACTATGCATCATCCTTATGCGGCTCGGTACTATGCAGTACTATACATCATCCTTATGCGGCTCGGCACTATGCAGCACTATGCATCATCCTTATGCGGTTCGGCACTATACAGCACTATGCAGCACTATGCATCATCCTTATGCGGCTCGGCACTATACAGCACTATGCAGCACTATACAGCATCCTTATGCGGCTCGGCACTATGCAGCACTATGCAGCACTATGCATCATCCTTATGCGGCTCGGCACTATTCATCGTCCCTGCCAGAATCAGGACAGATGAACATAGAAGTTTGACCAAAATTATTTTGGCCATAACTTCCTCAAAACAAGTCGAAATCTAACTTTTCAAAGGTCAAAATTGGATAGAATTGAATTTCCTACAACATAGGACCATTAGTTTTCAAAAACAACCAAGTTTGATAGATCAAAACCATGGAAACCCACAGAACCCTAGTTTTAGAAACTTAGATCTACACCAAACTAGTCATTAAAATCAAAAACTCCAAGAACTAAACTTGTAGAGAATGAAGAGAAGAACAATATAGAAAAATAATATCAAAGAAAAAAAAATCAAGAAATAAAAATGCAATAATCTCTCCATTTGGTGCAAGATGTACTTGCCTATTGGTTGGGAGGAAAAGAAGTAAAAAGAGTGAATGAGGAGAGAGAGAGAGGAAGAGAATATATATAGGGGTTGGGTTGACTCAAAGAAATCCTAAGCTTAAGCATGCTCTTAACCACATGACTAATGACATGTTAAATGCTACATGATACAACTAATTAAATTAATTAAATAAAATCCTAACCACAGCACAGTTCAGAAATCTTATCATCGAAACAGTGAACCACGCCTACAACCAGACAAGGACAAGGGGTGGCACACTAATCCGCGACGAGATACTGTTCCATGCCATGGCCAGTTACAAATACATGATAAATGCAATAAAGATACAGGTGCCAGATACCATATACATGAAAATCAAAAATTTACGTATTCCGAAAACGGGGAGTGACATCTCTACCCTCCTTAGAAAAATTCTGTCCTCGAAATTTCGATAAGGCTAGTTGAGCACGCTCTCAGATCACGAAATATACTCATGACATATAGCAAGCACAATTATCAAACAACACATGGCACATGAACAGTTTAAGAAAGCAAGAATAATTAAGTAAGAGCACAAACAATAATCATACCCTAGAAGCAAATGATCGGAGACATACGAATAAAATATGCCTCTCAAGTCAGGTAGAAATTCGTCCTCGAGGTCCTACACTGACACCCAAAGTGGACAAGGGTCAATGCTTGAGATAAGTCGGTACCAATGACTAAATCAAGAACGAGACACTGCCCAGGATGTACTCTCGTAATCAAGACACATGATGAATATCACGTATCACATGATACGAGAGCAGATGAGTGAGACGAGAAAGTCGCCTTCACTCTTCGAATATAGAACTCAAGGAATTATAATGAATAATACTGAAATCTTACCCATAATCTGATCGCCTTCAGCCAACCTCTGCTCTTATACTCCAAATTCTTCTTGCCTTTGTCCCTGCTGGACTCTCTGCTGCTGCCTTCCCTGGCCCTGCTGTTGTGGCCTCTGCTGTCCTGCCTGATGTTGCGCTTGTCGGTACATCTAAGCTTGTGTCAGTAATGGGCGCTGGGCTAGTGGCCTCACTGCTAGTGTTGGCCCTTGATACGGTGCTACATCTGGAGCTGGCAACGCCGGAAACCGTTGAGCTGGCCCTCCTGGCCTCTGCATCATAGGACAATTGGCAATCCTATGGTCTGGACTACCACACCTCAAGCATAATCCATTAGCTGAATGACACACATCCCTAGTGTGCCCTCCCTTACCACAGTAAGTGCAACCCACTGGTGCTTCCTGACGCTGCTGCTGGTTCCTCTGTTGCTGCTGTCAAACTGGTGCAGTCATAATTGTCGTGACTGGTGCTGTATCACGAACACGGACGCCAGATGCTGGTGCTGACGTCCGAGGTACTGCTCCTCCCCCAGCACTCTGCATATGAGACCTCTTCTGGCCCCCAGTCCTTGCTGATAACCTTTGAATAGTAAGCTCGTGCCTCCGAGCCGCCGTCAATACTGTATCGAATGTCTGGTAGTCGTGCCCCTCGACCAGCTGCAAAATCTCTAGGTGAAGTCCCTGCGGGAACCTTATTGCTCTCTCTGGCTCTGTCGCCACCATCATCCGAGCAAACCTACTTAACCTACAGAACTCCGCTGCATAACCATCCACCGTCTTACCAGCCTGCTTGAGACTGATAAACCTCTGCTGTAGCTCATATCGCGCTACCATGCCAAAGTACTTGGCCTTGAATCTGGTACTAAAGCTATCCCAGGGAACATGACGCCTCATTCCAACCTCTTCCGATGCCCACCAGTCGCGGGCGAGATCCTGAAGTAAAAGTTTGACCTGGTCAACCTTCTCTTCTGCTGGAACCTTTGCTGCGGTCAATATGGCCTCTGTATCCTGAAGCCAAGCATCCGTCATGATGGCATCCTCCGTGCCGTCAAAATATCTCGGATTAAGTCGACAAAACCTTCCGGACGCTCCTGAATCATTTCTGACACTTCTCTCAAGGGCTAATTGTAACCCCTGATTCTGTAGCACATTTTGTTCTTGCTGTTGGGTTTGTTGTTGCTGTTGGGCTGCCATCTGGCGTTGCTGGGTCTCCAATAACCCTCTAATAATCTGCAATAGTGCCGGTGTATCTAGTGCTACTGGTACTACCGGCATCACTGGAGGTACGGGATCCTCTGGCCTCTGCGGCTCAACTGGCTCATGCTCGATAACATTCTCGATGTGAATCTGTCCAGGTAGAGGGGCTACCCCTTACTGATCTCCAACTGGTCCCTGATCTACTGGATTCTCTTCCATGCTGGCTCCTCCAATAGCCGAGAATGATGTGACCCTAAAGGAAAGGATACAAGGCATCAAAAGATAGGACGGGAAGGAATCGAGGATGACAATCAAGTTAGCATTCAAGGTGGGAGAAAGAGAAAACGAATCAGGAGATCAAGGGGAACATGTTTTGATTGAGACTCCTATAATCGCAACACCCCACAAGTCTGAAAAACAGACCTACATGGGCCACCACTAAAACCTTGTCACGCCCCAGTACCGGAATACTGAGACGGACTAGGCCAGCTACACCGTATGAGGTATATAAACTTCATACGACGATCGTGGCTGTCAAGAGACTAGGGGGTACATGCTACAATCAGGTCTCCTATGGTCCCACAGAGCATCTATGTCTCAATCAATCAAAATAAGAAGCAGTAAATAATGATCATATAAGACAAAGCAGTAAGGCATCCCCGACGCTTCATCAGAATGATTCATGAGTCTAGCTATACAAAATGATGAGCTAGTTCCGAGAGTCAATAGTACATAACTATAGTCAGCTGTAGTCTGATTTAATTACAATTATGCAAAGGAAACTAGTGTCCAGAACTGTCGGCTAAACAAGTGCCGGTGGCTAAACGCCAAGTACAAAATAGAAGATATCAGAGCGGTGAAGAAGAAACCCACTCATGGTCCCTGGCGCCCATACTCCTGGTGTACACCATTGTTCAGGTGGAAGGCTTGATCATCTGGAGCTGCTACAAAATCTGGCCAAACAAAACCAGCGGGATCAGGCCCCGAATAGCAAGTACCACAAGGGAGCACAAAAGAGTGAGATAAATCCAATGAGTTAAATAAGACCTGATTCACGAGTTATAGGCTTATACCATATCATCGAGACAATACGACACCCTTACAACCAAACAAGGACAAACGGTGCCAATATCGTGCCGAGATAAGATATATCCCATAACCTTGGGCAGGTAAAAATGGCTTCTGATCGCGACTTCGGTCCATAGCCTATCGCAGCACAATAGCCCAACCCAACAACCAAACAAGGACATGGGTTGGACCACGCACCACGATAGTCCATGTTCCTCGGTAGCTAACAGAAGAAAACATATCACAAACAAGTCAGCTTACAATCGGCCAATCAATCCTACGACTTTCTATGATTTGTCTGGATTATCCCAGTAATGCAATATATATATATATAGGAATCCTCAGATCGTATCGCATTCCAGCAGGGCTAGCCAAACCATTATATACAAGCAAGCACGAAATGCACCGGTCCCTCGAAAGGCCACCGTACTAGAATAAGCAGTAACGGTTCCAGCTCTCCTATAGGAAGAGCTGGCTCGGCAGTCACAAATCAGATACTGCACTCCACTAGTGCGGATGACTATACAGTATCCGAGGCGGCCAACCCGACGCGCCAGGATGGGACCCAGGGCGGCTGGTGACGTACGATCTCGAGATTCTGTTCCCTCCCAATGCTTCTACTAATTTAAGTTGCTTAGATTAACCCTATCTCGATATTGAAATTACATGTCGTGGTCACATGGTCATCCTCCTATATGTCGTACCATAGTACGTGTACCCTAAGTATGAATTCACATCGGCTCAATCTAGATCCATGCTTAGTGTAATGCATCAAACAACAATCATTTTACCACGATACTATTACTGATCAATTACCATGACTGTGCTGGACGGTACACATGTATTGACATATGACACGAATGATCACTTAGCATGTAGAGTCACACCTCAGTGCACTCATTAAATGGCACCGCAGTGCATACTAATATTGTATCTCAATACACACTTAGAACATGTACCAGCACGTATACAGGTAATCAGGTCAGGAACATGGTCAAGTTAGGAAGTCACTCGGACTCCTCGTGACATAAAAGTCACATATGAATTCAGGTTAAAGTGAGACATGAAGGTCTTTGAAGCCAAGACAAAGATCTACAACTTTCATGTTGGGAGTTAGGAGAAATTCTGGCCATAATTCAGCCAAATAGGACTTAAAATAGCCAAAAACAGCCAAAATAGGCACAATGCGGCATTATTCAGCACTATACAGTACTATGCATCATTCTTATGCGGCTCGACACTATGCAGCACTATGCATCACTATGCAGCATCCTTATACGGCTCGGCACTATACAGTACTATGCAGTACTATGCATCATCCTTATGTGGCTCGGCACTATGCAGTATTATACAGCATCCTTATACGGCTCGGCACTATGCAGCACTATGCAGCACTATACAACACTATGCATCATCCTTATGCTGCTCGGCACTATGCAGCACTATGCAGCATCCTTATGCGGCTCGGCACTATGCAGCACTATGCAGTACTATGCATCATCCTTATGCGGCTCGGTACTATGCAGCACTATGCATCATCCTTATGCGGCTCGACACTATGCAGCACTATGCATCATCCTTATGCGGCTCGGCACTATGCAGCACTATGCATCATCCTTATGCGGCTCGACACTATACAGTACTATGCAGTACTATGCATCATCCTTATGCGGCTCGGCACTATACAGCACTATGCAGCACTATGCAGCATCCTTATGCGGCTCGATACTATACAGCACTATGCATCATCCTTATGCGGCTCGGCACTATTCATCGTCCCTGCCAGAATCAGGACAGATGAACATAGAAGTTTGACCAAAATTGTTTTGGCCATAACTTCCTTAAAACAAGTCGAAATCTAACTTTTCAAAGGTCAAAATTGGATAGAATTGAATTTTCTACAACATAGGACCATTAGTTTTCAAAAACAACCAAGTTTGATAGATCAAAACCATGGAAACCCATAGAACCCTAGTTTTAGAAACTTAGATCTACACCAAACTAGCCATTAAAATCAAAAACTCCAAGAACTAAACTTATAGAGAATGAAGAGAAGAACAATATAGACAAATAATATCAAAGAAAAAAATCAAGAAATAAAAATGCAATAATCTCTCCATTTGGTGCAAGATGTACTTACCTATTGGTTGGAAGGAAAAGAAATGAAAAGAGTGAATGAGGAGAGAGAGAGAGGAAGAGAATATATATAGGGGTTGGGTTGACTCAAAGAAACCCTAAGCTTAAGCATGCTCTTAACCACATGACTAATGACATGTTAAATGCTACATGATACAACTAATTAAATTAATTAAATAAAATTCTAACCACAGCATAGTTCAGAAATCTTATCATCGAAACAGTGAGCCACGCCTACAACCAGACAAGGACAAGGGGTGGCACACTAATTCGCGACGAGATACTGTTCCATGTCATGGTCAGTTACAAATATAGGATAAATGCAATAAAGATACAGGTGCCAGATACCATATACATGAAAAATCAAAAATTTACGTATTCCGAAAACGGGGAGTGACAAATATAAATAACTAATAGTTTTTATATAAATATTACAAAAAATATTAAATATTACTTGATAAATTTTTAAATATTTAATTTTATGTGTCTTTTAGAAATTGTTATTATAAAAGAAATAAATTATATATATATATATATATATATATATATATATATATATATATATTTTTTTATATATATATATATATATATATATATATAAAAATATATATATATATATATATATATATATATATATATATATATATATATATATATATATATATATATATATATATATATATATATATATATATGTATATGTGTGTGTGTGTGTGTGTGTGTGTGTGTGTGTGTGTGTGTGTGTGTGTGTGTGTATAGAAAGAGAATCGAAAAAAGAAAACAAAAGAAATAAAAAAAAACAAAAAAACCCAAAACCCACATACCCGAGCCCAAAGGGCCAGGAAACCGACCCCCCTGTAACAGCCACTAGGGGTGAGCAAATACCGACCGATACCGATTGAAAATATACCGAAAAACCGAACCAAAAATATGTACTGATACCGAATTGCCGAACCGACTAAAATATGGTATAATGGTAGTGGTAACGATTTGAGTGTAATACCATACCGAAAATACCGAACCGAACCGATCATATATATAATATTGTTCGTGATTAATTTTATACTACTCATTTTTATTTTTATCTTTGTTTTGGTCAGTTTCTTAGAACTTAGAATAGATTTTAATGGGCTTGAAGTTATGTCAAGAATGTCGAGAATTGAGTTTTTGATCTTTTGAGCTTATGTTTTTGTATTCTCATAGAATTTTGAAGTAAATTTTGGTTACTTAGACTTATACTAAAGATTAAACTTAGTGACAATGTTTGATCTTTTAAGTCCATTTTTAGGTGTTTGCAACTTGTTACATATTGTTCTAATAATTTTGATGAGTAGTTTGGTTGGTAGAGGCTTGACTTTGAAATTTAATGCTTCAAAAATGTAAAATATATATTATAGGTTAAGAGGTTCTACAATATTAAGTGTGTTGATTGACCAAATATTAATTGGCAAAATACCGATACCGAACAAAAACCAACCGAATACCGATTTAACCGAAACCGAAAAAATCGATTCTAAATGGTACGGTATTGGTATTGATATTTTAAATACCGATTAAAAAAAATACCAAAAAATTCGATCAAATACCGACCGAATATACCGACGCTCACCCCTAACAGCCACTTATATAATACGAAAAGAGAGAGAGAGAGAGAGAGAGAGAGAAGAAGTAAAAAACTATAACCCTAACTCTTCCCCCTCGGTCCCAGACCAACCCAGTCGCCTACGCGTACCTCGGCACCGCCGTGCGCTACCCTGCTTCGTCGGAGCACCGCCAGGGGCGAGTGCACATAGCTGGAACAGAGCAGCAGTAGCAGCAATGATCGCAGCAGCAGTGCGACTTTGTCGTGAGGTTTCGTCACGCATGCTCGACCATTCTTCGAGCTGCTTCTTCTGTTATGAACCTAACCTAACCCCTTCGTTTACCTTCAAATAGTTCGAATTAGTTCATAAGTTAAAGACCCTATTTTGGAAGGCGTTTGTTCGTCAATCCATCTACTATTTTAGAAATCTAATTAAATAGGTTTGAAGATAACGTATAGGACATCAAAATACTGATTATGGTAGGAAAATCGAAGAAAAAATTGAAAACTGTTTTCAAAAATTAGGATTTTTCCGATATGACGTGCGTCTTGACAAATCGAGCGACGCGATCGCAACCCATGAGCATCGACATACGCGTACGGATGTTGCGAACGTGTGGGATTCGACGAAACTCGATTTCGTTGTGCGTGCACAACGAATCGAAGCGTATCCGTCGAGATACCCCGTATCGGCCATTGTAAACTAGTGCATAACTTCGTGCACATTTGTCACCTTGAAAAAAAACTTACGCCAATATGACCGTATCATTTTTTTGGTCTTGTATGCCAAGTTTGGTCCGATTCTGAGATGGTCGACCGAAAAACTATTTTGGCGGGCCCGCGACCCGATCCAACCGGCAATTTTGTGCACGGTCCGTCGTAATCCAATTTTGGACATACGGTTGGGTTCATATCATCAAACCGAACCAGTAGACATATAGTTTGACAATTTTAGAGACCATAGGCTCTGGCACGCTTTTCGGTACAAAGCGGATCCAACGACAGACATCGTTTTGACCTAAAATTATGTTTTTGCCCCTGTGTCCAAAATTAGACTTTTGGGCAGGCATTCTTGGATATTTTTGTATGACAAACATGTTGGTGATGTCTGTTTTAGTATTCGAAGACGGTTGCGCGAGTTGACTTTCGTGGCTCATTTGAGTGGTTGGTAGTATCGGTTTCATCAGCTACGGACCTCAGGCGAGTACATCTCTAATAGTTTTCATATTTGATTATCATAGTTATATCATTGTCTTGAATGCCATGCTCTCATGTTTTTACTCACATGTCTCTTGCTATGATTCTCTGCTGACCCACTCATCATGTACTTCAGTACTATTTACCGTTTTATAGATTTTATCAAATTATTGGAACTACTGTTATAATGTACTCGTTCCATTCCTGAATGAAAATCAATATTTTTTAGGTTAGTCGCTGCTCTCAATTATTTGGAAGGCATGGGTATGCTGAGGTCAACCTAGAAGATTAGTTAGGTAGATTAGTTATTTTATTGTATTTTGTGAGACAATGTACTTGGATTAAATGTAAACTTTGAAATGTTATAAAATAATTTAGTTTGTGAATGAGCAAATAAAATTTTTCTTATCATGTGATTATGAGCATCATGGCCTACAGCGTTTTTCCACCGATACTGCAGCGTAGGCTGGCTTGGACACGCACTCGTATCCCGAAAAGCGGGTGCGGGTCGTGACATGTCTTGAATCAATTAGAGCATCTGAATCAGTCCCGTAACCTTGGGATATGATACCACTTGTTGGGAATGTGGTATGATTCGAACCGGAGTTGGCCCATAGGTACGATATTGAATTGGGCCTATATGCCTTAAAAGAGAATTCTAAGGCTTGAACCAATTAAAATTATCTACACCTCATGATCCCACCTCCTATCCGTTGTTGGACTAAATTACCAACACCATTGGCATCCCCTTTTGAGTGCTCAATCGAAAATGAGATACAATCCAACAGTTTGCTGACCCTTGGTAGGAGGAAAGAATAATAGTAAGCAGTAGTGTAAAATGTGGTACTATTAATAAACATGAAACAAGATTAAAGGTCTTCACGATTGATACTATACTCCCAAATAAAACCACAATAGATCAACCATGTCTTAAAGTGTTATATTGTGTGGGCTTAGATTTCGATCTTACAGACCCAACATAAAGAAATAAGAACTTTCTAGTAGAAAGGGGAACATTGTCTCAAGTAGGAGTTTATGCCCATAGTCTTCTCAGACAGTGAAGGATCTTGATTGATTTGGAGCAAGTAGAACGTGAATGTTTGGACTTCATGCTAGCATGTTTATTCTATATATATGTGTTATGCTATAGCTTATTAGACCTAATATTATAACAAAATGATTTATAACTAGTCGAATATGTCTAGCAGAACAAGCTTAGCGAAAAGATCAACTGAGAAAGACACTTTATAAGGACAACTTGGATAATTCCTTTAGTAACTTAATATTCATGATAGATTGTGATGTTCCATGATCGGGCAGCGTAAATTTAGTAGTTTTGAGTTGACAATTGTAGTGCCTCGCTTCTAGCGGTATGTTAACTGGAGGCTAGACCGAGCCAGTTAGTATGAAAAACTATCTTGCAGAAACCACGCTGATATCGATTGATCGGGACATGCAAATTGAGTATATTTCTGTAGTACCCCGTTCCAGTCGGGCGGCGCATTATGTAATGGGCTTGTGACTAGTCTGACTCAGTCAGGAGCTTCGTATATGAAAATCTTTTTCGGCATCAAATTGATTCGGACGAATACTATGAGAACCTTTCCAACTAATGGATCGACTTTTGTTGGAATAAGTCTTAGATGTAGTGGACTGCATCTCGATGAGTGAGCTTTATTTAAGTGTCCCTTCAATGGGATCGGTTCACTATAATTTTCTTGAATATTTTTAATTGCTGATTTGTTTTGATGAATGTGTTTTGTGTTGCTTTCTATATTCGCCTCTGAAAATTTTGAGAGCATGGATTGATGAAGGATTCTAATACGATGTTGGTGCCATTGTAGGAGCGCGTGTAACTAATATTCGATCGTTGCGAAGCGATCTCCTTTTCTCGGCACATCCTCTACTTAGGTGGTTCAGACCGTTCTTTTTTATTCCTTCACGTTAACAAATTCTTTTGCCTCATAAACGCTCAAGTTGACGATGCCCAGTTGAATGCATGTTGTACCACTAAGAGTAGAATATGGGATAATTGTAGCTATCTAGAGTATTTATGCTTAAAGGCTTAAAATGATAAGCTTCACATGCAAAGCGAGCAAATGTGGTTCAAAACCATGGGACTAATGGAAGGAAACAAAATAACAAAACATCGGTTGTGGCATGGTCCCTCAGGGTGTTTGGTGTCTACGGGTTGCCAAATCGGAACATAAAACTTTGGGAAAAATGAATTGTTGCATGAGTATAGAGATAATATTGCTTATTTCTGTTTCGTGTCATGCATATGTTTTATAGATAATTATCTGTTTACGCATTCACATAGTCGTGGACAACTTGTGCACAAGGTTTAGTCTTCCTCGAATTGGTATCCAGGACAACGGAACTGAATCGACCTAGGGGAAATTATGTGATCGTGCTTCGATAAGAGACATTACGTGTAACGCCTCAGTCCCAAAATATGTAGGACCAGGAATATGAATACATGCTATCAGTACTTCACCAATGGACCAAGGTACACAACAAGCCCATTAACAAAATACTTAAGCTGTAAATCATGATATCACCCAGAAATACAATACAGTCCACAGGTATATACATCTAATCACATCCACATAGTTCACAAAGAGATCAAGAATAAATAAGGAAATATCTCAAATATCCAGCAATAAGAGTAGTGAAGTCTGTGCGGTTAAAACATCCCGAAACCGTAGAGATAGAAACAAAGTATAAATCATCTACAAGTCTGATGAAAAGAAAAGAAAGTAATGTAGAAAACTAAATATGAATGTAACATAATCACGAGATGTCCTCTGGAACTATCTCGTCCTACTGTGTCGGTACGCCTCCGGTCTTAGCTCCCGAACCGTAAACCTCCGGGTTGTCTTCAACTTCGTCTAACTGGAAAATAGTCAGGTCCTCAGAGGACCTGCAAGGTACATAATATACATGCCAATGTACAGAAATGAAGAAAATATGAACTAAGGCAATCTACTATATCCGTCTATGTGCTATGCAAGTGAGATACTTTTCTAGAATACCAGACCCCTTCTACTAAGGCTCACTAGCACCTCAGCAGGATATTGTCCACAGTACCTGTGTCGTGGCACCAAGGACAATCAATTCTAGATAATGATAATCCTTTACTCTTCTACAGAGATAAAGGTCACTAAACAACGGGCCACACGACAATAGGTCTGATCTGATATTGTAGTCATGTTCTCCCCAATCCTTATGTCTAGAGTCTAGCAATGTCAAGTCTGTACAGTCATCTCAAAAGTAAAAACAATACTAATAAAGAAATATAGAATGCTAACACGAGGTCAATACCACGAATAGTCATGTAAACCTCGCATCATGAATGTGTCGGTGTCCTGTGGTCAATCGTGTCAATGGACACGTCGGTTTGTATGTAATGCCTAATGTCAATACTTGATGTCGCTATCATGACATCGGCACCCGTCTATAAACGAACACTAAGTATCGACGTCCTACGTCATACAATGCTAATAAAAAACAATAAGATAGAAAAGAAAGATCTGTAACGATGGCAAGGCACGTTTGTCTGTAACTGCTGTCTGCGGGTAGGCCTGTCCGACTCCGGTTTCGTTGTCGATCCTCCCAAGCTCACCTATAATAATATATTTTATTTAATATTATATATCAATGCACCATGTATAAATTATATGAGTAACTATGCCTCAAGTTGCCATAATGTTGTTACGACACTGCATCTATTCTATTGGTACATATATGTACCAAATTCTCTCGTAAATACTTTACAATTATAACAAAATAACATATTCAAATTCTGGAAATTATCTACAAATAATTATATATTGCTATAATTATATTTTCAATAGGAAAAATCTTTCACAAGAGGTCCTATGTCAATGCCACATATGACTTCCTCAATTTGACCCATTAATTTAGTCCCGAAACAATGATAAAATAAAATTAATAAATTCTGTAAAAATTCCAAAAATTAGTTAAATAGTATTTATAATGTTAAACCTTGCACAATAAATTTTTTAATATGAATTCATGGAGGTTTGACACTTTTGGACACAAGGAAAATAGAAATTTTCGGAGTTCGGTGTTACGGCAAATGTCATAAATTTTTAAAAATAGTAACCGAATGCGAAACCGAACTTTTAGATATGATTCAGAAATGTATCTACGTCTAGAATCTGAATAAAAATATAAAATGTTAGAAACTGACTTTAGATAGGTAAAAAGTGGCCCACAACAGAATTCGTCAGTTCTGGATACCCTGTCGTCGAATCGACGCCACGAGCAAATCACTTGGAACTAGGGGATCCGGCAATCAGAGGTTGGAGTAGACACACAAAGGTAACTCTCAGATTTGGTTTGAAGTAAAATGGATGAGAAAAAGTGGATGAAACGTCGTCTACAATTCGACTAACCTGCTGTGACACTACAAGAAAAATACCATTTTATGACAGGTAAAAATCGTCATATATGACAATTTATGACGGTTTTTTTGAAGCAGGCAACCGTCATGAACACGGCTGTTATAAAAGTTTGGAAAAATCGTTATATATGACTTACACTTATATGACACATTTTTATAAAAAACGAGATAATTAAGTCAATTTTATATAACACTAATTTTGAAAACGACATTAATATTATCATTACATATAACATATCTATCCGAAAGCGTTATGACTGAGTTTTATATACATAACGCTTGCTAAAATGGTATGGTTCTGGAACTATTCATAAGACGTTCATGAAACGTTATAAAAAGAACTTATACATAACACTTTCTAACGTTCTGTTCTGGTTATTCATACACATATATATCACCTGTCAATGCTTATAATCCAATACATTATAAAAGGCATATTAATTTCTTGAGACAACAGAAATATGAAATTTAACTAACATTTGAAACATTTCTTTAAAAATATCCAAATATCACATCATCCTAATTACATTTCAAAACATATCACTCTTTTTCCAACTTTTGTTTCACCAACATATCACCATTACATTTCAAAATCCAAAAATATATACATCTTTCCTTTTTAGGGATGTCGGCCTCAAAATATTGAAACATTGTATTCAACAACACCAAATAGTGACATCCCTTCAAAAGCCAACATTGTATATCCCTTCAAAAGTCAATACTGTACCCTACAAAAAAAGGTATTACAAGGAGAGGAAATGAGAAGAAATTTTTTTTGGAGGTCTATAGAGGCATAATGAATCGAATTAACAGGAAGATAAACAGAAAAAAATAAAATTCATTCACACAAGTTTCTTTCAGGATGTCATTAAGGGAAGCGTTTGTATCTTGAGTTTTAAACTCATACCACCTTTTTAGCACTTCAAATTAATAACTGCATGATGTCTTAGAACAATCAAGTTACCAACCTAAAACTTGCAGGAAAGCATCGGATATCTTATTGAAGTAAAAGAAAATAATTTATTTTGCCTTTCAATAGATAAACCATGCAAATGCACATGAAATTACATAAAGATGATTTTAATACATATGAAGGAAAAGCTTACCGTTGTTTGCTCTTGTAGAAGAAAACATATTTCTGCTGCCTTTGTTTAGACAATCCTTGGCCAAACACTCCACCACATATCTTATAGTAACCACCATAAAAGCAATAATATAATGTTAACATCAATACATTTGTTAAGCCTTCCAAGTTGATCTAGAGAAATTAAAGAATCAACTCTCTATGATCATGGCAATAATAGTGATTTTTCAGGACTTGAAAACATTATAATGATGAAATAACTACATACTAGTCCTCACATGCAACATATAAAATGAGAAGAAGCCTACAGGCAAGTAAAAAGACATCCAAATTCTAGATTGCAAACTAAAGTAGGCAACACATAAAATAAGAAGAAGCCTACAGACAACACATCCAGGCAAGTAGGCAACATAGCCTCCAAAGTATCAAGTATGAAAACAAAATTAAATAGTAAATAATAAATATATATACTATATTGGGCTCAGAGATCAGAGATGGATCACCACATCATAATGAAGAAAGTTATTGCCTACAGGCAAGTAAAGAGGCATCCAGATTCCAGACTAAAGTAGGCAACACATAAAATGAGAAGAAGCCTACAGGCTACAGACAACACATCCAAGCAAGTAGACAACATAGCCTCCAAAGTATCAAGTATGAAAACAAAATTAAATAGTAAATATATATACTATAATGGACTCAGAGATCAGAGATGGATCACCATATCATAATGAATAAAGTTACTGCCTACAGGCAAGTAAAAAAGGCATCCAGATTCCAGATTCCAGTAGACAACACATAAAATGAGAAGAAGCCGACAGACAACACATCCAGGCAAGTAGGCAACATAGCCTCCAAAGTCCAAACTCCAAAGTATCAAGTATGAAAACAAAACAACATAGTTAAAAGAAGAAGCCTACAAGCAACATAGCCTACATGCAAGGCAAAACTATAAAAGTCCAAAGTATCTCATCATTGCCCATAAATCATAGCCTACAAGCAACATAGAACCTCCAAAGTCCAATGTATCTCATCAACGCCCATAAATCATAATAGTTATATTTATAATTAATATTAATGCAAGAAAACTTCAAAAGTATCAATTTCAGACTGAACAGAGCTCAGAATAGGGACTGGACTGTACTGCAGTCACTGAACAGAGATCAGAATAGGAACTGCACAGTAGGATAAAACTTGTTCCTACAACAAAGTAACTTTGTAAAAAAATTGCCAACACAAAATTCAGCCAGTACTATAATACTTTAAAATGAAATTATATAACTTGATTTATCAAAGAATTGACATGAAGCTAGACCTTATACAATGCCCAACGATTTGAAGACAATCAGTAAAACATTTCATAGACAAGTTTAATAAGCTCATGTTGGTGGACACAGAAAATGATATGCACAGAATAGCTTAGAAAATATCCTAAACATAATATTAAAAATTGAGAACCTTAGAAGAAACCATCAAAAATTCAGTAATTACCTGGACTGGATACTTTCCTTGTACAAGATTTGGCCTATCATTCGGAAGCAACAATGTGCAAATTAATAGATGATCTCCAAATAAAAACTTACAAGTGATGTGCAAATTCATTAGATTTTAAAGGCAGACACAAAAAGTTTCAAGAGGCAAACAAGCTGCAATATGTATATAAGGAAGTCTACAACCAAAAAATACCTTAAAGAAATACCAATTTACTTTGATTTAGATACCGTCTACCATGGCATTTAGAGAAGCTCCAACTCACATTGAAGGGGGGGGGGTGAGGGAAGGTCTTGATGGCAAATATTATAGATGATTGTGCTATGACAGTGAGGCCCCAAAGTCAAGTATGTTTTACAAATATAAGTGTCTCAAGGAAACTAGAACCCACACTCTTAGAGGCCAACACTTGAACCTAATGGATTCATAAGGTGGCCATCTAAATCCGTAAAAGAAACCACATAACAAGTAAATAATTTCTTTACTGCTATCAAAGTGATACAATGCTTCGATGTACCTATCCATAGAATCAATATATAGTTGAATGTTGGCCTCTACAAAAGGAATACTACTTCCGAATTTTAAGTACCATGGTCCTACAAAATTTTAAGAAAATACCCTTAGAAAACTTCAAATACCAGAACTAGCCCCAATATTATGTGAAACAGAGACACATGGAATGTGTAACATGTATCCAAAAGTTACCATGGTATTTCAAAATTACCTTTTCCAGCAAGAGTTCTTCATCTTTTGAAGAGTCACTTATTTCAGAATCAAGAGAATGTGCTAATTGTATTGCCTCAATAGCACATTCTCCTATAACAACAGTTGCGCTTCGAGTGCCCTTAGCAATTCCTTCCTCAAATAGGGAAAGCAAATGTTTTGGCTTCCTGAGTGTTGGATATATAAGTGTCTAGAACAAATGGAATAATATAATCATATTGAGAAGATTAACATCCATAAATATGTAACAACAAAGGCCAAGTTAGTGAAAAGACTGTACCTCCACATGTTCATAAAAGCAAAAGTTGGTCAAGATATTGGTGAACCAAATTAATCGGTCAAAAACAAACTATAAAAAGAGTAACTGAAGGGATTTTTTTTCTACTTGTCATAACATGTAAATTTTTAATTAACAGAGATGTTGTACCACCTATAAAAATATCCTAAAAGACAAGAAAATGCTTATATGAAAATCTGTGGGCATTGCAACAAAACATAAATAAATTGAAGTCCATGGGCTTTGCAAATGAACAAAAATTAAGTCGACCGTTAGGGGATTATCTGAAAGCTTCGTGAACAACTTCTCTACCAGCTTGACAATTTCCTCATGCCTTACAGCACCTGCAGTAGAAATGACCTGGCTGTATAAATGCCCGAAAAAAGATTGTTCAATTTGATTGGAAGACAAATTTATACCCAATATTTATAAGTACTTCCTAATAAAATTACATGCTAGCAGGGGGTGCCATTCTAGGAACTGTGTATTGAGTTGAGATATAGTCTCGAAGGTCATCCTGAGTGATCCTCCTGATGTTCGCTTCAGGACCAAGGATCGTTCTTCCTAATGGAGTGCATTGGAAGGAAGTTGCATCTAAATGGTCAAAGATGACATCTTATGTTTGTCCTTCAACCTTCAATATTGGGGTAAAATTGAGCATATATATGTAAGCATATACTTGGTTCACAGGAACCATCTTCAAAAGTTGCAACATCTAATACATTAACTAGTAAAAAAATAATTCACAGAAGGCCCTGTCCAAATTTCTCCTCTTTTTGATTGATCTGAAACCTAAAACAAAGATTGGAACCTGCCATTATACTGCACCAAAGCAGGAGTTAAAAGGAACCTTCCAACATTTGTTGCAATAATTAGATTTTTCTTTCTTTTATTTAACAACAGTCAATAAAGTACTGAAAATGACTCTAATTCTCACTGCAATTAATCACATCAATGTTAACCATAAATTGAATAAACTTACCATTGTAAGCTTACTACTTGTGAAAGCGCACGACAATCCAACAACAAAGGTGATCGACACGATGAACAGTCCAAAAAAGAGTAGATTCACCGGGTGCTTCTGGTGGTAGTAATGCAACTGGAACAAAATTAACCATCATTTACCAAAAAATAAACAATCAAAATAAAATCCCTAAAATAACACTAAGAAAACGAAGAAAAAATAAATCATCACAGATCATACGGATGAAAGAAAGGATGACGAGGAAGATCCAGAGCAGGAAGCGTACGCCACTGGACACGAAGAAGTGGGAGATGGAGAAGACAATGACGACGATGGAGGCGACGACAACGGTAAGGAGGAGCTGACAGCGAGGATAGCGTCAATCTTCCTTATGTACGCCCATCGGAGCTCCCTCTAGCATCTTCGGGTACAGCAGGCACCGGTCGGACTCCATATCTCCGACGCATACGTCCTTTTCGTAATAAGATCTCAACCACATTATGTTCAAAATCGAAAATTAGGGTTCGAGTTCGAGGAAGTACAAAGGAAAAATTAGGATTTGGAAAACCTAGATCTAAAAAGAGGAGGAAAAATATCACCATGGCCGTCGTAGACTCCGACGTAGGTCATCGAGAGAGAGATGAGCACCCATCATGGTCCTCCAGGGAGGAGTTGGCCTGGACGACGCCGATAAAGAAGTAGCCAGAGGCGTGAGGCTTCACTCCCTCCTCTTTTTCCTTCTTAAAAACTCCCAAAAATTAGGGTTAGGGTTTTCGGTTCTGTGGTAGGAGGGAAAGAGGAGAGGAGAAGATGAGAAAGAAAATAGGGGGGAGAGAGAGGGGGGGGGGGAAGAAAAATGAACTGAGGGTTTTGATTTGGAAGAGGGGGGTCGGGTTTGAGCGGGCATTCGAGCGGGTGCTCTAATTTTTTTACCGCTTTTTATAACGTTTGCGTGTAACAACGTTACATATGTGTGAATAATATATAACGCTTGATGATATAAATCGTTATAATAGGCCAAAAATTCTTCATACCCATCATATTATGTGATGTTGTAGAAATTCTGTAACGTTTATAAATGAACCGATGTAATAAACTCTTATCAAACGTTATTATAGGGTCTTTTTCTTGTAGTGTGATGTTTCAGACTTCGATTCGGCGAAGTTTCGGCCCAAGTAGCGCGTTGTGCACCTCTCTAACGGCCGCAAGGTTACTCCTACAGTTGCTAGGGTAGAAAAGAACGTCGAAGGGGTCGCAAGAGTGGTGGTTGTTGGCGGAGAAATCGAGGAGAGATCATATTTTGTGAAGAAAGGGGGGTCGGGTAGGGTTTCGGGTTGGAGTGGTGGCTGCTAGGTTTGGGGAGATTTGTGGAGTAGTGGGCGGTTATGATAGAGGAGGATGGTTAGGGTTATATATATATATATATATATATATATATATATATATATATATATATATATATATATATATATATAGTGGCATGGGCTTTGGTTTGATCTAATTTGGATAGGATTTGGTTCTCCAAATCATACTATTATTAATAGGTTTTCTATTTTGGTTAGATGTTTGACCAAGCCAAATATATAAGGGAATATTGCATATGGCTGCAATTAATTCTCTAAAATTCCCTTAAATATATGTATACTTGGTTATGCTACTCCTAGTTAGGCTCTAACTAGTAGGGTTGATTAGGTTAGGGTCCGAGTAGCATTACTAGTCAAATTGGACCCGAAAATCAATTTAATGAGTCTCATGTGCCATTTGCAAATAAGTAGTATATGGAAACTCGATTGGATGGTGCACCCTAGGCATATGCATTGTAGACTCAACATGGGTTAAAACCATATATTGGGCCATACGGTTTCGATCTATGTCAAGTCCCAAAGCAAATTGGAAGTTGGCTTAAAATTACGTCAATAGTTCAAATTGGCCTAAGTTGGCCCGAAGTTGCGCGAAGTGAAAAGAATATTGAAAAGCAAATTTGGATGGGACATGATATATCAAACTGAAGGTGGATTAGTCTAGAATTCAAATATGGAACTGAATTTGAGAAAACAATATTTGTTGTGCTTTAAAAATCAAAGCTACGGTAAACTACTAACATAGTCATCATTAACTTTCATAAATTAAAATATCCATATAAAATAACTAAAAATAATAAAAAATAAAATCCAAAAATCAGGGGGCTTACAATTACGTGACCTCTAGTTAGACTTGCAACCTGGACTGATAGGGCATATCACAATGCCATATAATAGTCATTCATAGTCGATATTACCAATGATTGCCTATAAGATAGATATCATGCCCACCTATTATCTTCGGCAGGGACGATAAGTATTAACTTTATTTTTGTACAGAGACGGGTACGTCGACCGTGGTGAGAAATCACTGATAGACGATTAAATATATATGTTTTACTGCTTTCAAGTATGCTAATGATATGAACTGTAATTCATCTAGTGTATATGTTTTACTACTTTGAATGTATATTTTCCTTAATAAGTAGTGTTGGTTTAGGCGAATGGGTTCATGTAAGCATCCTAATTTTTGGAGATTTTTTATATTTATTTTATATAATTTTATATGTTAGACCATATTTTATTTTTAATTATGACTATAATATTACTTTATCGTAGCTTTGATTTTTGAAACACAACAACTACTGTTTCTCAAATCTAATTTTATATTTGAATTCTAGACAAGTCCACATTCAATTTGATATATCATGTCCTATCAAAACTTGTTCCCTAACATTCTTTTGAATTCGTACAACTTTGGATCAATTTAGGCCATTTGACCATTTATCGTAATTCTAGACCTAACTTCCAACTTAAGTTCGGGACTCGACATAGATCAAAATTATTTGATCCAATATATAGTTTTGACCCATTTCGAGCATAGTATGCACATGCCAATGATGTACCACTCAATTGAGTTCCCATGTGCCAATTATTTTTAAATGGCATATAAGACCCATATAGTGAAATTTCGGTGTTACAATTAATTAGAATTATTTTCGGGACTTAACCCTAGTCAACCCAACTTAGTAGGGACCATCCTAGGTTTCCAACCCATAGCGAAACTATATTAGATTGATTTTAATTCAAATTAAGTGAATCCATGTGCTACAAATCCTTCCATCTTTGACTCAACCAATCAATCAATCAAAATATGGAAACCGACTAGACCCACCTTGCCATAGTTGGAGGTTGGAGGTCCAAACCTCAACCAAATCAACCCAAACCAAAGCCATATGAACCCTAACATATAAAAACTTTGTATTCTTACATTTTAATGTTGAAAAACTGTAGTCCCTATCCCCATCCATTGCAAAATCGAAACCCTCTCCCAGCTCAATTAAGCCGCAATACCTTATGGCATAACGACAATTTTGACCCCTTTCTGACCTCCGATGACGCTCCATGAATATTCTTTGTGAATATAACGTGACCCTCTACAATCCTATCAACCTCCTATACGTTCAAAACCTTCTAGTACAACAAAATAGCCCTACAACTCACCCGAAGTCCGAAATCCAAGTCTAAATTCATTCCAGTAGGTACGCTATTTTGTATCTAGAATTTCGTGTACTCTTTAATTTACCTTTTTTCATGAAATCAAAACTAATGGAAATATATCTGTATCTATTTTCATGTCCAATTGGCCACCCATACACTTCCAAATGGTTTGGTCGGGGCATCCGTTTTACGACATGGTGACCAGAACAGACCAGATCTGTTGCGAGTTAATTTTCACCTACTTTCGGGCCAATTCGATCTCCTATATATTTTTGGTTAGAAACCAGACTTCTAGATCTTTCCAACGCATATCATTTTACTGCATTTTGATTTCTTTTAGTATTTATTAAAAATCTTTACATTTACCGTAACACCGAAACACCAAAAATAATGTGTTCCTCGTATCCAAAAGAATTGGAACTTCATATGCTTTTACTAAAATGCTTGTTGTGCAAGGTTTAATGATAAAAACATTATTTTAACTATTTTCTATAATTTTTCTTGAATTAACTATTTTTAAATATTTATTGTTTTGGGACTCAATTAGTAGGCCAAGCATGGAATTAATGATGTAGTATCAACATAGGGCTATTGTGCTTGAGTTTCCACCAATAAAATAATATTAATAGTGATATAAAAATATTTATGAATATTTTTCATAAATTAAATTATTATTTTATATTAGTTATAAAATACTTTTATAAGGAAGTTTGGTACCTTATACATTGTATGGTGTAGTATCAACATTATGATCACTTTTGGAGTATAAAAATTTATATAGTTCATATATGGTAAGTAGTTAGAGAGTATTAATAATAGTATATTTCT
This sequence comes from Iris pallida, assembly GCA_029216955.1. Classification (NCBI taxonomy): domain Eukaryota; kingdom Viridiplantae; phylum Streptophyta; class Magnoliopsida; order Asparagales; family Iridaceae; genus Iris; species Iris pallida. The sequence continues at coordinate 2,870,722 of JANAVB010033020.1, forward strand.
TATAGGTGAAGTTTGCGGGAGTAATGGAGACGTTGGAGTTGGCAGACGTACACATAGATAGATGTTACAGGTAAGTGTACCTTACCAACGTTACGGTTTACTGCCTTTTTCTTTTTATTGTTGCATTATTCTCATTCATTATTGTCATGACATAGGATTGGTCGGTATTTAGTGTCCGTATCGTATTTGGGTATTGATGTGATTTTTTGACACTGTATATTGATATTAGGCATTGCGTGCATTATGTCGTATTCATTGACACGATGGACCACAGGGGCACGATGAATGATGATGATATGATACGGAGTTTGACATGATATATTCATGGCTAGGGACTCTGTGATAGCATATAGTACTAGCTTGCGTGACTTGTTACTGATACATGATTCATACGTGACTTGACTGGATAGTTTTAGAGCATGAGGAAGGGAGGACTCTACCAAAATATTTGGCCGTCTAGACTCGTAATCATGCTTCCATATGTGGGACTTGGTTATTTTACTCGTGGTCATGGTCTCTGTAGCAGAGCTATGACTTTGTGTACTCGTTCGTCCATTGGTATCACAACACGGTGCCATGGGTGATTATCAGTACGACTGGGCCTGGTATTAGGATTGTCCTCAACTTCATATTTGTACTTAGATGGTTATAGTAGTTACCCTTCGTTTTATAGGTATTCTTTTTACTGTTACTTGGCATGTATATTACGTACCTTGCTATGTCCCCTGAGGACCTAATTATTTTCCATGTTTAGACGTAGAGGAAGGCTACCCGGAGGTATATGGTTCTCAAGTCGAGACCGGAGACGTACCGGTGCAGGAGGACGAGATAGTACCAGAGGATTTCTCTTGAGACTTGTCATTCTCTATTTTAGACAGTGTTACTTTATTTATATTTTTCAGTTCAGTAGACTTGTAGTTGATTACTTATTTTATTTCTCTTTGCTATGGTGACTGGTTGTTTCTCCGTACATTCATTACTTATATTTACTGCTGGACAGTTGATATTATTACTATTTTGGACTTTAGATATCTTATGTCTTGATTATTCTGCGTGGATGAGATTTAGCACTGTACTTTGTGATCTCTGATTGGTGTTGTATTGTTGTTACAGGTTTATTATCATGATTTACACCTTAAGCATTTCTCTAGTGGACTTGTTATGAGGTTTGGCCTATTGGTGACGTGCTGCTGACATGTCTTCGTATACCTGGTCCTATGTATTTTAGGATTGGGCGTTACAGTTCATCCTCCTCACTAGTGTATTCCCAAGTGTACTAATCCCCAACTCCTTAGTTGTCGAGAACGTTGAGGGTGCACGATACTAGGCTGAAGCTGGAGTTCGGGGAGGCAACTTAAAGCTATTCCAATTTTGAAGTATTCTGAAGCTGGTTCATCTTGAGGGCTTTTGGTTTTGAATGTATAGAGGGGTGTAAATGTGTGGAACGACAAGTATTATTTTATAACAGCTTGTCAAACATTTTTATTATTTCAATGAATTTAACTGCAACGACATACCTAATATAAATATGATATTGTACTTCGTTGCAAGTTATTAATTAAAATTTATTTTCTTTCTATGTTGCATCTTCAACTCTCTACCAGAATTGTGAGATTTCAACATGTTGTTCAAAAGAATTATCAAATGCACGTTATTCCTTGTACAAGTGTAATTTAGATTTGTACAACATCACGTCCATGCGAGAACGATCGATTCAGCGGAATCGAGGTGTGATAATTTGCAATTTATAGATTTTCTCAAATGGCTTTTTATCACGACTCGTACCCGTTTTTTGAGATACAAGTACGTAGCCAAGTCCAGCCTACGCCGCAACATCGACGGTAGTACACTGTTTAGGTCTCAATGTCAATCTCAAATACAACAAAGTCATATCTAATTGCTCATTCACAATAATTATTCAAATTACAAATCTAATAATTTATCAAAATGACATTCAGGAACAAACTTACTAAAAATAAAAGAACTATCTAATTTGGAATCTAAGGTTGGTCTCCAAGGTCTCTATCTCCCCCGTATGATCCATAGCACAAAAGTAAAAAGCATGCCAAGTCATATGCAACGATCCAGTCAGGAAAGGAGTAAAGTACAACCCTATTGCAATAATGTTGTAATGCTCCACTCCCAAAATATATAGGACTAGGAGACGTATACATGCCAGCTATGTATCGAGTAGACTCCAGTCCAGCTCAGATACGTATAAGTTGTCTAAAATAAACTACAATGTTATAACAAATATCTATATCTCAATCTACTAAAGATAAACTCATGTATAAAACAAGTATACTAATGCTGGTTAGGCATTAACATACCAGTTTCTACAAGTAACAAAAAAAGACAATATATAATAAAGTGGACCAAACTCTATTGCAATTATCTTGAACAAGCTTCTGAAGAAGAAATAAGCTTACAAAACTAGGCTATACAGCATCATGGTCAAAGTAAAATTAAATATAAAATTGGACGAATATAAAAAGGTATTAACTAAATATATACCTGTAATCCTAGAGAAACAATCGTTAAACCTTCATCAAATCTACAAACGATCTCAACAAACCTGGAGAGATCACTATGTCCTCAGAGAGACGTAGCAAGATACATAAAAATATGCTGAATGTAACAGTATAAAATATACAAGAAAAATAAGAAAATAGTCATGAGGTAATCAACTAGACACAAGGAGACTAGGACGTAAGGAATCTAGACATAAGGAACCTAAGACACTGGCATGCCATACTAGTCATGGCTAACAGGTCAAATCTATAGACTGTAGTCAAGGTAAGCACTCCCAATCTATAGTATCTCAATCGTAGTCAAGGCAAGCACTCACAATAGGGATTATAGCTATTCCTAGTATCAATGATAAATAATCCTATATATCGTAGTCAAGTTAAGCACTCACAATCTATAAAATATCCTAAGTCAAGTCCAACGCATGTCAAGTCATGTCATGTCTTGTCAAGTTAAGTCAAGTCATGTCATGGGAAAAACAGTGTAGGACTAAACAAGTCTATTACGAGACACCTATGAACATGAAAATAATATAACAGATAATAAACAAATAACATGAATCAAGAATGTGCATGTAAACTAGAAGCATGATAAAGTAACATGAATATAACACTATAGGAAAATGGAAACAACATGAAGTAGAGATCTTGCATATAAAATATACTGTACAAGTTGACAACGTATACTTGTCTGGAGGTAGCAAAATGTCCCACAAGTAGCTCGTCAAATTTAAGAGCCACGAAACCTGAACTCCTGCAAACATCTTCGAATACTGAAACGGACATTACCAACATTTTTGTCACAATAAAAATATCTAAGTTTGACTATCCATAAGTTCAATCATGGCCATAGGGACAACGGTAATTTTTGGTCAAAATAGTGTCCATCATTGGACCCGCTTTGTACCAAAAAATGTGCCAGAATCTATGGTCCCTAAAATTGACAAATTATATACCTATGAGTCTAGTTTCTCAATACAAACTCAACGGTATGTCCAGATTTGTATTTCGATGAGCCGTGCACAAAATCGTCCTTTGAGACGGATTGTGGGCTTGCCAAAATAGCATTTCGGTCGACCTTCTTAAATCAGACCAAACTGGGCTCACTGGACCATAAAATAATACAAGTTCAGTCAAAGCCCACGCGTCTGCAACATCCGTACGCACCTTTTGATGCTCTCTGGTTGCGATAAAGTCATCCGATTTATCAGGACGGACCCTATATCGGTGTTTTCGGATCTTAGAAAACTGTTTTTTTGGTTTTTTAACACTAATTTTTAACCAAACTTTATTATCAAAATAGTTTATAACTAATATAAAATAATAATTTAATTTCTGGAAAATACTTATAAATAAATTTATTGTCACTCCTCGATCCCAATATACGTATTTGCTTACACGTTTCCATATTTGGTATCTAATATCTGTACACGTGCACCTGTGATCCTAAATTTTACGCCTAGTCGTGGCGTAGAATAATATCTCGTCGTAGAATAGTGTGCCATCCCTTGTCCTTGTTTGATTGTAGACGTGGTTTACTACTTCGACGATATGATTTATGGACCTTGTTGTGATTAGGGTTTTATTTATTTAATTAATTTATTAGTTGTAGAATATAACAATTAACGTGTCATATTAGTCACATGGTTAGGACATGCTTGGATTAAGGTTTTATGAGCCAACCCACCTACTATAAATATTCTTTACCACTCTATTTCCTCATTAGTCCTCATTTATTTTCCTCAACAACTTTTAGGCAAGTACATCTTGCACTAAATGAAGAGCACTTACATTTTCACTTTTGTTATTTATTTGATATTATTAGTCTAGATTGTTCATCTCTTCATTCTCTACATGTTTAGCACTTGGTATTTTTGATGTTAATGGGTAGTTTTGTGTAGATCTAAGTTTCTAAAACTAGGGTTTTATAGGTTTTAATGGTTTTTACCTATCTAACTTGCTTATTTTTGAAAATATTCCATGTTATAGAGAATTTGATTTCATTCAATTTTAGCTTTTATTTTGCCCAATTTCGAGTCCTATAGCTCAAGTTACGGATATTAAAATTTTTGGAAAACTCCATGGCCGAAGCTTGCAGCTGGTTGGGGATAACGGTGACTCCATGTGCGCTCTTCGCATGCTGCACCATCTCTCCACGTGCGCGCTTTGCGTGTCGTGCCATCTCTTCGTGCGCTACCCCTGTTGGCCCAATGATTATATCATATTTTTGAATATGATTAATCTGTTAAGTTTAGCGTTTCATTATCACTAATCTTTATACTATCACTATAGCATTTCTACTTATACTTATACCTTTGGTGATATATGCCTATTGGTTTACATTTTAGTGATATGAGCTTTCTATCTTAAATTTAATCGAGTTGCCAAAATTAAAACTATGTTTTTGATTATGGTTATTCAATTAAGTTTAATCATTATGATATCACTAACATTTATGCTATCACCTTAGCACTTATACTTAAACTCAGCATTGTCCTAATGTGCATTAAACTTATTATACTTGCTACTATGTATATTACTTTGTTCGTCTAACATGTACATGCAGAAAAGCTATATGCAAGATCAATGTGGACATATGCAATGAAGAAATCATGGTGGGCCAAAGATGACGGATCCCACAAGATTTCTCTGAACCACCCGACGACATCTCCGGAGACACGCACCGGGGGTTCCGCTGCCCGGTCAGCGGATGGGGGTCGCCCCTCGTCGGGGGTTCGGGGACGAAGCCCCCGAAACATATTCAGTTTTTATAAACTGGATATCTTTGGACAGCTGCCGCCAAGGGAAAAAACCAGCACCTATCAAAGGAAGAAGCCAAGCCATGCCATCATCATTTAAAGACTCTGAAGAAGCCTGCACCTGCCTAAGTTTATCTGGAGTCTGTAATGAGTCTTAGGAATTATTGTAAACACAAGAAATGGATGGCAAAATCGAAAGCTAGGGTAGAAATAAGCCCAGGATCATTTTTGGTAGAAAATGACATACCGACGGTATACCGGTGTATACCGATGGTATACCGGTGTATACCGATGGTATACCGGTTTTTGTTCACAGAAAGTTTCTGTTTACAAAACCGGCATACCGACGGCATACCGGTCCATACCGACGGTATACTGCTTCCGAAACGTTGAAATTCCAACGGTCGGATTTCCAGCCATTAATGATCCCAATGGCTATATTTCTAGCCGTTGCAATCCCAGACCGGTATACCGCCGGTATGCCGGATCATACCGGTGGTATGCCGGTTCGTGGACTGAAAAGTTGCCTTGAGCTCTTTTCAATGCTTTGGTTATAAATAGCCTTGAACCCCTTCATTCAAGGTTGATGCTTTGAGCCTAAAAAATTCCTAAACCACCAAAGCTTATCCACATACAACTCTACAAAGCTTTCATTTGCCATCTACAAATTGTGTTAGAGTTATTGACTTGAAAAGTGAGATCTTCATCCTATTGTAAGGAGATCAAAACCTATTGTGAAAGGTTGAAGTTGGGGAGTCTTCGTATCCAAACTCTCGGTTGAAGTTGGGGAGTCTTCGTATCCAAACTCTCGGTTGAAGTCGGAGAGGCCTTCGGATTAAAGCTCTCGTGTAAGAAGTTGGCGAGTTCTTCGGATCCAAGCTCGTGTGTAACTATTTGCTCAAATAGTGGATTAAATCCGGAGAGATTTTTGGGACTGGATTGCCTCTAGGGAGGATACCAGGATACATCGGATGTCGGTATTATTATTGCTTCTTCTCTTGCACTTATATTTTTAAATTGCCAATTAGCTTGTGCTAAGTGCTTGATTAGTTAGCTTGACCCTATTTACCCCCCCTCTAGGGTTCCTACAATTGGTATCAGAGCAAGGACTCTATTATTAGGCTTAACATCCTTAGAGTAGATCCTTGTTGTTTTTCTATGGCATCGTATTCCTCCTCCTCCGATAAAGAGGGTTTTACTTCTAGTAGCATAGACAATCATGTTTCTTCTAAATGTAAGAAATGCTCTAAGTGGAAAGCCATGGCTAAACAATCCTTAGAAATTCTTGACATCCTTCATTCTACAAATGAAGAACTTTCTGAAAAGGTTATTCATTTAGAAGAAGTAAATGAGTTTTTGAGAAATGAAAACAATGTTTTATTATCTAGACTTGATTCTCAAAACTCATCTTGTGTTTCTTTAAAGAGTTTGAATGAGGCTTTAATTTTAAAAATCAAATCTCTTTCCTCATCAATAGAATCTTAAGAGGCAAACTCATGAGCTAAATCATTTGCATGATTCTTCTATTGACTCTTTAAAGAAACAAAATGATGATTTTATTTCTAGAATTGTTTTAATTGAAAAAGAGAATAATGTTTTAAATGTTAAATTTGATTCTCATACTTGTATGCATAATGATTTGATATTAGAACATGATTTTCTTAAGACCAAATCCATGCATGCTCAGTCTAGAGACATTCATCATTCTAGTATGTCACATGTTTACAACCATGCTCATTCTGATACATGTGCACACACTAGCATTAGATGCTTCTATTGCTCTCGCATTGGACACATGAGCTTTACATTCCCTATTCGTAGGACCTTCACTACCAATGCTAGAGTAAGTGCTATATGGGTCCCTAAAGCTAATAAATGTGGATCCAAGTTTATTTGGATACCAAAGTCTTCATCTAATATTGTAGGTGAAGCTTCTTGTATCGGGACATAGCACCGAGGAGCGTGTTGGTGGTTACAAAGCTCAAAGATCATCTTCTAAGCAATTGCACCAACACAAGTGTGGCCACTAGAGCCACTTTGGTAACATGCTAATTGTTTCTCTTTAAATTATTTATATTTGTAGAATCTAGCATGTTTCTCTTAATATCTTGCTACTAGCTCACATTGATATCTTTCAGTTGTCTTCTATATAAATCAATGTGAGATACAATACTAGCATGCTTAGTTAATTTTCTTATTAATTCTTTTATCTAGCATGACTAGTTACTCGGCTTAAATGATTAGTTCACACTATGTAGTTTATCACTCATTTTCTATTAAGTGTGACACATTTGATTTATGCATGCTTGTTTCTTAATCTCTATATTATGAAGCATGTATATCACTATAGTCCATAGGAGCTTGATTTTGATTTGAGTTAATATAATTTTAACTCTCCGTCTTTAAAGTTTTTGAAATAGTTACTTCTTATCGATTTCTCCTTAATATGTATTATTTACTTTAAATCGGTATTTGTGAATATATATGTTTAGCACAAGCTTCTTATCACTTGACAAGTATACACTTATACTTTCATTTTAACCTTGTGCTTACATAATATATCCATTATTGATTCTCATATTTTATTTTGATTAAACCTCTTATGAATCAATTATGTTTTTGCCTAATAAAGCTTATTTATATGTGCTTTGAATTTGTGATAGTTTTTCAAACATTTATTAAGGATACATGACTATATTCATTAAAATTTCCATTTACATGTAGATCATGTATTTCTTATGTTGATATTTTTTTTTGTATAAATATCTTTTTTTGGGCATATGAGTTAAGCTAGAGTTTTATATTGACTTGAAGAGTATTTAAATATACTTGTTACATTCAAACTTGTGCTTATCTCATACCTTAGCTATTGATTCCTTTGACCAAATTTGTTCTTCTTGAATCAATTAGCTTCTTCCTTAAAGTCTTCTTTTGATGATATCTTCTTGACTTTTTGATTGGCATTATGGATACATATTTTAATTGATTTTTGATCTTTTTATGTATGCCTATTCGTGATATATATAGATTCATATATATAAATGATTCCTAACTTTTGATATTTATTTGTTTTATACCTTTAAGTTAGGATGTTGAGAGAAAATATTTATTAATGTCTTGCTCATGACTAATTATGGAAGTTTTTTTAAGAATCACATGGTTTTGTGCTTTGTCTTGTTTTTATATTTACCTCCGTTTTTAGTGCACATTTTTAATCTATATCTTCTATATACTCCTATTGTGCACTATGAAAGCATTTTCGTAAATATGATTCTTGATATCTTTTGCACATTTATAGCTTTCTTGATCTTAATGATCTTTCCTTGCTCATTCCTTGGATTTATGCTTCTTTTGAATTATTATTGCCCAATGTTTTTTGTAGCACATGAGAATACATGTAATTGATACATCATATTTCTTATGACTTTAGCTACTATGGTTTGAGCTTTTGGGTTGAGATTTTTCATTTCTAGAGAATACACTTATTTCATAATGGCTATAATATCTTGCATTCTCTAGATCGATATATTATTTCATTATCTTGGGTTAATCTCTATACTTGGCAAAGAGATTTATTTTATCTATGTTTACATGAATATCTCTTTTGGCCTATACTTGATAAGAGTCTAATTCTTTTTATTTTTGTTATCTTATACTCTTATCCTTGCTTAATAAAGAGTCTTCAAATCATTTTGATCATTCAAAATATATTATACTTATTGAGAACTCTATGCTTAAGCAAGTATTTTTAGTGTTAGTGACTTAAGATTTAATAAGCACATTTATCTTGTTAATGGCTTCCCTCATTAATCTTATTTGGATTATATAGTTTGCTTATTTGTGATATATTATTAAGCTATATAATTTTGGCTCACTTTCACACATCTAGCTATATTCCTATACTTCAATCTATATATGATATGCTAGTTTACAAAAACAAGATTTGTGATATGCTTGATCTCTAAAACTAGTTTTACAAACTCTTTGTTAGATCTTATTTTCTCTTAGAGGTTTGTGATTCATTGTTTTAACTTTCTTCCATACTAGTCATTAGCAAGTCTCTCTTAAATTTCTCTCACTTTATGAGTCATAATTTTATCGTATTATCATAACATCTCTTTAGATTGAATGTGTGATCATTTTGAGATTGACTCTTTTCTTTTCCATATTTTTTATTGATCTGTAAGATTCTTTATAAATATGGATTTTGAATTTTCTCTTGATGAGATTTATCATTGGATCATGTTTATTCTTTTGTTTTCTTTATGAATGATCCTAATGATTAAGTAGTCTTAAATTATCTAGTTATGAGATTATCAAGTCAATTTATTACTCTACTTTGACTACTCATGGTTTATCACATATGACCTTTGCTATTTGATCTTTATGGGTTATTAATTTACCATTAGCAAGGTTTGGATTTATCCGTTGTTGGATAAATATGTGGTACAACATACCTAGTCCATGCAAAGTAATAAATTGGTTGATTCTTTCTTGATTAGATAATCATGGACATGATATTTGAGGTTTATTTTTATTTCATTTTTGAGCAATATTTTGCCTCTCATCATAATTGATTTAACTGTCCTTATTCTTTTCCATGATGACATCTTTTGATTACATGTGCTATACTGGAATATTCTTTTGAATTCTCATCTTTAGTAAGTATTAATTGGTTACCTCTTCTTGACTAAAGATGACATTATTCGTCTTATGATGATTTTATAGCCTTATATGCATTGAGCAAGGGGGAGAAATCCATAGTTGATTTACTCCTAGATTTTGATGCTATATGTGCTTTAAAACTAGTTACGCATATTTTGAGGGGAAGCAAATAAATTGTTTTAATTCATCTATACCCTCTAATATGTCGTATACATAGTTTATCATGGACCCATATTTTCTTCATTTTTATAACTTATTGATTGAGGTCATGATATTTTTATTTTGAAGGATTTATGAGAGTGTATATGTTTGTCCTTATTATCTTATCTCTCTCTTTCATATGGGTTAAATATGTCATCTTGCTAATATTAACTTTCAGATCTTATCTTGATGAATATTATGCTTTCGTTAATGTGGTTTTTTTTTTCTTCTTTCATGCTTAATTGATTTGACTTTTCTTGTTGAAGACTTATCCAAAATTCATGATTTTTATCACTTTAGTAGTACTTTGAGGGGGAGCATTCAAGTCGACTGAATTTCTCTTTCTCAAGTATTTTTTTCCTTTACCTTCATGTTTATCTAAAGGGTATTCATATAGCATTATAAGGTAATTGAGTTCAAATGCATGAACTTGGATAAGCAGATAGATTTTGCAATTAATGAGATTACTTTATATAAATTGCAATATTTTACAGTGATCATTCTTTTATTTTGTTCCACTATTTATTTGTGGACAATTATGATATTAATGGTTTCTTTGATCAATGTTTCAAGTTTACTCTTTTCAATTGGTATCAAGTTTATTTAATGTCATATCTCAATTGGTATCTGTTAGTTGCAATTATCAATTCCTCATGGCTTTTGTTTGAAATCCTTTATTTCATAGTTCTCTTCCAAAATTAGAGCAATATTTCATATCCTATTGTGTTTTGGATTTATTCCTTGGATTTCAAGTTGGTAAACTACTTATTTCTAATTTTTCAAATTCTTTTAGTTTTACCAACTATATTGTGTTTTGACAAGCTATTCTCTATTTGGTACTCTACATTTGACATATAGTTTATATACTTGTCTTTACACCCTTCTCCCATTGTTTTTCATTAGTATATATTGATCATGATTGTCTATAAGTTCCCTGCTCTGATTTTTATGCTTGATTTTATCTCTTAGTACGGGAGAGCCTATTTTTGATCATGACAAAGGGGGAGAAGTACGTTTAAGTATGTATTTATAAGTAATCTAATTAGTATGCTTTCAGTGATATTGCTTATGTCTTTTGTATATTAGTGATACATGCATCTGTTCTGTCCATACTAAACTTAACCGATTTGCCATAATAAAAAAGGGGAAGATTGTTGGCCCAATGATTATATCATATTTTTGAATATGATTAATCTGTTAAGTTTAGCATTTCATTATCACTAATCTTTATACTATCACTATAGAATTTCTACTTATACTTATACCTTTGGTGATATATGCCTATTGGTTTATATTTTAGTGATATGAGCTTTCTATCTTAAATTTAATCGAGTTGCCAAAATCAAAACTATGTTTTTGATTATGGTTATTCAATTAAGTTTAATCATTATGATATCACTAACATTTATGCTATCACCTTAGCACTTATACTTAAACTCAGCATTGTCCTAATGTGCATTAAACTCATTATACTTGCTACTATGTATATTGCTTTGTTCGTCTAACATGTACATACAGAAAAGCTATATGCAAGATCAATGTGGACATATGCAATGAAGAAATCATGGTGGGCCAAAGATGATGGATCCCACAAGATTTCTCTGAACCACCCGACGACATCTCCGGAGACACGCACCGGGGGTTCCGCTGCCCGGTCAGCGGACGGGGGTCGCCCCTCGTCGGGGGTTCGGGGGCGAAGCCCCCGAAAGGTATTCAGTTTTTACAAACTGGATATCTTTGGACAGCTGCCGCCAAGGAAAAAAGCCAGCACCTATCAAAGGAAGAAGCCAAGCCATGCCATCATCATTTCAAGACTCTGAAGAAGCCTGCACCTGCCTAAGTTTATCTGGAGTCTGTAATGAGTCTTAAAAATTATTGTAAACACAAGAAATGGATGGCAAAATCGAAAGCTAGGGCAGAAATAAGCCCAGGATCATTTTTGGTGGAAAACGGCATACCAACGGTATACCGGTGTATACCGACGGTATACTGGTTTTTGTTCACAGAAAGTTTCTATTTACAAAACTGGCATACCGACGGCATACCGGTCCATACCGACGGTATACTGCTTCCGAAACGTTGAAATTCCAACGGTCGAATTTCCAGCCATTAATGATGTCACGACCCGCACCCACTGTGAGGGTACGAGAACGTAACAACGACCAGCCTACGCCGCAGTGTCGGAGGTAGAACGCTGTCCTAGGTCAATCATCTAACAATATAAAGGTACCTATACAGTATATACACTTCGAATGGAGGTGACATAGTAATACACAATCTCAATCACATCTAAGGCAGAATGATAACATAAGAAGATAGAGAGATAAATACTGGAATGTAAGAATATACATCACAGCAAGAGAGTTTAAGTGTCTAAAATAACATCTCAACAACATCCAGAATACAAGTCCCACTACTGAATACGAAATAATATATACAATCAGATCTCCAAGACAGAATAGTAAACCTAGGCTAGGGAGCCTCAGTCTCTAAGCTAGTGGATCAGGCTGGAAATCCGGGTCACACGAGTCATCTACAGCTGTCCCATAGAAGGTGTCTACGCAGGCCTCATCCTCTGTAATATTTTTAACAGGTCCAGTCAGGACAGGAGCGAGCACAAAACATCTCACGCAGTTCATATCATGTTAGGAAATATAAAACATGCAATAGAGTAAGGTACATGAAACGCTGAAAGAAGAATATATAGAAAATAGCAAAGATTTGATAATGAGAAATATCTATATATGATAAGTAAGACTGTAAGAAACATGTGATTTAGAGTACAATATGGTTATGTAAACGGTCTAGGAAAATGCAATGGTAACTCCATTGTACGTGGGTGTACAATAGACATATACAATAGTTATACAATGTTGTACAATAGAATTTGAGTACATAACCAATTCTACTCCCCCTCCCCAATCAATACACAAGGATCCACTCCTGTTATGTTATCTTGCACAATAGTATACAATATTATACAATGGATGTACAATATTATACAATAGATGTACAATATTATACAATAGTTGTACAATGTTATACAATCGTGTACAATGGTCTATCCCTGGGACTCATGTGATACTGAAAGTACAATATACACAAGGAGTATACAAGGATATAGGTATTCAATAAATACAATATGGAAGTGAAACGTACATCACAATATGTATCTAGTAAATACAAGGGAATAACATCCCAAAAGAAGATCCGTATAGTACCAATCCGTGATAACAACGTGTCAGCATCAAGTACAGTAATCTAGAGCAAGAATGTAAATCCAGACAAGTATGAAATAGTCAGAGAATGTACTCGCCTGATAGCCTGAGTGTCTGAAGAGAATATACTGCCCGAGGAGTGGTGTCTGTCTCCTATAGAACAGTACAAGTCACTATGAGTCCAAAAATGATAATAAGATACATTACAATGCATTCTAAATGAATTCTAGGTCAATGTAGGTCAAACCTAAGTCACACCAAGCTAAACTAGGTCATACTAGGTCATACTGAGTCACACTAGGACAATCAAGGTCAAATAATGTCACAGGAAATCAATCCAAGTCAAACTAGGTCAATTTGGGTCAAGGGTTGACTTACAGTTGACTTTCAGTCAAAAGTCAACTCTGGTCAACACAGAGTCAACCCTAGGTCAAACAAGTCACATGATGACCAACTGTTGACTTTCAGTCAACTGGTCAACTCTGGTTTGGTTTCGGTCAAATCTAGTCGCTTAAAGGCTAAGTTTGACTCTCAGTTGACTTTTGTTGACTTTTGGTCAAAATGGTCAACCGACGTCAAAACTAGTCTGTGAGCACTATATTTGATCATTACCAACCAAGGGAATCAAGTTCTAACTCTATCTTAGACTCCAAACCCAAATATCCTATTTCTAGGCATTACCTATATTTCCCTTACCAAGGTAAATACCAATACCTTGTTCAATACCACTCTAACCTAGGAATACTAGCCTAGGTTTCCTTGGATAGCTAGATACCATCCTATACTAACATTATCTACCAAGAAATCCCAGTATCTAGGTCATCTAGATCATCTTAGGCCACATGTTGGTCATTTACCCATTACCTTACCTTTACCCTTGCACCATTCTCACAAGACACTCATGATACCTCACTCACTCACATACACACCTATATAGACTTACATATAGGCTAATCACTCATGCTCACACCTATAGGCTAATAGCTATATCTATATAGGCTCACTATATATCCATATCTAGACTTACACTCACTATCTCATATATATAACCACATATCTAAACTCATATAGGTTCTCCTATATAAACTCACACACACACACACTCAAATACAAGGCCACAAACACACACTAATCTTACACACCCACACTCATAGGCAATGGGACACAAATATATAGGCTATGCCAATCTCATATAGGCTCACTCTCAAATGGTTTTCCATTGGGGTATTTAGTGAACTGAATTGGGGTTAACAAGGGTATACATGGGCTGTCACTTGGGGTTTGCTAAGGACTAAAATCTGGTGGTTTAAGGACAACAATTAGATAGGAATGGGGACTTAATGTTGGGGCATTTGGGACTATTATTGGGTGATCTTAGGAAGGGATTAGGGACTGCTTTCTAACAGGCCACAAAGGGGGTTTTGAATAGGCTGTTATGGACAGTCCTGGGGACTGCCATACACTGTGCAACTGGACTGATTTCTGAGCTTACAAAGGGCTGTTTGTGGGGATGAACAAGGCTGGTTAAGGGCTGCTTTATGGGCATGCAAGGGCTGTACCATGGGGTCATTTGTGGACAGGAAAGTGGAGGTTTTAAGGGACTGGATGTGCTAGTTTAAGAAACTTGAAATGGCTGTCCATGGCTTGAAGTATGGACTGGTATTTGGACAGTTAAGGCCAAGTTTTGTGGACTGATTTTTGTGGATTGTAGGACAGGTTTTAGGGACAGCATATGGGCTATTTGTAGGGTGGTTAGATAGGCTACTATGGAGTGAATTTGAGACTTGGTTTTAGGGTGAAATAGGACAGCAATAGCTGATATTGGAGGGGGTGTAATGGACAGAAACCTGGACTGTTCTAGGGACTAAAATAGGCTGCTATGGGACTGCCATATAGCTAAAGTATTGGGCTATTTCCAGGGTTAGTTTACTGGAATGAAGGACAGAAATTTAGCTGGAACATGGGGCCAATTACCCCCCTTCCAACCTGCTGTGAAGAACAGCAGTGACAGTCCCCTTTGGGGACTGTCCAGGTCAGGAATTAGCTCCCCTCTTCAAACTCTCACTTAATACATATACACACACCATTCTCAATACTCTCCACCATCTCTACCACACGTACACATAAACAAACACCATTCCTACACTCCTCCAAACTTGGCCGACCCCTTCCTAATACCAATCATAAAGTCACACCACATAATATATGTCCCCATATATATAAACCACTAAATATATATACAAAACCACACACTATATGTATAGATACATATATAGAGACACAAGGAGAGATATATAAAACTATATACAAATATGAATTAAAAGAGAATATGATACTCATTGATACCAAACTATACATCCCAAATAATATCTCCATATGTATAAAATCTGAGAATAAAGAGACAAAATAGCATTTATACATAACCACAAACAAGTGGTGTGTCCAAAATAGAGATCCTTCCACTTGGACACAACCCACCACCATGGACACACCTATAGGCCTCTAAATGGATCCAAAATGGACACAATAGAGACACACATTGGGGGACATTCCTATGGGTCAAAAATCAACCTATATGCATGTAGGGATGGTTTAGAGGAGAGGTTATACCTTCCGGGAGAGAGATTCAAAGGAAAAAGTCTTCGGACACGTAGAGATTCCAATAGGACACGAACGAGCTCCGAATCCTCCCAAACTTGGCTAGCACCTTCCTTTCATGGAGTAGAGAAGAAATGGAGGAGATTTGGTGGAAGGAGTTGATTTGGAGGTAAAATCACTAGAGGTTGCTCTCTAGAAATTTAGGGAAGAACAAGAGAGAGAAAAGAATGGAAAGAAATGAAATGGAGATGATGATGACTCACACTCTATTCCTCTCCCTTGTGGCCGGCCAAAAAGGTGGTTTTGTCCTATATGGGAAATGTCCAAAAGCCCCTACACTAATCTATTTGCTAATACATTGGTAGAGGTTTAAGTCGGGGGTAGTTTGGTCAATCCTCAATCACAAATCTCAATTAATACTAACCAAAATAATTGGTCTAGTCACTAACTAAATAACTAACATGTGGGCCATGGCTAACTAGTGTGTGGTCCCGCTAAGGTCAACACTACCCCGGGTCCCCGATACAAGTCGGAATGAGTTAAAATTCGAACCCGACTCAAATAACCCCAAAATAATACAATAAATAAATAAATAATTCCAAAATAATTTAAAATAAAAAAATGACAAAAATACCCCTGTTTTTGGAAACTGGGGGTGACAAATCTATCCACCTTAAAAAATTTCGTCCTCGAAATTAAAACCAACAATAGTAAAATATCAAAATCACAAGTCATGGCTTAAAGTTAAAATGATTTAAAATCTTAAAATCAAAGCATGAATTAAATGATTAAAATTTATTAAATTTAAAATTACACTCAAATAGATGCTATAAGTCTATCCACCTTAAAAGAATCATCCAAAATTTTTAAAATAAGGTAACCACAGAAAATCATACAAATCGATAATCGTATGCGTCTATTCAATCATCATGATACTCAGAATCTCTGTCATGCCAGTGAGCAAGGCTACGATAATCACAGAGTCCTCAACTATGGTACATACCTCTAGAGCTATGGTATTTAAAATTTTCGCATTGTCGCGCGCTTGGTAGCGAAAACCTTAAATTCCTATACCCGAGAAATACGTCCATAGTCCGACTATATGTCCTCACTATGCCTGCTAGCATGACCCTAGAGGATTCTAAAATCTCATAATCGAAGCGACCTAGCCCATACGACTTATCTCAGAAGAAAATTAAATCATAATGAAGCACCAGATAAAAACTTATCAACAATGAAGAAACAGATAGGAATAGATGTAATTTAATTTCAAGATAGGAATTGTGGAATTGAATCAAAAGAATGGAACCTGCAACTAGATCTCCGACGGCCTGAGCATCCTCGGCTGTCATAGCGAAAGCTCGCCCTGGTTGGCCTCCCCTGGCCTGCTGCTGATGCTGTACAAACATCTGCTGCTGAGTCTGTAATGGTGGTCCCCTCTGCTGCCCGGCAGGAGCCCTAGCTTCTGGTGCTATCTGAGCCAATGGTGTCGGGTTTTTGGGACACTCTCTACACTGATGCTCCGCTGAACCGCAAAGTAGACACATACCCAGCCTCTTCCTACAGTCGTCCCACCCATGGCCTCGCTTCTTGCAGAAGTTGCACACAGTGTTTTGCTGCTGCCTGGGTGCCTGCTGATACTGCACCTGTCTCTGTCCCTGATACTGAACAGGCCTCTGCTGCTGCTGTTGGAAGTGGACCATCGGCTGCTGATACTGCTGCTGAAACTGATGCTGAACGTGCGGCCTCTTGGCCGGTCCTCCGCTGCTACTGCTCCCAACTGGGTCTCGCCCCCTCTTGAGCCTAAGCTCAAGATCATCCTCCGCCAATAAGGCTCCTGTCAAAATCTCTTCAAAAGTGGCATCCCTGTTGCCCTTGGTCAAGGACTTGACTTCCTTGACCAGACCCTTCCGGAACCTCTGTGCCTCTGCTGCCTCGCTCAAGCCCTCCACGAATCTGCTGAGGCGGCCGAACTCCCCAGCGTACTTTTGCACTGACAGGCTCCCATGAACTAAGCTCTCGAACTGTGACTCCAAGGCTGTGACTGTTGAATCTGGGAAGAACTTCTTCTTGAAGAAGCCCTTGAACTCCTCCCAAGTCTGTCCAGCTACCCCCACCCTGGGGTCTGACTGATACCAGGTACGAGCAAGATCTCGCATCCGGCTGGCTGCTGCCTCGATCTGAAGATCTGCCGGTATCCTGTCCAGGCGAAAGATCTTCTCTATATGCTCGATCCACTCATCGGCATATAGGATCCCCTCTGTTTCCAGAAAGTCTCTGGGACTCATCTTCTGAAACTGCTCGATCCCCGGTGTCTTTGGCTGCTGCGCTACTGGTCGGGCTGTAACTGTCGAAATGGCCAACTCCATGCCCCTTTCCTGCCGGGTCTGCTGCATCTCCATAAACTGCTGAAAGTACGCGAACATCTGTGCCGCATCCACATTTCCTGTAGGCGGCAGCTGCTGGAACGGTACCTCTGGAATGACTGGGTCCTGCCTCCGAACTGGTAAAGACATACCTTCTGCTGCTGCTGCTGCTGAAGTCCCAATATGAGCAGAGGTGGCAGGAGCTATAGCCTTCCGACCCTGCTGAACTGGCTGAGAGGTAGCATTCCCCTCTACAGTATCTCCATGAATGGCACGCTGTAATCGCGTCTCCACCATCCTGAAGACAGATCAAACAAACAATTGCTGAGAATGAGTCAAAATAGCCAAGGAGGACAGTTATATTCAAGGAGAACAATATCAGCAAGAACTGAGATGGTATGAATTAGATAAGAGTTTTTTTTCCTAATGTGATTGAGTACCTCCAAAAATATCCTAATCCTACTGCAGGCTGTAGTGATACTCTAGTTCGAATACCACTACATAAACTCGACCTGTATGGGCCACCACTAAAAACGTGTCACGACCCGTACCCACTGTGAGGGTACGAGAACGTAATAACGCCCAGCCTACGCCGCAGTGTCGGCGGTAGAACGCTGTCCTAGGTCAATCATCTAATAATATAAAGGTACCTGTACAGTATATACACTCCGAATGGAGGTGACATAGCAATACACAATCTCAATCACATCTAAGACAGAATGATAAGATAAGAAGATAGAGAGATAAATACTGGAATGTAAGAATATACATCACAGCAAGAGAGTTTAAGTGTCTGAAATAACATCTCAACAACATCCAGAATACAAGTCCCACTTTTGAATATGAAATAATATATACAATCAGATCTCCAAGACAAAATAGTAAACCTAGGCTAGGGAGCCTCAGTCTCTAAGCTAGTAGATCAGGCTGGAAATCCGGGTCATACGAGTCATCTACAGCTATCCCATAGAAGGTGTCTACGCAGGCCTCATCCTCTGTAATATTTTCAACAGGTCCAGTCAGGACAGGAGCGAGCACAAAACATCTCACGCAGTTCATATCATGTTAGGAAATATAAAGCATGCAATAGAGTAAGGTACATGAAACGCTGAAAGAAGAATGTATAGAAAACAGCAGAGATTTGATAATAAAAAATATCTAAATATGATAAGTAAGACTATAAGGAACATGTGATTTAGAGTGCAATATGGTTATGTAAACGGTCTAGGAAAATGCAATGGTAACTCCATTGTACGTGGGTGTACAATAGACATATACAATAGTTATACAATATTGTACAATAGGATTTGAGTACATAACCAATTCTACTCCCCCTCTCCAATCAATACACAAGGATCCACTCCTGTTATGTTATCTTGCACAATAGTGTACAATGTTATACAATGGATGTACAATATTATACAATAGATGTACAATGTTATACAATAGTTGTACAATGTTATACAATAGTGTACAATGGTCTATCCCTGGGACTCATGTGATACTGAGAGTATAATATGCACAAGGAGTATACAAAGATATAGGTATTCAATAAATACAATATGGAAGTGAAACACACATCATAATATGTATCTAGTGAATACAAGGGGATAACATCCCAAAAGAAGATCCGTATAGTACCAATCCGTGATAACAACGTGTCAGCATCAAGTACAGTAATCTAGAGCAAGAATGTAAATCCAGACAAGTATGAAACGGTCAGAGAATGTACTCGCCTAATAGCCTGAGTGTCTGAAGAGAATATACTGCCCGAGGAGTGGTGTCTGTCTCCTATAGAACAGTACAAGTCACTATGAGTCCAAAAATGATAATAAGATACATTACAATGCATTCTAAATGAATTCTAGGTCAATCTAGGTCAAACCTAAGTCACACCAAGCTAAACTAGGTCATACTAGGTCATACTGAGTCACACTAGGACAATCAAGGTCAAACAATGTCACAGAAAATCAATCCAAGTCAAACTAGGTCAATTTGGGTCAAGGGTTGACTTACAGTTGACTTTTGGTCAAAAGTCAACTCTGGTCAACTCTGGTCAACACGGAGTCAACCCTAGGTCAAACAAGTCATATGTTGACCAACTGTTGACTTTCAGTCAACTGGTCAACTCTGGTTTGGTTCCGGTCAAATCTAGTCGCTTAAAGGCTAAGTTTGACTTTCAGTTGACTTTTGTTGACTTTTGGTCAAAATGGTCAACCGACGTCAAAACTAGTCTATGAGCACTATATTTGATCATTACCAACCAAGGGAATCAAGTTCTAACTCTATCTTAGACTCCAAACCCAAATATCCTATTTCTAGGCATTACCTATATTTCCCTTACCAAGGTAAATACCAATACCTTGTTCAATACCACTCTAACCTAGGAATACTAGCCTAGGTTTCCTAGGATAGCTAGATACCATCCTATACTAACATTACCTACCAAAAAATCCCAGTATCTAGGTCATCTAGATCATCTTAGGCCACATGTTGGTCATTTACCCATTACCTTACCTTTACCCTTGCACCATTCTCACATGACACTCATGATACCTCACTCACTCACATACACACCTATATAGACTTACATATAGGCTAACCACTCATGCTCACACCTATAGGCTAATAGCTATATATATATAGGCTCACTATATATCCATATCTGGACTCACACTCACTATCTCATATATATAACCACATATCTAAACTCATATAGGTTCTCCTATATAAACTCACACACACACTCAAATACAAGGCCACAAACACACACTAATCTTACACACCCACACTCATAGGCAATGGGACACAAATATATAGGCTATGCCAATCTCATATAGGCTCACTCTCAAATGGTTTTCCATTGGGGTATTTAGTGGACTGAATTGGGGTTAACAAGGGTATACATGGGCTGTCACTTGGGGTTTGCTAAGGACTAAAATCTGGTGGTTTAAGGACAGCAGTTAGATAGGAATGGGGACTGAATGTTGGGGCATTTGGGACTGTTGTTGGGTGATCTTAGGAAGGGATTAGGGACTGCTTTCTAACAGGCCACAAAGGGGGTTTTGAATAGGCTGTTATGGACAGTCATGGGGACTGCCATATACTGTGCAACTGGACTGATTTGTGAGCTTACAAAGGGCTGTTTGTGGGGGTGAACAAGGCTGGTTAAGGGCTGCTTTATGGGCATGCAAGGGCTGTACCATGGGGTCATTTGTGGACAGAAAAGTGGGGGTTTTAAGGGACTGGATGTGCTGGTTTAAGAACCTTGAAATGGCTGTCCATGGCTTAAAGTATGGACTGGTATTTGGATAGTTAAGGCCAAGTTTTGTGGACTGATTTTTGTGGATTGTAGGGCAGGTTTTAGGGACAACATATGGGCTATTTGTAGGGTGGTTAGATAGGCTACTATGGAGTGAATTTGAGGCTTGGTTTTGGGGTGAAATAGGACAGCAATAACTGATATTGGAGGGGGTGTAATGGACAGAAACCTGGACTGTTCTGGGGACTAAAATAGGCTGCTATGGGACTGCCATATAGCTAAAGTATTGGGCTATTTCCAGGGTTGGTTTATTGGAATGAAGGACAAAAATTTAGCT
Source organism: Iris pallida (assembly GCA_029216955.1). Lineage (NCBI taxonomy): Eukaryota > Viridiplantae > Streptophyta > Magnoliopsida > Asparagales > Iridaceae > Iris > Iris pallida. The sequence continues at coordinate 2,892,656 of JANAVB010033020.1, forward strand.
GGAACATAGGGCCAATTACCCCCCCTTCCAACCTGCTGTGAAGAACAGCAGTGACAGTCCCCTTTGGGGACTGTCCAGGTCAGGAATTAGCTCCCCTCTTCAAACTCTCACTCAATACATATACACACACCATTCTCAATACTCTCCACCATCTCTACCACACGTACACATAAACAAACACCATTCCTACACTCCTCCAAACTTGGCCGACCCATTCCTAATACCAATCATAAAGTCACACCACATAATATATGTCCCCATATATATAAACCACTAAATATATATACAAAACCACACACTATATGTATAGATACATATATAGAGACACAAGGAGAGATATATAGAACTATATACAAATATGAATTAAAAGAGAATATGATACTCATTGATACCAACCTATACATCACAAATAACATCTCCATATGTATAAAATCTGAGAATAAAGAGACAAAATAGCATTTATACATAACCACAAACAAGTGGTGTGTCCAAAATAGAGATCCTCCCACTTGGACACAACCCACCACCATGGACACACCTATAGGCCTCTAAATGGATCCAAAATGGACACAATAGAGACACACACATTGGAAGACATTCCTATGGGTCAAAAATCAACCTATATGCATGTAGGGATGGTTTAGAGGAGAGGTTATACCTTCCGGGAGAGAGATTCAAAGGAAAAAGCCTTCCGACACGTAGAGATTTCAATAGGACACGAACGAGCTCCGAATCCTCCCAAACTTGGCTAGCACCTTCCTTTCATGGAGTAGAGAAGAAATGGAGGAGATTTGGTAGAAGAAGGAGTTGATTTGGAGGTAAAATCACTAGAGGTTGCTCTCTAGAAATTTGGGAAAGAACAAGAGAGAGAAAAGAATGGATAAAAATGAAATGGAGATGATGATGACTCACACTCTATTCCTCTCCCTTGTGGCCGGCCAAAAAGGTGGTTTTGTCCTATATGGGAAATGTCCAAAAGCCCCTACACTAATCTATTTGCTAATACATTGGTAGAGGTTTAAGTCGGGGGTAGTTTGGTCAATCGTAAATCACTAATCTCAATTAATACTAACCAAAATAATTGGTCTAGTCACTAACTAAATAACTAACATGTGGGCCATGGCTAACTAGTGTGTGGGCCCGCTAAGGTCAACACTACCCCGGGTCCCCGATACAAGTCAGAATGAGTTGAAATTCGAACCCGACTCAAATAACCCCAAAATAATACAATTAATAAATAAATAATTCTAAAATAATTTAAAATAAAAAAATGAAAAAAATACCCCTGTTTCTAGAAACTGGGGGTGACAAATGATCCCAACGGCTATATTTCTAGCCGTTGTAATCCCAGACCGGTATACCGCCGGTATGCCGGATCATACCGACGGTATGCCGATTCGTGGACTGAAAAGTTGTTTTGAGCTCTTTTCAATGCTTTGGTTATAAATAGTCTTGAACCCCTTCATTCAAGGTTGATGCTTTGAGCCTAAAAAATTCCTAAACCACCAAAGCTTATCCACATACAACTCTACAAAGCTTTCATTTGCCATCCACAAATTGTGTTAGAGTTATTGAGTTGAAAAGTGAGATCTTCATCCTATTGTAAGGAGATCAAAACCTATTGTGAAAGGTTGAAGTTGGGGAGTCTTCGTATCCAAACTCTCGGTTGAAGTTGGGGAGTCTTCGTATCCAAACTCTCAGTTGAAGTCGGAGAGGCCTTCGGATTAAAGCTCTCATGTAAGAAGTTGGCGAGTTCTTCGGATCCAAACTCGTGTGTAACTATTTTCTCAAATAGTGGATTAAATTCGTAGAGAGTTTTGGGACTGGATTACCTCTAGGGAGGATACCAGGATACATCGGGTGTCGGTATTGTTATTGTTTCTTCTCTTGCACTTATATTTTTAAATTGCCAATTAGCTTGTGCTAAGTGCTTGATTAGTTAGCTTGACCCTATTCATCCCCCCTCTAGGGTTCCTACAACCCCAACGTTTCGTGCGTGTTGCCCTTCGCGCACCGTGCCATCTCCTTCCGCGCACGCTTCGTGCATCATGCCACTTATCCTATGTGCACGCTTCGCATGCCGTACCATATCTTTCGTGCACACGCTTCGCATGCCGCTCCAACCTTTCGTGTGCACTGTTCTTCATACGCCGTACCATCTCCTCCCGTACGAGCTTCGTACATCATACCGCTTATCCCGCGTGCGTGCTCCGCGTGCCGCACCGTCCTTCAGCGCACACGTTTTGTATGCTGTGCCATCCGTACGCGTGCGTCTCGCACGCTTCATGCTTCCGCACGTGCTGCATGCTTGGACGCTTCATGTGCCCACGTGCCTCGCATGGTCTATGTTCCTAGTGGCTCTCATATGACTAAGCAACTTGACTATATTTCTGACTTGATTACCTGTACATGTGCTAGTATATCCTATGTGTGTACTAAGGTACAATCTATGTGTGCACTGAGGTGCTATCATACTTGCTAAGCAAATCCTATGCATGATATGTCAGTATATTCAGAGCCTCCAGTACATACATGATAAACGGTCAGAGGCAATGGTGTGGTGTTGCTTGCTTGATTGATGCGTTACACAAAGAATGGATCCATATGTAGGGCTCCATGAGCCAGTATGGATTCAAACTTAGGGTACCTGTACTAGGTATGACATCTAAAGGGATAAACATGTGACCACAACGTGTGAATCCAAGACCAACATAGGGCTTAACTAAGCAACTCAATCTTTTAGATGCATTATGAAAGGAAAGAATCTTGAGATCGTATTATATTAGCCACCCTAGGTCATGCCCTGACGTATTGGGTTGGCCACCACGGATATTGTTTAATCTGCCTATAGTAGATGATAATATCTGACTCCTATGTGTTATGAGTTATATATTCCGCACGGTAGTCCTTCGGGGGACTGTGCATAATCAATGTGCTACGCATTATATGATGGATTGGCTAGCCCTGCTGGGAATGACACGATCTGAGGAGTCCTATAAACAACATTTCGGGGATAACCTCGCCAAACATAGAAAGTCATTGGAATGATTGGCCGTTCATAAAATGACTTGCTTGTAATCTGTATCTTCTGTCATGAGTTGAGGAACATGGACTGTCATGGAGCATGGTCCAACTCATGTCCTTGTTTGGTTGTTGGGTTGGGCTATTGCGCTATGATGGCTATGACTTTCTTTATTTGGCGGGGATAATCCAGCCAAATATAGAAAGTCATAGGAATGATTGGCCACTTGCAAAATGACTTACTTGTGATTTATATCTTCTGTCAGTAGCCGAGAAACATGGACTGTCATGGAGCATGGTCCAACTCATGTCCTTGTTTGGTTGTTGGGTTGGGCTATCGCGTTATGATAGGCTATGGACCGAAGTTACGACCAAAAGTCCCTAACTTAACCATGGTTATAGGATGTATCTTATCTCAGTACGATATTGGCACCGTTTGTCCTTGTTTGGTTGTAATAGTGCCGTATGGTGTCGAAGATATGTTATAAGCCTATAACTCATGAGCCAAGATTTATTATTATTATTATCCTTGGGTTTTGTCTCTATTTTATATGCTCTCTTATGGTACTTGTTATTCGGGGATAACCCTGTTGGTTTTTTTGGCCAGATCTCGTAGTAGAGCCCGAGGATCCAGTCTTCTTCCCTAACAACAACGGTGCATACTAGGAGCATGGCCATCGGAAGACTTGAGTGGGTTTCTTGTCAAGACCCGCACCCGCTTTTCGGACGCGAGCTCGTGAGCAATCCAGCTACGCATCAAGCGGACTCCAGCCCGATTCGAATACATAAACGCTATCACGGCTATGGTAAACTGCCAAATCATGGCAATGCAATCTATATTTCAAATTCATAAAAAGTATACGAAACATGAATGAACACTATGGGTCGTGGTCTGCAGCCCACTAGCATATATGTCCGATAAGACTCAAAGAATATAATTAGAGTCTCTAAAGTGAATCAATAAGCAGGATATCTCATGATAAGGAATGTAAATCACGAAAGGATAACAATGTAATATCACCGACAAATACCTGAATCATGCATCACAATCATCTACCATCCCGCTCTACTAACTAACTCCATGCAGTCGTTAAATCTGAAGAGATCATCACGTCCTCAGAGGACATAGCAAGATACATAAAACATGTCTATCTAGCAGTTTAATCATGCATGATAATATAAACAGGATATAACAAGGAACCACTTATCATGGCAAGAGACTACGACCAAACTGCTAACAAGTGACTATCGACAAGTGGCTCCTGACAGGTGACTATCGACAAGTGGCTATTGACAGGTGACTATGAACTGGAATACAAGAACAACTACACGTAACTGTACTGCTGGATGAACAAGCGAACACGAGATCAATAGAAATACCAAACCCTCGTCCCAAGTGGACTCGCAGGTTTGAACTAATCATAACCCTCATCCCGAGTGTGGACTCTCTGGTTAGTTCACGGCAAGGCACCTTCGTCCCGAGTGTGGACTCTCTGGTACAAGTATAACATCCTCGTACCGAGTGTGGACTCTCTGATGTAAACACCCTCGTCCCGAGTGGACTCTTTGGTACAAGTTAAGTCAACACCCTCGTGTGAGTGTGGACTCTCTGGTGCAAATAATCGACATCCTCGTCCCGAGTGTGGACTCACGGATGTAAACAGATCAAGACAAACACCCTCGTCCCGAGTGGACTCTCTGGTGCCAAGAAAATAATAACAAGGATTTAGCAGTTTAATTACACGTACTCGTTCTATGACATGACTCAAGCAAGGTACTGGTAAGACAAAGTACGACTCAGTCAAGACACGGTCAAGTCCAGTATAACTACACTGTCAAATCAAGCAAGACCATAAACTGGTGAACACGGTATATAGAAACTAGATAAAGCAAGTAGACAAGAAAGCTAATGAATCATGTAAAATCTATAACAAATATAGTATCTATGATAATACACTAATAACATGAAAACCATAAACATGAAATTAAACTGTAGAGGGAGGCAAGGTATCTTGCCTGGTGGTTGCACGTAAATCTACAAAATGTCATCCACTAATAAGGCATAAAATCCACATCATCATACTGTCTCCGAAAGGTGAAACAGATATTGCCAACATTCTTAGAATAATCAAAATAGCTAGGATGCCTATCCTTAAGTCCAATTTTGGACGCAGGAGCAAAACGGTAATTTCGGGCAAAAACGGTGTCCGCCGTTGGACCCGCTTTGCACCGAAAAGCGTGTCAGAGTCAATGGTCTCTAAAGTCATCAAACTACATGTCTACGAATTCGTTTTGATGATACGAATCCAACGGTATGTCCAGTTTTGGATTTCGGTGGGCCGTGCACAAAATCGCCCGTTGAATTGGATCGTGGGGCCCGCGAAACGGCGATCCGATCAAATGTCTTAAAATTGGAACAAACTTGGCATACATGACCAGAACAACGATACGGTCCTGTTGGCACAAGTTTTGTCTCGATCTGACAAACGTGCACAAAGTAATTGAGAAGTTTGCACAGAGGCCGATACGGTAAATTTTGACGGATACTGATCAAATTCGTCACGTACACGCAACCAATTTGAATTCCGTCAAAGCCCACACGACCACGAAGCCGTTATGCACCTTTCGATGCTTTCGGTTCGCGACCACGACTCCCGGTTTGGCGGGACGCACGTCGTATCGAAGAGTTTTTCATAATTTTTACTATTTTAGAAAAAGGTTTTTGGTCAACTTTAATCCTGATTTAAACAGAATAAAATAGACAAATAAATAAACTAATTACTATGTTTTGATCACGGTTAGGTTGTCTATAAATTTTTTCAAGTGGATTTACGAAACTGTCGAAGGTTTTGCCGAAAACTGCCTTCCAAAACTAGTTCTTGGAATCGAATTTCTATTCGGTTCGGAACAGTTTTTCCGCCAAGTTGGCGCCGATTTTTTGGGTAATCTAGCATACTATATCAAAATCTATTTGAATGAAAATATAGCCGTATGTGTTGTGGACGTACCGGAGAAAACTATTCGTAAAATGAACCAATGCACGCGAATAAATCGGACGACAAAGTAGGGCCGATGGCTGCTCTGCTGCTTCCATTGCTGTGATGGTTTTCTTGTCGTCTACGCTGTCGCTGCCGGTGGATGACTGGTCGTCGCCCCGGCGATGGCGCATGCCGCTTGGAGGTCGGGGTGGGAGTGGTCATGCTGTGTTTAGGGTTTGGTCGATCGAAGACCCTCCCTCTCTCGGTCTATATATATGTATAACGATTATATAAACGCTGTTAGCCCTCGGGTCGGGCTTCTAATGCATTGTTGCTGTTTGGGGAATTGTTGTAGCGGGCTGCATGCTGGTTTGGGCCGTGGGGAGCTTGGGCCTGGGGCTGCTAATGAAATTGTTCGCAGCAATTAATTTCTCAACAAAGCAAATACTTCAAAATCTCACTTCTCACAAATATTGTTTTGCGTTAATTTACCCATAGACCAGCAAATATTAGAAACAAACATGATCTATTTTCTGCCTAACACAGCTTAACTGCCTGCTAACAAAATTGAATTTCAAAATTCAGTACAATGAACAATGGTTGACCACAGACCACAATGAGTATCTGCGATGAGATAATTGAAGCATGTCAAATTCATCTTAAAGTTAACTCATATTTAACAAATATATCATGGAAACCTTCAATACCATTCAAATATACGGAATAAGATATTCTAAATACAATCTATAATAGAAATACAATATACTTAAATCTATATACTAAAAATTCACATAAATAAAATACAATGATATTTTATCTAGGTTATATATATATATATATATATATATATATATATATATATATATATATATATATATATATATTTATATATATATTTTTATATATATATATATACTTGTATATATATATATATATATATATATATATATAATAGCCTAATTTGCCATATACCATAAATATGCTTATATATATATATATTTTTTTTCCATAAATACGCTTATATATATATATATATATATATATATATATATATATATATATATATATATATATATATATATATATATAACCTAGATAATTCCCATAAAGTCCAACAAACGTGTTAAAGAAAATTATTTACTATATTATTAATAAATATTATTTAATATTAAGAACTTATAATACATATAAATACAACCACCTTTTGTGAAATCGGCTATCGGATCACCAAATTAGAATAGTGATATGACATACGTCTACATGAACGCCTTTGGTCTCACTACGTGCCTACACGGGTTTGTGTTGGGTTCAGGTTAGTTTGGTACAACCGGGTCCTCTAAAAGTCAATAATCTAAATATAAATAATTAAAACGTCTTTAGAGGTTAAGTCGCAACTTGGCGTAGTTTTCCTAGTTAGGACACACTTATGGCCGGGTCTTCCTTGGCATGGCTAATATACTAGTCAAGGCACGCCACTGTACTATCCGTGCCATGATTCCTAGTCGTCTTGTACTTCAAAACTCAACCATGGCTATAGTCATCTACCGTAATAATTAACTAAATAATTATTATAAAAAATCTAAAAATTACCATTTAAATCAAATAAATTATATAAAATATTTTCAAAAATTTTGGGAAGAGGAGTTACATTTCTTCTCCACCACTCTAGTGTTATCGGTTTTGTCTGGCGTTCAGCCACTAGCACCTGTTTAGCCGGTTATTCTGGATATTTTGTTTTCATGCATAATTGTAATTAAATTAGACTGCAGCTGAATATGATTCTGTACTTATGACTTTCTGGGCTAGCTGACTTATAAGGCTTGCTCCTTATGATCATTTTGATGAAGCGTCGGGGACGCCTTACTGCTTTATCCTATATGTTCATTAGTTATCATTTCCTTGCTTTTAAATGATTGAGACATAGATATGATGTACGACCTTAGGCGACTTGATTGTACTATATACTCCCTTGTCTCTTGACAGCTGTGACCGCTGTGTGACGTCTTCCTACCTCATACAGTATAGCTGGCCATATCCGTCCCTATATTTTGGTACTGGGGCATAACCTTTATATCACTAATAATATTATTTTAATGGTGGAAACACAAGCATAATAGTCCCATGTCGATACAACAACATTAATATCATAATTAGCCTACTAGTTGAGTCCCGAAACAACAAATAATTAAAAATATTAAATTCTGGAAAAGTTATATAAATTAGTTAAAATAAGGGTTTCAACATTAAACCTTGCACAACAAATAATTTAGTACAGTTTTATGAAGTATTGGAACTTTTGGACACAAAGAACATAGGATTTTCGGAGTTACGGTGTTACGACAATGTCGAGAATTTTTAAAAATAGCAAACAAACTCAAACCTAAAAAATAAATATGGTTTGGAAACATCTCCATCTCTATTTTCTGAATAAAAATATTAGAATGATCAAATCTGACCTTAGGTAGGCGAAAAATTGCTCGCAATAGATCTCATCGGTTCTAGATACCTTGTAGTAGAATCGACGCCACGGACAAACCGTTTGGAACTGTGTGATCTAGCGATCAAAAATTAAAGTAGACACATAGTGGTAACTTATAGTCTTAGTTTGAGGAGAATCAGACGAGAAAAGGTATATAAAACCTAGTCTACAAGTCGACTAACCTGCTGTGATGAATTCATCATAAATTTGGTCGACTTCGGGCGCCTTTCGTGCCTTGTATTGACCAAATAGGGGCTGAGGCTCCTCGAAAAGGTGCTGGGGTGTTAGGTGGTGTCCTAGGATTTACATAAAGGTGGTAGGAAGGTTGAAAGATGTTAGTGTGGTGAGTTTTTGTTGGGTGGAAAGAAAAGAGCAAAAATAGAAAATAAATAGGAGGGACTCGGTTTCTAGAACATAAATATATAAAGTATATTCGGTCATCATAGAGTGATGGGGTCGACATGAGAAAGATGAAGTGGAAATTGATTTGGTTTTGGTTTGAGGGGATTTGGTTGAGATTTGATGGTTTAAATTAAAGGTGTATTTCAAAAAGATTTGATTGGGTCCAAATTAGGAAAGTGGTTATAGCATTTGATTTAGATTAGATTTAATTAATGTGGCTACATATTAATCCACAAAAATCAATCAAAGGTAGGTATAAGAGGTTAGGGCACCCTAGAATAGGCTCTACGAACCCTACTTGGACTAGTTTTGGGTCGGTAGAATTTTTGTGATCGATTTGAGTCCAATATGTTTATAGTTTTGACTTGAGTGCCACTTAAGATTAAATAGTACATGGGAACCCAATTAAGTGGCACACCATTGGCATGTGCATAGTAGGCTCAAAATGGGTCAAAGCTATATATTGGGTCTAATGATTTGGATCAGAGTTGGGCCTTAATTGCTATTTGGAAAGTTAGTCAAATTTTACGCTATAGACTAAAATGACTATTTTATCCCTAAAGTTGTACATAAAAAAAATAGTACAATGGAACATGTTTGGATGAGGCATGCTATATCAAACTGAAGGTGGACACGTCTAGAACACGATGATGGGAGTAAATTTACGAAATTGATAAGTATTGTGCTCCAAAAATCAAAGCTACAAAAAAGTACATATATAGTCATAATTAAAATAAGATATGGTTTAATATATAAAAATCATATAAAATAAATAAAAAATAATTTCTAATAGGCTGCTTACAATCTACCTATCTTAAAATAATTTTGTCCTCGAAATTCAATTATCAAACAACTCAATAATGATAAGGGAGAAGGCGCTCTTTAACCGTCGAATAAATGGTCCGCCTGGTCTTCAAATATTTTAAGAACATACTCTAAAAGATTGCCACTCTAGCCTAAAAGAAATAACTGGAAAGGTAATGCTAATTCAACTATCGATAATTATTTTCCTACCATCCATGGCCACTAACTCCTTCCTAAATTTTGAAAGGCTGCCAACTTATTTACCTACTAGGGATCCTCATAGGTTATTGTGATTATCTAGGTAGAGCTTATTGTAATGCTCCGCTCCGTGTGAGGCATTTAGTTGGATTGTTGGATGCGATCAGAATGTTGGACCGTGACTTATGTTGGAAACCAAGGGATTTGAGACTGATGCAGTCTCTTTTAGCTGGCCGAATGGAATGGATATTGGAACATGCATGGCTCGCCGGTAGGGCTGTCTAATGGGAATAGATGTGACCAGAACAAAGAAGACCCTTTCATACAAGTGAGTGGAATTGTCCTTTCTCTTCTACTCCTTCATGCCTAATAAAATGGAGTTTTGTGTTGCTATAAATTGTCCCTAAATGTTCCATATGTTAGTTGCTAAATAATAGAGATACTTATGTTGAGAATTATTAAAATGAATAACACATAAACATTGAACTACTGAATGAATAACAATCGAACTGCTATCGTGAATTGATGCCTGGGAACGAATTGATATCATCGCCCATGTCTAAACATTGCTGAACTGAATGAACACTAAAATCATGTACACTCTATATAACTGTTGCAAAGAAATAAGGTACTGCATGTTTTCTTATAAGCAATGACATGAATGATAATTGTCCCAATGAAATGAATAAAATGTTGTTTGTTCTTCGTTAATGAATGAAATATTGCTTGTTTCTTGTTGAAAGGAATGCTATGAGAAATGTTACAATGAATCAATGAATGAGAAATGATGGGGCTTAGTATCGCCGAGATCACCAAGTGGAAATATTGGTAACGATGGAAATGATAAGTCGATAAAAACAATGTGGATAAGATGAGATAAAACAATGCACTGTTGCCTTACTCACTTTTAATTTTTTTTACCATGCGTTACGTTTGTTAGGGTTATATACTAAAAGCATCACTTTTGTAGTAACCTTATTTCCTTAAATTTTGAATGAGAATCATATGGGCAAATGTTTGCATATTGTATTTGTTGCAAGTGTTAATGCAAATGTCTGATATTCTATATTGTAGATAATATGGTGCGTGGTGTCACACAGAAGATCATATTATCAGTTTCCTATGTAGTATATAAATAGTTCACAACCTAGATGGACTTGGACAATCTATTGGAAAGGTTGTAGTGTAATCTGGTATTAGTCTATCTTGACTATAGGTTTACACTAGTACACTTTGTGTGTATTGAACAGGACCACTTGAGGCTGTTCTTTTTGTACTGACTACATAAGAGAACAAACACCTCCGTTATTATGGATGCTTGTGCTCTTAATCCGGATATAATAACGGACATGTATATGCAGTGTGCATTACTTTGACTCATAAAAGAGTGAGATTCATTATGGATCAACAACCTCTATGAATTGGGTAATAATATTGTATGTATGATGGGCTGTTGATTATAAATGGAATCCATGTCCCGATACATCGGGTTGATGATGTCCCCTTAAGGAGCTCATAAGGATTGTCATGTAAACCCTGCAGGTGGATTATATATCCGACATCACAAATAAAGTTGAGCGGTACTACTTAAGAATAAAAGATGTCGAATCAATATAGTTGTCAGTAACGTAATTTGATCGACGGACATACGATATCTTAACATGGGGAGCCAAACGAGCATATAATAAAAGGAGCCCACAAACATAATTTGGAATTAGGGAGGTAGTACAACAATAGCTCATTAGTGGACCGAGCTATTGTTAATGGGCCTGGATTGTGTGTTCGGGCTGAACACGGGATATCCAGATTCGTTAGGAGGCCTAACCCTAATTTTTCCTCATGGTCCCTGCCATAGCCTATATATATCCTCTATTCTCTGGCCGCCAGATTACTGGATCAGAAATCTGAAACATTCTCTAAATTCGTGATTCATGTAAGGAGAGAAAGAGAGGGCTGCCAAGGAGAAGAAAAGGTTGGAAGATCATCGGCCACACGACGTACAACTCGAGGAAAGAATATGTACATAAGATCTTGGGACGTCCGCTCGAGATTGTCAGAAATTACTTGTCTCCTTTCCGCCGCAGGTATAATTCGTGAACCCTAGTTTCTGCCTATGAAGGGTTAGAACACGTATTAGATCTGTTTAACTTTCTATCGATCAATACGCACACCAAAGGAAGGGTCCTGGAAATCCCTAGTTCCATCAATTGGTATCAGAGCCCTTTAGATCTACGTATTGATTGATACGTCCATGTTGTCCAATAAAACCTGTGCTGTATAATAGTCGGTAGATATAGATCTGTTCTAACTCGATTTTGCAGGCATCTTAGATCCAACTATTATGGTCCAATGCATGTTTTTGATTGTGTTGTTTAAACCACGGACATGTCGTGGATGTTGTTGTTGCTGTGGATGTAATTAAAATTACGAGGGTTGATCATGCTTATTATTTTAATTTTTCAATCTAGATTATGTATGAACTCCTTCGGGAGGCATAGGATTGATGTAATTTTAATTATCTTTGATCAATCGTGATGGCGGTGGTGGCTGTTTTCTCTTATGTGTGAACCCCGAATAGATCTGCGCAGCGGCAGATTTTGGATTCGGATAGTTGAGGACGGTGCAGCAAAGATGACCATAATAGTTGGATATTTTCTCTTATTTTTGTCATTTTGCTTTTTCTGATTATGCATGTTTATTATTGTGTGGTTGTTTTTTTTGAAAAACCAAGCCTACATTAATAATGGACAACATGGACATAATATGAACTAGTAGAAAAACCCTCATTGTTAAATAACTAAGTGGAAGAGGATATTTATTTAGTATAAATCCTATGGTCTCCATTACTGGTTTGTAGGTGATGTAATTATACTTGCGTGTTGGCTTTAGTGCTTTCCTCCATATCGGATGAGTATAATTATGGATCACCAGTACAAACTTCCTTAGGAATAATTGTAGAAAGTTACCTAGTATGTGTTCACTTCTCCATCTGAAGGAACTCATTACAAGCTAATGGACTTAGTATTAAGTAATGGTATACACTTAGATACAAATAATGGTATCCTTCCCATCGGAGTCACTGCTATTATTTGTATGACCAGAGCAAGACCAGCATATTAATTTTATTTGTCATAAAGTTATGTTGACATGATAGTAAAATTAATAAGAAAAACCTACTTGAACAAAGTTAAATTTGTATACGTCCACACTATCGTGGCATGCTAAATTCATGGTGTTCAAGGTGTTGGTGAATTTCTTATTATTGTTTTGAGGGAATCAATATTTAGTTAATTCAAAAAGTTTTTTTGCCCTACATAATTTTATTTATGTGATTCTCAAGATTTCAAAAAAAATGGGTTCTTTCAGTCCACTTATGGTGATTCTTAAAGAAAACAAACTTACTAGACCTAATTAAATTGACTGAAAACGTAATTTGGATATTGTTCTGACTGCTGAGGAGTACAAATATGTACTTATTGAGGAATGCCCACATAAGCTTGATGCTAACTCTGATGAAGAGGTCAAAAAGGCTTATAAGAAGTAGAAAAAGGCAGATGAGATGGCGCGGTGTTACATTCTGGCATCTATGTCAAATGTACTGCAACATCAGCATCAGGCCATGGCCACTGATTATGACATGATGTATAACCTCAAGGAACTCTTCGGACATCAGAGTAGAGCAGCTAGACAGTCTGCTATAAAATGTTTGATGAATACAAAAATGGCTGAGGGTACACCAATAAGGGATGATGTTCTCATGATGATGGATCATCTGAATGAGATGGAGATCCTTGGAGCTAAAATCGATGGGGAATCCCAGGTCGATATCATTCTCGAAATTCTGCCTAAAAGTTTTGACAATTTCTGCCTTAATTACAACATGAACAAAAGGTTGTATAGATTGGCAGAATATGCAAAAGAGCTACAGGATGCTGAATCTCTCTTTAGGCAGAGTGGTCATGTTTTTGTTTCTGAAAAAGCTTCTACTTCTAAGCCAAAAGGCGGTAAGAAGAAGAATAACATTCAGAAACAGGCAAACTCAGCAAAGAAGGGCATGGGACCTCATGGCACGGTAAAAAAGCCGAAAGGCAAATGTTTCAAATGCAAAGGGTCAGGACATTAGAAGACTAATTGTCCACTTCTCAAACAAGGGAACAAAAAAGGTATATCTCATTTACTAGTAGTTGAATCTTGTTTAGCGGTGTTATCTACTGGCACCTGGTGTGTAGATACATGAGCCACTAATCATGTCTGCAATACATTGCAGGGGTTCTAGGAAACCAGACAGCTCAGTGATGGAGAGATATGCTGGTTCATGGGTGATGCTACAAAAGTATCGGTCGTTGCATTAGGAGATGTTACTTTATCTTTTGGTAGAAATAAGTCTTTGACATTGAGAGATTGTCTTTATGCACCTTCACTTAGAAGGAATTTAGTTTCTGTTTCTATGTTAGTTAGGGATGTATATTCAGTTTATTTTAATGAAAATATTGTTATTAGAAAGAATAAAAATTATATCTGTTCTGGTGTATTGGTTGATAATTTGTATGTCATTAATCCTATTTCGCCCACAATACAACTTATGGAAATGAATAATATGTCATCTAACTTAAATAAGAAAAAAGAACCTTCTTGTATGAACCAAACATATCTTTGGCACTTGCGATTGGGGCATATAGAAGCATGGAAAAGAATAAAGAAAGATCCATACGACCAGAGAGCCCCATGCGGCTTAAAGAATTCATGTGGCTCAAGGATCCATGCGGATCAAGGATATATGCGGCTCAAAAAAGTTCTATGCGGCTCAAAGAGGAGCCACGTGGCCTGCAAACAAGCTCTTCCGTTTGTCCTTTACTGCATTAAATGCCTTGACGGCTGACAGCTCTGACAAGGTGACATTTCTGACATAAAGATATCATTATGACTCCCTCATAATGACGGACTCCTTGGGAAGCGAAGAAAATCTCGAACACGATCCCCCGAGAGTCAGAAACTGTCATGCGGCCTTGACACGCGGACAGTCGTATGCGGCTCGAGCAGAGACTCCCCCATGCGGCCCAAGCGGAGGCTCCCCCATGCGGCTCACGAAGATTAGTCTCATGCGGTTCACAAAGACTAGCCCCATGCGGCTCACGAAGATTAGCCTCATGCGGCTCATGAAGACTAGCTCCATGCGGCTCACAAAGACCATCCCCATGCGGCTCACGAGGACTACCTCCATGCGGTTCACTCATGCGGTCATCCACACTCATGTGGCTCAAATTATTACCATGCGGTTCAAATAGTCAGGGGGCCACTCTCAGGCAGCCTGGACACGTGGCCAGCCCTATACGGCCCAATAAGGAGCAAGTCTCCTGCGGCTCAGATTTCTGCTGTTATGACACGTGGCATAATAGCAGGGCACGTGGCATCAGATTGATCGAAATCCCTCAATAAATCCTAATAAAATATTAGGATCAAATCAGATCATTTGCAAATAAGCCAATTAAAGACACGTGTCGAGGAATCCGAAGTTGGCATGACAAATCAGAAGGATTTATGTCAATCAGTATTAATTACCCATAAAAAAATTTGATGCAATCACATTTATTGCTCAAATCTCGATGAACGGCCTAGATCCAGTGATCCTTAGCCGCCGACTTTCAAGAATGGGCAATCATTGTAAACCCTAATGAGGCCCCCCACTCTTATAAATAGCAGGATGCCATTCCCTCGAGAAGATAGACAGACATATACGGAGAGACATATAGAGACATACACAGAGACAAGGAGAGACATAGAGAGCCAGAGAGCCTGAAGAGAGAGCATTTCTTCATCAACGCCCAGCAGTTCTTCTTCAGAGCCAAGGCTGCACCCGATCGTCCAAGGAGTAAGGCAGAGCTGCCGTCGCTTTCCCGAGCCTCGACCGTCACCCCCCCAGAATCTAAAATAAACAATTGTACATAGATTGCTGTACCTAGGTTTTCGTCCCTAGGCTTTCTTTGTACAAGCGAGTTTGTATTGTGAAGTAAAAGTCCAGCCCTCCGATAATTGTTCTGTTCTTTTATATTTCATGGCAAACACGATGGCGACTCTGCTGGGGACAAATTTCTCCACGGCTGAGGAGTTGGTGACACAATCGGATGCAACCAAACTTGGCTCCACGCAACAGAAGATGGTCGTCCGCTTCGACCAACAGGCGTTTGAAGAAATGCTCTATGAAGGAAGTGCTGGCCCGGTCCAGAAGCGAACCCGCACAAAGAAAGCTCGCTGCGAGTGGAGGCCAAAATCATTTGCTCCTCCACAAGCTCTGGACGGGGTACTCTCTGCTACCCAAGACTGCGAAGGCGACTCTCATACGGCTCCACTTCGAGCCGTAGAGGACTCTGCTATCCCCAAGTCCGGCAGAGGAAAGCACTACGATGCTGGACTTGCAGGAACAAAGAGTGATTCTATGCACCCCAAGAAGAAGCCGAACACTCCTGTGGCTAAATCTGCCAACCACATGCAGGAGGCTCATGCGGGTGTATCTGCCAGCCGCATGAAGAAAGTCTATGCGGCCAGATCATCCAACCGTATGAAGAAAACTCATGCGGCCGAGACTCCCAGCCGCATGAAGAAAGCCTATGCAGCTGCGTCTGCCAGCCGCATGAAGATTACTGATGACAGCCGTATGACACCTACTCCACGTGGCTCTGTCTTCGACCGCCTCTTCTATGGTCCTGATCTCTTGTGCTCCCAAAAAGATATGTCTGACTCTCTCCAGCATCACTTAGACACTTCCTACTAAGTGCCCTTATGCACTAGAGTGAAGAAGTCTAAGGCAGCGCGAGCTTGGCACGTTCGGTCCGCTGATCCGATCTCTGACCATTCGAGCGTCCCGCATACTGTTATGCCGGCCTCAGATGGGAAGTGGTACAGAACCATTCGAGTCCAGCCCCCGGCGGCAAACGGATAGAGAGGTTCGTAAAAGTCTCCCAAAATCCAGGGAGCAAACATGGTCGATCCAGACCCATCTGACTTGCATGAGGCCATCCTCCACAAACGCAAGGAAAGAGAAGATGCATCGGGGTGCAAAGAGTCCTCCCACGGACGTCACTGCACCCAAGTCATCGTCAACTGCTGCTGCAACAACGCGACGGTGCAAAAAGACCGGCAGTCCGTCTTTCAAAGACTGTAACAGCCGTCTTCAGAAGATGAGGCACTTCCCGTCGTCTCCTGCAACTCTGCTCAGAAAGTCCCCGCCGATGGAAGAGGGAAGAAGTCGAATGTTCCCAGCCCGAAGATATCAACCACTATGACTAAGTGACTGTCGTCTAAGCGGGTGTCCACCACCAGAGTTTTCCAAGGTACCCGTTCTAAGAAAAAATCTGCCACAGTGGGAGATTCGTCGTCCACACCACTGGGGGTTGCTGGGACTGGGGGTAGCACTCCTTCGAACCTCCACGAAAATCCAATGTTCCAAGAAGACGAGCCGGAGGAAACAACTCTCCCATCAGATGCAGCAAACCCCGACATTCCCGAGGACGTCCACAACTCCCAAGACGAGGCAAACTCGAAAACTGGGGGTACTGTTCCTTCTGAGTCTGAACCAGAGGAAGACATTCCCACATACCCCGATGACTTCTCACTACAGGAGTATGATTCGAAGGGCGCTTCCTCCACCGCTCCGTCCATCTCTCCTCATAAAAAGACGGTGTTCATGACGGACAGCAGCCAAGGGGGTTCCAGTGATCGCTAACGCATCGACACTCTGGAGGCCATACTGCTTGCCTTGGTCAAGTCTGTGGACGAGATCAAAGCGGCCCTTCCAACTCTACAAGGAGGGGCACCTGGCCAAACAAGTGCGGGTTCCGCGATCAATACAGACTTGAATTCAGCGGCACCGAATCCGGACAACAATCCTCCTGAAGTAACGGCCCCCACCGCTGTGGATGAGGCCCGAGAAGAGAGAAGAGAGGTCCAGGAGCTCCGAGCCATGTTTCACGCTCGAAAAAACTCTCAAGACCTCAGAATACGGCAACCGTACCCTGGTGCCTGGAGGGATGTTCCATTCCTACCAAGATATAAGCCGTTCAATATCAATCCTTATGATGGCAAGACCTCCGCAAATCGGTACATCACTTACTTCGAGGTCACTACCGACCATCTGCCCCATGACGATGCCATCCTCATACGGTTCTTCATTGGGGCATTGGAAGGAGTCGCCTTCGACTGGTATCGTAACCTGCCAGACAACTGCATCCACTCCTTCGCCGGCTTCAAGTGCATGTTCTTTGAGAGATTCTACAAAGTAGGGCAGGACATCACAATGTCCACCCTTATGGACGTCGTCCAAGAAGAGAAAAAGCTGACGAGGAATTACATTGAGCGGTTTCGCCAAACCGCAATGAAGCTGCCGTCTGGAAATCCAGATTCCTCCTTGATTGAAATTTTCCAAAAGAGATTGCTCCCAACAATCAGTCTCTGGATGCGCAAAAGTTAATTCAAGGACTGGAAGACGTTCATCATTAGTGCCACAAGCACCGAAGAACGATTGAAGAAGGCTCGCCAATTGGGATTGCACATCTCGGACGGAGAGAACAAGGGCAAGCGCCCTAACACCAATAACGACAATCGGGGTAGCCCTTCCAATAATCGGAACAGCAGGGGTAAGCAGGCTATGGTGGCCGATACAACACAGAAACCTGCGCCAAAGCCGGCAGACAAACAATGGCCGCAAATCACTTACTTCTTCGAAGACGGTCACGTCAAGCCCATCTTAGACATGCTCATACAAGGAGACAGAATTCAGCTTCCTCCACCAAGGCGGGAACCTCGGCCGACAGACATGGAGAACCCAAAGTACTACCATTACTACCGCTACGTCCACCATGCCACACACGACTGCTACCAGCTAAAACGGTACATCCAAAACCTCATCGATTCGAACGCTTTGGCTATCGATTTCGAAGAGGTAACCGTGGCAGCCAATATGTTATCGGTACAATTCGGCAGCTTCCCTCTAACGGAAACTCAAGACGGTGTGGTCCCCATCCCTCTGGCGACCATGGAGATTGCTAATCTTCTACCTCCCCGAGATCAGGCTGCTGGTCTAGTGCCCCTCACCATATTACGAGGGGAGGTCATGTGGGTCCATCCAGACTTGGTATCAGAAGTGACTCTTTCTACACCATCTTCCATTTACAAGAAGAAGAGTGGGAAAGTCAGGTCCTGCCGCACAATCTCGGCAGATACCGAAGAAGCTACAGCCGTCGTCACTCGGTCTGGGGCACAATCCCAACCTGTTGCTGACAACTCGGCTGAAGATCATCAGCCCGCTACAACCGACGCTCCGGGACCGGCTCAGCCTCCGACGACCGACAAGCCTAGGCCGAAGGAGACTCGCTTTGACAAATCCCTCCGAAAAGAGGCACCGCAGGGGCTGGAGAAGCCCTACAACTTCGACATCTTGGCACGATTGGCTAACACACCGACCAAGTTGTCATTATACGAGCTTCTGAGACTCTCAAAGGATGTTCGTGCGACTTTGAGCAATGCACTCCAAAATGTCGACGTATACCTGGCTCATGTCAACCTCACGGGAGAGAACCCGCCTGCAGATCTCTAAGACAGCGCTTGTACGGAAGCAATGCCCAACATTGTCTTCACTCCGTAGTACATGCTCATCAAAACCAACCTGCACGATCGCCCGCTATACTACACTGGATACATCGACGACGTAAAGGTGAATCGGATGCACATTGATCCTGGCTCTTCCATAAGCATTATTCCGAAGGGTCTGCTACATCATCTCCACATCCCAATGCATCGCCTGACGCCTACAAGCTCCGCCATCAGCGGTTTCAATTCGGGCAGGAGCTATCCTATTGGAAAGATTCGTCTGAAGTGTCAGATTGGCGATCTCTAATCAGAAGTCACCTACTACGTCATAGATGCAGACACTTCTTACAACATCCTCTTGGGGTGCCCGTGGATACACGATTATATGATCGTGCCTTCCATGCTGCACCAGTGCTTCAAATATGTCGATAAACACGGCTTCGTGAGGATGGAATTTGCCGACATCGATCCCTTCAAAGGGGTCGAATCCTACTACTCAAACTCCTGCCTATATAAAAAGTCGAAGAGGCACCTTGATGAAGGAGATGTGCAAGCTCGTACCGAGACAGCCACAGGATCAGAAGAACCTCTGACGATCTACCTCCAAGCTCGCAAACCTGGCAAGTCCATACCCCTTACAGCCACTCTGCGTAAGGACGCAATCAGCCTCTCGGCATAAGAAGAGCAAAAGATAATCCGGCTGCCAAGGTCTGGCCAAGTGCCAAGACCCACAACAGAGCCACTGACAATCAGGCTGCCGAGAGTCGGCCAGCCGCAAACGGAGAAGCTCAATCCCTCCGACAAGCCAATGACGATACGCCTTCCCAAGAAGGGTCTTCACCCCGATGCAAGGCCTGGAACTTCCAACGAACCAACCACTCCCTGCCCAGCATCGAGCACCAGACTGGGGGCCGCTAGTCTGCCGACAACTCCACGCTCTGCTCCACCAGCTGAACCCTAGACGATCAAGCTGCCCAGGTCGTCCTCTCAGTCTTTATTTATACAGGGGGTAGCCGAAGAGGAACCGAAGCTAGCCAAGTATGTGGCTGCCCACACTGATGTTCCCTCCGCAGATGATGTAATCCCGCTAGAAAAGATACCTTACTTCATCAATAAAGGGCTATCTTTGAACTACTCGAGCTTAATAAGCTTTGTACAATGTATGCTATGGAACACGGTATAGGCACTTACCTACACACACAGGTGACAAATGTGTATACCGCAAACCAGCTTACTACAGTAGAAGACGCTTATCGCATAATCGAGGGAGGGGACCATCCAATCATCTTCGATCGGAAGGACGATCCGCAGCCCTTCACCATAGAAGAAGTCGACCTAAAATCAGATGCCGGAAGACTACCTCTGTATCTTTATAGCCCCTAATCCAAATATCTTATGCAAAAACAAGGGTATGATCTGGCAACTATACCAGGCTTGAACTACGGCACTGGGCGACGACTACCTTTGAAACCACCGGTCCCGGCTGGCAAACCATGGGACTACTATAGCAAAACTCGATGTGGATTAGGGTATATTACACCCACAACGACCCCTGAAAGTTCAGATAAAAAATGTGACTGGCATTCACATTCAACCGAGTCACCAACTTCTGACTCGGATACTAGCATCGGAGACGTATTCAGACAAGTCCTGTCAGTCAACATGGCATTCGCCGACGCTTATAAAGAAGATAAAGATATTCTGGAAATCCTCGAGTTAGAACCGTGGGCCCAACAGTTGGATGCACAATGGGAAAAATGGATCGAACAGAGAGAACCGCCTACTGAAGATGAAGTTATACAGGTCGACCTCGGCAGCGAATCTTCTCCGAAACCAATCTTCGTCAGTAAAAGCCTAACAGACGAAGAGCGAAAATCGCTGCTGGAACTTGTCAAGGAATATATTGATGTGTTCGCCTGGAGCTATGAAGACATACCGGGGTTAAATCCCGATATTGCTCTTCACAAACTCAACATTCGACCGGATGCAAAGTCAGTCAAGCAACAACAACGACGCTTCCGCCCGGGCATCATGGATGCGATCGAGGCCGAGGTCAACAAACTGATAGCCAGCGGCTTCATTCGTGAGGAGCAACATCCTGACTGGGTCGCCAACATAGTACCCGTCCTCAAGAAAAATGGAAAGATTCGAATCTGCATCGACTTTCGCAATCTGAACGAGGCATGCCCTAAAGATGAATTCCCCCTCCCTATCACAGACATCATGATCGACAACACGTGCGGCTTGGAACGTATGTCATTCATGGATGGCTTCTCGGGGTACAACCAAATCAAGATGTCTCCTGACGACGAAAAGCATACATCATTCCGAACACCGATTGGCACATACTGCTACACAGTCATACCTTTCGGTTTAAAGAATGTCGGCACCACATATCAAAGAGCTATGAGCATCATCTTCAGAGACCACTTACGTAAGACGATGGAGTGCTATGTTGATGACATCATTGTCAAGAGTCGCTGTAAGGGAGACCATCTGCAGGATCTGAGGACGGTATTCGACCTGATGCGAGCGCACAATCTGAAGATGAATCCCACAAAATCCTTCCTGGGCGTATCCAGCGGAAAGTTCTTGGGCTTCATCATCACCGCCCAGGGTATCCATGTAGACCCTGAGAAGACATAGGCAATTATGGAGATGGGTCCCCAGAGAAATCTCTGCAAACTCAGAGGCCTTCAAGGAAGGCTAGCTTACATCAGGAGGTTTATTTCTAACCTCTCCGGGCGATGTCGACCATTCACCCATCTCATGAAGAAAGGCGTCTCATTCGTATGGGACGAAGAATGTCAGCGGGCCTTCGACAGCATCAAAGAATATTTGTCGAACCCTCCAGTCCTGGTGGCCCCGGTTACTGGAAAACCATTCCTGCTCTACGTATGAGCAATGAAACATTCCCTCGGGGCTCTGCTAGCACAAAACAATAATGCAGGCCATGAGCAAGCCATATATTACTTCAGCCGAATGATGATTGGGCCAGAGCACCGATATACCGCTGTGGAGAAGGAATGCCTCGCCCTGGTGTTCGCCATTCAGAAGACGCGGCACTATGTCACTGGACAAACAATACATGTGATCTCACGAGTCAACCCTTTCAGGGTCCTCATGACTAAACCAGGGGCACTCAGCTATCGCCTCGCTACATGGGCAATATTGCTATTCCCCTATCATATGATCTTCGTCCCACAAAAGGCGATCAAAGGTCAAGCCCTGGCAGACTTTTTGGCAGCCCACCCGGGCTCGGAGTCGTCCAGATTATATGAAGAAATCCCAGATGAGGTCGCCGATTCGTAATACAACCTCTCACGATGATATATGGGCGAATGTTCTTCGACGGTGCTTCAAAAACTGGACCCAAGGGCAACATCGTCGTCGGAGTCGGGGTGGTGCTGGTTTCTTCTTCCGGATTGGTGATCAATCGCGCTTACTCTCTCACAGAACCCTGCTCTAACAATGTGGCTGAGTACAACGCTCTGGTCATTGGCCTCCAACTTGCAAGAGAGCTTGGGGTAGAATATCTTGAAGCATACGACGATTCTCAGTTAATCGTCAATCAGATCCGAGGTTCATACGAGGTCCGCCATGAAGACATGATCTCCTATCACCAAATAGCGATCGACATCATCTCGTCATTCGAGGGGTTCTTCATCGAGCATGTTCCCAGACTCCAAAATATCGAAGACGATGCCTTAGCAGGCCTGGCCGCTTCCCTAGCAGTGCCAAATCATACTCATCAATCGGTGGATGTGATAGGCCACGAACTGGTCTGCCCCAAGAACAACGTTCAATTCGTGGTGAGTTATTCCGCCTAGATAATCGACGATGTCCCAGATTGGAGACAACCATTCATTGACTTCATCGTCTACGACATCCTGCCCGAGAACCCAAAGGAAGCCACCTCCATCAGACGGTGTTCTCTCAGATTCTTCTACGATACAGAGACAAAAATGCTGTATCGCCGATCCTATGATGGATTGTTGCTTCGGTGTCTGTCAAATACAGAAGCCAAAGAAGCCGTACGAGAAGCTCATGACGATGTCTGTAGGGCCCATCAGCCTGGCCCTAAATTGCAAGACCGTCTTCGCCGAATGGGCTACTACTGGCCCACAATGGTAGCAGATACAATAGACTATGCGAAAAAGTGCAAAGCCTGCCAAGTCCACGCGGACTTCATTCACCAACCATCCGAATTTCTACATCCGACAGTGGCATCCTGGCCGTTCGAAGCATGGGGAATGGATATCATCGGTCCGATTACTCCATCTTTCTCCCGAGGGCGTCGCTTCATACTCGCAATCACAGATTACTTCTCCAAATGGACGGAAGCTATCCCGCTTGCAGAAGTAAAAACTTCAAACGTGATCAGCTTCCTTAAGCATCACGTCATCTATCGCTTTGGACTGCCCCGGAGGATCATCCACGATAATGGACCGCAGTTTGCAAGCCATGCCTTCTATCGGTTCTACGATAAGCACCGCATCTAGAATATTGCTTCGACGCCATACAATCCAGCAGCGAATGGGTTAGCAGAAGCATTCAACAAAACCATCATCAAGTTACTCAAGAAGTTCGTGTCGTCCAATAAACGCGACTGGAACGAGAAGCTTGGTGAATGCTTATGGACGTACCGTACCACAGTCCGAACGGCCACAGAGAACATACCATTCTTCCTGGTGTACAGGAGTGAGGCAGTTCTCCCGTTGGAGGCTCAAATACCCTCGCTATGTATCGTGCTCACTTATCAATTGACGACGGATGATAACTACCGTCGCCGATTACAAGAGTTAGAGGCCTTAGATGAAAAGCGCCTCCTGGCTCAGCAAAAGATCGAGCTATACCAAGCACGCATCTCTGGAGCCTTCAACAAGAAGGTTAAAATCAGAACATTCCAAGTGGGCGATCTCGTTCTGGCAGTCCTGAGGTCGATGGTCATGACTCACAAGACCACCGACAAGTTCCAGCCAAAATGGGAAGGTCTATTTATCATCGAGGCTGTATTCTCCAACGGTTCTTATCACCTCACAAAATAAAATAGAGACTTGCTCATGTTTCCCGTCAACGGCAAGTTCCTGAAGAAATATTATGTCTAAACGGCATTTTCCAGATCATTGAGTCATGTACCCGCTGGTGCCGCTGAACTCACTTTCACAGTATCCCAGATTATTGAGTCATGTACCCTCTGGTGCCGCTGAACTCACAACCACAAAATTCTAGATTATCGAGTCATGTACCCGCTGGTGCCGCTGAACTTACAACCACAAAATTCCAGATTATCGAGTCATGTACCCGCTGGTGCCGCTGAACTCACAACCACAAAATTCCAGATTATCGAGTCATGTACCTGCTGGTGCCGTTCAACTCACAACCACTCATTCCAGATTATCGAGTCATGTATCCGCTGGTGCCGCTGAACTTACATCCACAATATTCCAGATTATCGAGTCATGTACCCACTGGTGTCGCTGAACTCATTTTCACAACATTCCAGATTATCGAGTCATATACCCGCAGGTGCCTCTGAACTCATATTTCGGTCACTCTTTCAGATAGTAAGTCATGTATGACCATACCTTTGAACTTTTTTCCTGGAAGAGATCCTCCCTCATGATCCACTACCCGCACTCCCAGTGCACAAAAAGGGTAACTGATCCACAAATTTCCATAAACGGCCATGTCCTCATTACCTCTGAGTCGTTTTACTTCCGCCAAAAACAAATCACCCCTTTACATAGAACTTCCATGTCCTTATTACCTCTGAGTCGTTCTATGTACCCTCCTTCATTCAGCCCACTCCTGCCATGTCCTTATTACCTCTGAGTGGGAAGGCTCCGTCGAAGAAACCTTCATGCTTGCCATGTCCTCATTACCTCTGAGTAAGTATGATGATTCCCTTTCGACTTATTATCTGTACCCACAACCGGAGTATGCCAAGGATAATAGGTCCATAAATATTTTCTGCTGAGTCCGTCCCTGCCAAGTCCTCATTACCTCTGAGCAGGAAGACTCCACGGTTAAAACCTCCGTACTTACCATGTCCTCATGACCTCTGAGCAAGTATGTTGGTTCCCTCTCGTCTTATTATCCGTACCCTGAACCAGGGTACGCCAAGGGTAATAGGCCCACAAATGTCCTCTGTTGACCATAAATATCCTCCGTTGAGTCCACTTCTGCCATGTTCTCATTACCTCTGAGTAGAAAGACTCCACGGTAAAACCCTCATACATGCCATGTCCTCATTACCTCTGAGTAAGTATGTTGGTTCCCCTTCATCCTATTATCCGTATCCTAAGTCGGGGTACGCCAAGGATAATAGGCCCACAAATGTCCTTTGCTAAGTCCCTTGGTACAGGCCCACCATTCCTCATCATGCCCCGGGAGCCCAGCTGCTCTATGGCACTCTATCCCTCGATACTTGGAACGTCCACAACAACATTACCGTGGAGCTGTTCTAGGTATCCCCAATCAAACTTATTATCCGTACCTAAAACCAAGGTATGCCAGGGGTAACAGGTCCACAAACAAGTCCCCCATGCGGGGTAAACATCACCACAATACTACAGGCACAAACGAGCAATACAAATGAAGGGTATAATGGAAAGTACTCTTTATTTGAAAGACGAAAAAAGCATTACATGTTTTGGGACCACGTCCCTCTCAAAGAGAAAAGAAAAGGGAAAACAGGAACAAAACCAGAAAAAAGCCGACTATAGTTCGGCATTACACAACTCCAAAAGGCGGTTTCTCACCAAGGTAGTCCCTCGCTCAAGCCGCTGCCTAACTCGGCGCTCGGCCGCCTGGGACAACTGCTCCGCATCATTCAAGTACATATATGCCTGCCAATCATTTTCCATCTTCTTCAAAGCAAGTTCCAGATTGGCAGAAGCTCTACTAAATTTGTCAGCCTCCTGAATAGCAAATCCTTTCTCAGTACGAGCAGCTTCGAGTTCGGACTCCAAGAAGGCCAGCTTTCTTTGGAGCTCGAGAATCTGCTTCCGGGTGTCAGCTACCCCGCGGAGGCAGTCGCTTCCCTAGCCGCTCAATCTTCAGAGCGACGGCTCCATTGATCGTACAACTCAGTCAGATCCCGGCGATCCTTCAATATAGCTGGCTTGAGCGGTTCCCGAGCAATCCTCACCTTCTCTACCGCAGTTGTGAGGAAAGTACGCTCTTGATCTATTTCCACTGATAGATCAGCCTGTCGTAGTACACGAAACTGGGCCACAAGACGATCGACCTCTAACAGCTTAGGCTCCAGAAGCGCCGCTAGTCCCGCCCCACCGGGAAGTGTTCTAAGGATATTAATTTGGCCACTGGCGCATTGACGGGCCATAGCAAAGGGAGTCCCCCTCTCCACAGCTGTCTCGATCCCCCTCTTCAGGTGGCGGTGGAAACTGTCGACCACATCCTGGGATACTTCATCCAAAACTTCTGTAGAGGACGGCGTCAAAGGGAGTGTGGCAGGCAGTACCGAAGGAGTAGCCTCAGAACTTGCCGTCCCTGCAACTAGGGAAACAAATTCTGTGCGAAAGGGTACATGGATGGCAGCTAGCTCCTCTTCCGCCACCCGAAGAGCCTGGATACTTGGTAGAGCGGAAATATTAACTCCCAAAACCCTATTCGCAGAGGAGGGCACGAAAAGCGTCGTCCCTTGCTGTCTTATCACCAAGGCTCCCGAACTTGACCCAGCTGGAGGCCCCTCAGTATGGGTTGGAAAAGAAGGAGGCACACGTGCTTCCATCAGATTCCCCCTGGTAGAGCCCGCCCTGGTAATGTCCATCACCGACAATAAAGGGGTGGGACCTGCACGTCCAAAGCAATCATTAATCCACGAAGGACAGGATGATAGAGCAAATAGGCCTCCTCACAAGTTAAGAAGCTGGTTTATCTTACCAGGGGAAGAGCTCGGAGGCTGCAGCTCGTTCGAAGCTGGCATAGTCTCCCCACCCGCAACTTTCAACTCAAATTCAACTGGTTTCTCTGCCCCAGCCACCCCTGAAGGGGAGCCAGCCAGGTCAGTGTCATCCGGTTGAAATTCAGCTGTCTCTGGGACAGGGGCAGTAGAGGCCCCGTCCCCATGAGTTGAGGTCTCAGTAAGGTGAGACCCGACCGCCTCCGGAAGAGCCCCAGCGGAAGTGATGGCGGTGCACATATCATTGATCAAAGTGGACAAGGCTGGATCGACTTCAGTAGTCGAGTCCCGAGAAGCAGACTCCCCGGACGCCTACAAAGAGCAAAAAAAAATGATTAGGCCATAACTTAGAAAAAGAAGGAAAAGGCAGTTGAAATTCTAATCACCTCAGAAACAGCGTCAACATCAATAAATAGCCTGCGACGTCTTACCGCAGCCCGCTTTGTGGAGTAGGTCCTGCCATCGTCAGTGGACAGACGCCTGCCTCGTTGGCACGAAGCACCAGGCACAACATGTGGATGATCCTCCACCTCTTCGTCCGGCACAGTAGGAGGCTGGTCCCCCACCTCCTCGTCCGAAGAATACGACGAGTCATCGACGGCCTGCTCGTCATCCTCTTCGTCCGCCGCAGTGGACTCCGAGTCTGGCACAGGAACCCTATTCGCCCCTCTCTTTCTCTTCCTGGAACCCTCGGGCTTTTCTGCCAAGCCGGTCCCGACAATGAAGCTGGTATTCATGTCAAAGTTCACGGGAGATTTGCTCGCCGCAACATGATAAAGAGCCGCCATGTATAGAATGTCCCCTTATGTATTAGCGTCAGGGACTGAGAAGCTAGCCCGGGTATGAACAGCATTATAATAATGCCACGCCCGGATACCGTCAAGGACACTGCCCTCGAAGCCCAGGCAAGTACTGGGGCAGTCAAGGAACAGCTGACTATACCTGAATTGACGAGAAAACCTGCCAGGCAAATAAGGCTCCAAGTATACGTTATTTCGGTAACGATATACTAGGTGCGCGGGGCAAATGTTGCGCAGCCATAGAAGCATCTTCTCAGATAAGAGCTGGGGAGGTTCGATGCCATCAATGTGTACCCCCCTCACTTCTCTAGGGGTAAACTGAGGAAGAGACACAAAGAAGTCGGGCCCGTCAACTCTCGCCAACGCCCTCCGACAAGCCGGCATGGTGTGATACTCCCAAGATTGATGGCAGTATCGAAAAAGGAAGGCATCATCAGCGGTGACATCATCTTCTGTCCCGGGCCTCATTAATGACCGATAATGCATCAATAACCACCCCATGAGGTAGTGGTATGGTAGCTCTATCCGCTCAAAGTCCAGCGTCGTCTCGCAAGCAATGACTTTAGACGAAAAGGCACGGAGGCCGTGGTGTATGCTACACACCATAGCCGGAAGAAGGGCCAGTCTTACTTTGAAGACCAGCTTCACAGCCGGGAGAGTGAAGTGGCGGCAGATCCTTTCAGTAGAACCTGCCCCTCCCGAGACTACGTAATTTCGTAGCCATACCATCAAGAACCCGGCCAAGATTGCTTTCTCGGACATCTGTCGGGTATCGTAGTAGAAATAACTGAAGGAGTCAGTACGGCTCCCAAATCTATCGCGGGTGGACCTCGACCTTTTTGCATTCAACATCAGGTCCTTTACCTCCGTTGGGGTTTGAGGACCCTGAGAAGAAACCCGGCCGGAAGAACGTAATTTGAAAAGATATACGACCCAGGCCGTAGTATGAGGGGCGTTCCCTTCTGAACTATTATTCTTCTTGATAGCAGTCTGGTGACAGATGCTATGGTGGCACAGCAGCTCCCGGTACACAGCGACGAAACCAGGAAATCGTCGATCCAGATTATCGAATTCCTCATTCGTCGGGGTGTATACTTCGAAGGCCTCGCCTCCCCACGGCAGCTTAGAAACAGCATGCATTTCATGGAGAGCAAGTCCCAACTCTCCCCCGGGCGCGAAGAAAGTCCCCGTACGCCGGCTATACATCTCCAAAAGGGCCATGAACAGCGGCTTGTTAGTAGGCAATCCGTAACAGGTGCCCCGAATGGCGTAGTAAAGGTCAATCTCCCGAAGGAGTTCCTCGTAGTTCCTCAGGATCCATGAGGAAAGATTGGCCCATGTGGGAATGGGGTTTATCTAATTCAGCAGCGATAACCTGCCCACATGATAGGACCCCTTGCGAGCGAGCTGATTCAGGAAGGTATCAGCTCGGGTAAAAGTGAAGTTAGGACCAGACACATTTATAAAAGTTCCAAGAATCAGCCCCATCACAGTCCGGCTGACTGACTCCCTACTTGCACATGCTGACCTAATACTCATATTATAGTGGATGTTGCCCACGAACATCCCCTGTTGGGTTGGAGTTAGAGAGCCCACCATTTTCTGGCTCAACGGCACCATATTAAACCACGAGAGGGAAAAATGCCGCTCCATCTCGGGAACATGGATATCCACCCCGTCCACAGTGAAGTCTCAGTTCTCAGAAACGTCCAACATTTGGGAATTCTTTATGGATAAAGCATCTCCAAAGAGAAAAGCTGGTTTCAGATATTCTCCGTCCAGTTTCTTCGAATTCATCATGGTGCAAAGAAAATGGAAAGGCTGGTTGTTGATAGCAGCCACCCTCTCCAAAGGCTCATTAGGGGGAAGTTGATCTGTCATATGTCGAATTAGGCCGTCAAGCCGCACACCCACGGCAAACTGAGCTGAACCCACCAGAAGCTCTCCGGCCGGGTTGGTTGGGAGGTTCACTAGAAAAGGACAAAAGAAACAGGATTAGAAGATAGGTTAAAACAAAACCACTTAAAGTTTCTCAAAAAAGAAGTTTCTATGAGCCTATGCGGCTCAGATCGACGAAGCCTTATGCGGCCCAATTCAGCTGGGTTTCATGCGATACGGTTTTAATAGAGCCTATGCGGCTCGGGTCAACACAGCTTCATGCGGCCCAATTCAGTAGCTTATGCGGCTCTGATTAAAACTTATGCGGTTCTATCTCGCAGAGGAGTTTATGCGGCGCGACTCAGCAAAATTCTATGCGGGCCAGTTTGTCAGGAATATATGCGGTTCCGCTCAAAGGAGGTTCCATGCGGTTCAAACCCAGAGGCACTCCTGCGGCTCAAATCTTTCTCATGCGGCTCAAAACATAGGGTATCCCCTATGCGGCTCGAATATGAGAGGGTTATACGGCCCATACAACATATGCGGCTCCATCATGGTCGAGCTTGGGCGGTTCAATGAAAATGAAGGATGAAGACTTGTGCATATGTTATGCAACAGAGCCATGGGTCCTTGGGGGTTCCAAGTATTCAAATCAATTTCTTACCCTTGAAAGCAGGGCGGACATCAGGGCGCACTTCGGGCGCGGCGGCCGACGAGGAGGCCACTTTCTTGCCCTTTGCAGCAGAGGAGGCGACCTTGGAAGACTTGGGGGCCATTTTCGACGGTCTGAGAAAAGAAAGTAGAGATTGCAAGAGTTGGAGACGAAAGAGAAAGTAAAGAAATCTCTCTTACTGAATTCGTCCCTATTTATAAACAAAAGCAGGGCGTTTCGATTCTCGTGTAACACAAAAACCGACCCTTCGGTTATCGAGGCGAGCTGCCTAAAATGAAGGCCAAACTCCTAGGATCCTCCTCCGAAAAGTAGCCTTAAAACTGACAGCAGATCAATAGCATTTAATGCAAAAGATCTTCGCACGTGGCAGAATGACGTGGCGAGGAGCTCATGCGGCCCGAAAGTCCCTGCGGCTGATTGACTCAATGCGGCTGAAACATCCATGCGGCCGAGTCATTCATGCGGCTGAATCATCCATGCGGTCGAGACATCCATGCGGCTGAGACATCCATGCGGCCGAGACATCATATGTGGCCAGAAGAGTTTATACATGGCCATGCTTCTTATTCAAAGTATTTCAATTTTGTAAATTGAAAACTTTGAAGGGGGTCTTGTAGAAGCATGGAAAAGAATAAAGAAAGATCCATACGGCCAGAGAGCCCCATGCAGCTTAAAGAATTCATGCGGCTCAAGGATCCATGCGGATCAAGGATCTATGCGGCTCAAAAAAGTCCTATGCGGCTCAAAGAGGAGCCACATGGCCTGCAAACAAGCTCTTCCGTTTGTCCTTTACTGCATTAAATGCCTTGACGGCTGACAGCTCTGACAAGGTGACATTTCTGACACAAAGATATCATTATGACTCCTTCATAATGACGGACTCCTTGGAAAGTGAAGAAAATCTCTGACACGATCCCCCGAGAGTCAAAAACTGTCATACGGCCTTGACACGTAGACAGTCGTATGCGGCCCGAGCGAAGACTCCCCCATACGGCCCAAGCGGAGGCTCCCCCATGCGGCTCACGAAGATTAGCCTCATACGGTTCACAAAGACTAGCCCCATGCGGCTCACGAAGATTAGCCTCATGCGGCTCACGAAGACTAGCTCCATGCGGCTCACAAAGACCATCCCCATGCGGCTTACGAGGACTACCTCCATGCGGTTCACTCATGCGGTCATCCACACTCATGCGGCTCAAATCATTACCATGCGGTTCAAATAGTCAGGGAGCCACTCTCAGGCAGCCTGGACACGTGGCCAGCCCTATGCAGCCCAATAAGGAGCAACTCTCCTGTGGCTCAGATTTTTGCTGTTATGACACGTGGCATTATAGCAGGGCACGTGGCATCAGATTGATCGAAATCCCTCAACAAATCCTAATAAAATATTGGGATCAAATCAGATCATTTGCAAATAAGCCAATTAAAGATACGTGTCGAGGAATCCGAGGTTAGCATGACAAATTAGGAGGATTTATGTCAATCAGCATTAATTACCCACAAAAAAATTTGATGCAATCATATTTATTGCTCAAATCTCGATGAACGGCCCAGATCCAGTGATCCTTGGCTGCCGACTTTCAAGAATAGACAATCATTGTAAACCCTAATGAGGCCCCCCACTCTTATAAATAGCAGGGTGCCATTCCCTTGAGAAGATAGACAGACATATACGGAGAGATATAGAGACATACACAGAGACAGAGAGAGACATAGAGAGCCAGAGAACCTGAAGAGAGAGCATTTCTTCATCAACGCCCAACAGTTCTTCTACAAGCCAAGGCTGCACCCGATCGTTCAAGGAGTAAGGCAAAGCTGTTGTCGCTTTCCCGAGCCTCTACCGTCACCCCCAAGAATCTAAAATAAACAATTGTACTTAGATTGCTGTACCTAGGTTTTCGTCCCTAGGCTTTCTTTGTACAAGCGAGTTTGTATTGTGAAGTAAAAGTCCAGTCCTCCGATAATTGTTCTGTTCTTTTATATTTCATGGCAAACAGGGCATATTAACCTAAGAAGGATTCAAAGACTGGTTGAAGATGGACCTTTGAGTTCATTAAAAGTGGAGGCACTACCAGTCTGTGAATCCTGCTTGGAAGGCAAAATGACCAAAAGGCCTTTTACGACAAAGGGGTATAGGGCCAAAGATGTGTTGGAATTGGTCCATTCTAATTTGTGTGGACCCATGACTATCCAAGCTAGAGGTGGCTTTGAATATTTTGTCACATTTATTGATGATTATTCAAGGTATGGATACATTTATTTGATGCGCCGTAAGTCTGAGTGCTTTGAGAAATTCAAAGAGTACAAGGCTGAAACGGAAAAACGTCATAGAAAATGTATCAAGTCATTACGATCAGATCGTGGTGGCGAGTACCTCTTTGGAGAGTTTAGAGATTATTTATCAGAGGCTGGGATTGCATCCCATTTGACTGCACCTGGAACGCCCCAGCAGAATGGTGTAGCCGAAAGAAGGAATAGAACTCTTATGGAGATGGTTAGAACAATGATGAGTTATTCGGATTTGCCAGATTCGTTTTGGGGATATGCCTTAGAGACTGCAGCTTATATTTTGAACTTGGTTCCTTCTAAGTCAGTACCTCTTACTCCATAGAGCTGTGGATTGGGCGTAAGCCTAGTCTGAAACATGTTCGCATTTGGGGTAGTCCAGCACATGTGCTGAATGGGAAAGCAGATAAGTTGGAATCTCGTATAGAAGTACGCTTGTTTGTAGGCTATCCAAGAGGAATGAAAAGAGGTTTATTTTATAGTCTAGGATCAGAAGGTCATTATTAGCACCAATGCCCGATTCTTAGAGGAAGACTAAGTGATGAACCATAAACCCACAAGTAGAGTTGTTTTAGAAGAACTGAGATGTGAGACACCAAGTACTTCAGTACCAACAGTACAAGAGGATGAACCACAAATAACTGCACAACGTGTCACAAATGTTACACCACAACCGATAGTGCCTCGTCGTAGTGGGAGGGTTATGATACAACCTGATAGATATATATTATTGGGAGAGTCGTTAGACTTCGTCCCTGAGGAACAAGATTATGATCCCTATACCTACAATGAAACACTCCAAGATAAAGATGCAGAGTCTTGGCAAAAAGCAATGATATCTGAAATAGAATCTATGGATTCTAATCAGGTCTGGGAGCTTGTAGAACCACCCGTTGTTGTAAAAGCCATTGGATGCAAGTGGGTCTATAAGAGAAAAAGATGATCATATGGTAAGGTTGAAACCTTTAAAGCTCAGCTTATAGCAAAAGGTTTTACTCAAAAAGAGGGAATCGATTATGAGAAAATCTTTTCTCCTGTAGCCATGCTTAAGTCTATCCGGATTCTTTTATCTATTACAGCTCATCTCGATTATGAGATTCGGCAAATGGATGTCAAGACAGCTTTCCTTAATGGAAGTCTTGAGGAAGACATCTATATGAAGCAACCAGACGGGTTCATTGAAAAGGGCTAGGAGCATCTTGTTTGTAAGCTCAAGAAGTCCATTTATGGACTTAAGCAAGCTTCCAGATCTTGGAACATATGTTTTGATCAGGTGATAAAATCCTGTGGATTTGATCAATGTCAGGATGAATCATGTGTATACAGAAAGTATGACAAAAATGTGGTGGTGTTCCTAGTACTTTATGTGGATGACATCTTGCTCATTGGAAACAATGTGAATGTGTTATCTGATGTAAGGGTATGGTTATCCAAACAGTTTGATATGAAGGACTTAGGAGAAGTAGGTCACATCTTTGGGATCAAAGTTCTACGAGATCGCAAGAAAAGGATGTTTGGCTTATCCCAAGCTTCCTATATCGATACTGTACTAACTCATTTTAGTATACAAAATTCTAAGAAAAGTTTCTTACCTTTTAGACATGGAATTGCTCTATCAAAGGAGCAGTGTCCGAGGACACCTAAAGAGATAGAGAATATGAAGGCAGTTACTTATGCTTCAGCAGTAGGAAGCTTAATGTATGCAATGCTATGTATGAGACCCGACATCTGCTTTACCGTAGGCATAGTCAGCAGATATCAGTCTAACCCAGGACAAGAGCATTGGACTGTCGTAAAGCATATTTTAAAGTACCTGAAAAGGACTAAAGAGTATATGCTAGTTTACCAGGCAGATAGTTTAGTTTCCTTGGGGTATACAGACTCAGATTTTCAGTCAGATAGGGATTCCAGAAAATCTACCTCAGGTTATGTGTTTACTTTGGGAGGTGAAGCCATTGTGTGGAGGAGTATCAAGCAAAAATGTATTGCTGATTCTACCATGGAAGCCGAATATGTAGCAGCCTCTGAGGCAGCCAAAGAAGCGGTTTGGCTCAGAAACTTTCTGTTGGACTTGGATGTGGTACCTAGTTTGCCAAAGTCTATTATACTTTATTGTGATAATAGTGGTACAGTTGCAAACTCGAAGGAACCACGAGCCCATAAGATAGACAAACACTTTGAGCGCAAGTACCACCTGATACGAGATTTCGTAAAGAAAGGAAAAGTTGATGTGATTAAGATAGCATCAGCTGACAACCTAGCTGATCCCTTTACAAAGAGCTTACCAGCTAAGGCTTTTGATAGTCATGTTGAGGGAATGGGAGTCAGATGTGTAGCAGCATGGCTTTAAGTATAAGTAGGAGATTTGTAACAGTATACTGAAAAGCAATGCTTTCAGTATAAACGGAAGATTGTTAGGGTTATATAGTAAAAGCATCACTTTTATAGTAACCTTATTTTCTTAAATTTTGAATGAGAATCATATGGGCAAATGTTTGCATATTGTATTTATTGCAAGTGTTAATGCAAATGTCTGATATTCTATATTGTAGATAATATGGTGTGTCGTGCCACACAGAAGATCATATTATCAGTTCCCTATGGAGTATATAAATAGTTCACAACCTAGATGGACTTGGACAATCTATTGGAAAGATTGTAGTGTAATCTGGTATTAGTCTATCTTGACTATAGGTTTACACTAGTACACTTTGTGTGTATTGAACAGGACCACTTGAGGTTATTCTTTTTGTACTGACTACATAAGCGAACAAACACCTCTGTTATTATGGATGCTTGTGCTCTTAATCCGGATATAATAACGGACATATATATGTAGTGTGTATTACTTTAACTCATAAAAGAGTGAGATTCATTATGGATCAACAACCTCTATGAATTGGGTAATAACATTGTATGTATGATGGACTATTGATTATAAATGGAATCCATGTTCCGATACATCGGGTTGATAATGTCTCCTTAAGGAGCTCATAAGGATTGTCATGTAAACCTGCAGGTGGATTATATCCGACATGACAAATAAAGTTGAGCGGTACTACTTAAGGATAAAAGATGTCGAATCAATATAGTTGTCAGTAACTTAATTTGATCGACGGACATATGATATCTTAACATGGGGATCCAAACGAGCATATAATAAAAGGAGCCCACAAACATAATTTGGGATTAGGAAGGTAGTGCAATAATAGCCCATTAGTGGACCGAGCTATTGTTAATGGGCCTGGATTGTGTGTTCGGGCTGAACACGGGATATCCAGATCCGTTAGGAGGCCTAACCCTAATTTTTCCTCATGGTCCCTACCGTAGCCTATATATATCCTCTATTCTCTGGCCGCCAGATTAATGGATCAGAAATCTGAAACATTCTCTAAATTCGTGATTCACATAAGGAGAGAAAGAGAGGGCTGCCAAGGAGAAGAAAAGGTTGGAAGATCGTCGCCCACATGACTTCCAACTCGAGGAAGGAATACGTGCAGAAGATCTTGGGGTCGTCCGTTCAAGATTGCCAGGAATTACTTGTCTCCTTTCTGTCGCAGGTATAATTCGTGAACCCTAGTTTTCGTCTATGAAGGGTTAGAACACGTATTAGATCTGTTTAACTTTCTATCGATCAATACGCACACCAAATGAAGGGTCCTGGGAATCCCTAGTTCCATCAACGTTCACGTTCGAGTCGGACACGAATTTACATGGTCATGGATAACTTGTGCACAAGGGTGACTGCTTCTTCTGACGGTATTAGAGGGACCGATCCGACCCTGGGGGAAGTGTAAACGTACTTTAAGGGTACGTGGTATCGAAACATTTCATTCGGGCTCGTAACCCGATGAAATGAAGCGTCAATTACCGTTGAAGTCCTATATGGCAACATCCTAAGTGGTGCACTAACACCAGTGGTTATGTAGTCAGGATGCAAGCTAATGAATATTTTATGCAGGCAGAGTAAGTATATCTGCTAACCTGTATTTGATGCAGGTACGAGGAGTCGGCTATCGGTAAGAAATTACTAAATGTGTGATATATTCAATATATATGTTGGTTTTTGCCTGCTTAACATGAAAACACCAAGTATGCTAGAATGATGCCTTACTATGAACGTTGCTCAATCGTGACTTGTATATTAAACTATTGCTATAGAAGAGAAATATGAGAATACATGTTGCCCCTGGTTTGTTGTTGCTCCCACATGAACAATGCTGTAATCCTACTTATAAGTTTTTAATATTTCTGCTCATGAACTGTAAACTGATGCTAGATCTCAAATAGAAAGATCACTCCAATAAATGCTTGCTCAAATGACCACTTAGTGTCGGTTTAGGCGAGTGGGCTGGTTCTGCTCGCCAGTGCATAGATAACGTACTGACCCACGTTGTGGACACTCTTTTTAGGTGCTTATGTTTGGGAAGTTCTGTACACGAAAATTGGCTTGATCGGTCCTACGACATCGAAGATTTGTTGGACATGCAGAAGCTCTCATTGCAAAAGATGATATTTTCTATTTATAAAGGTCATAATGTATGGAACATTATAATCAGTTGTACCAGTAAGTTGTAAGCTTTGTCGGTGTATCCAGTTGTAATCCAATGTGCCAAGTATCAAATGTAAGCCTAATAGCAGGTGTTTCAGTTGGTTGTCAATGTAAAGTGAGATTTGTTGTAAGTATTGTATTTTACTACAAGTCTTGTACTTTTCTTCAATTATTAATAAAGAGAATGCAAATCTATATATCTCTTATGACTTCAAGTTATCTGCTTATTTTTGTTGCTACAAATCAAAAATGTGTTCTATTCGATAGGAAAGATATGTCCTCATTATCTTCAATTTATCTGTTTCTGCCGCTGCGATGTGTTTATATTTGAAGATTATCAATTAAGTGCCTTATTTGCCTTGTACAAGTGCAATACCTGACTTGTACGATATCACGCCCAAACGAGGACGAACGATTCTGCGTGAATCAAAGCGAGGACGAACGATTCTCCGAATCGGGGCGTGACACTTATGAAACTTATAAATTGTGAACATAATCTAAACGTCTAACTATATCCTCCTAACGTTATTATTGTCACAATTATATAAGTCTCTTTTTACTTAACTAAGCTAACGATACCTACCATTCTGTCTAATCCTAACTATACAACTGATATGTCATAATAGTAAATGGATTGTGTTAGGCTGTTTAGGTTCTTCTTGTATAGGGTCAATCTTTACACTAAAACTATCACTATATTCTTGATCAAATGACTACCAAGCGTAATCTAGTATGATCATATATTTATTTCTATACGGAGGACGTCTATCTACCTTTGGTCATACTACCCCATCAAATACATGATGCTCTAAAATTTTATAACTTTTGCACACTAGTTGCAAAAATCACTACCACTAGATATCTATGGCATATATGGCATCTCTAATCCCCTCATATCTAACAAGCAACCAAAATTCAATAAGCAAACTAATTTATAAGATATATAACTTAATATAAATTCTATAAAGTACGATTATTCGTCACTCCGAAATAGGAAGGGACGAGAGGCAATGGCATGAGAAAACAAAGGAAGAATAGTCAATAGCAAATACGAAGTTCAAGGAGGATAGAATTTTTTTAAAAGAATTGTCAAGGCAGTTGTTAAGGGTTTGATCATATTCGCAGGCCTGTTCGGTACAATAACGTAACTGAAATGACTAACTCAACCTGTGTGGACCACCAAAGAACATGTAATGTCCCAGTCCCAAAATACGTAGGACTAGAAGACGTATACATGCCAGCTATGTATCGAGTGTACTCTAGCCCAACTCAGATACGTATAAGCTGTCTAAAATAAATTATAATGTTATAACAACTATCTATATCTCAATCCGCTGAAGATAAACTCATATATAAACCAAGTAGACTAATGCTGGTCAGACAGTAACATGCCGGTTCCTACAAGTAACAAAAAAAATATATAATAAAGTGGATCAGACTCTATTGCAATTATCTTGAACAAGCTTCTGAAGAATAAATAAGCTTACAAAACTAGGCTATGAAGCAGCATGGTCAAAGTAAAATAAAATATAAAATTGGACGAATATGAAAATGTATTAACTAAATATATACCTGTAATCTTGGAGAAAAGTCATTAATCCTCCATCAAATCTACAAATGAGCTCAGCAAACTTAGAGAGATCACCAGGCCTTCAGAGGGACATAGCAAGATACAGAAAATATGTGGAATATAACAGTATAAAATATACAAGAAAAAAAGGAAATAGTCATGAAAGAATCAACTAGACGCAACTAGGACATAAGGAATCTCGACATAAGGAACCTAAGACACTGGCATGCCATACGAGTCGTGGCTAATAGGTCAAATCTATAGACTGTAGTCAATGAAGCACTCCCAATCTATAATGTCTCAATCGTAGTCAAGGCAAGCACTCACAATCGAGATTGAAGCCATTTCTAGTATCAAGGATAAATAATCCTATAGATCATAGCCAAGGTAAGCATTCACAATCTATAAAATGTCCTAAGTCAAGTCCTACACATGTCAAGTTAAGTCATGTCAGGAGAAATAGTAGTATAGGACTAGACTCTATCACGAGACACCTATGAACACGGAAGCAATATAACAGATAATGAACATATAATATGAATCAAGAATGTGCATGTATACTAGAAGCAGGATAAAGTAACATGAATATAAGAGTATAGGGAAAAAATAATAGGAAGTAGAGATCGTGCATATAAAATATACTGTACAAGTTGGCAAGTTATACTTGCCTGGAGGTAGCAAAATGTCCCACAAGTAACTCATCAAATTTACGAGCCACGAAACCTGAACTCCCGCAAACGTCTTCGGATGCTGAAACAGACATCACTAACATTTCTGTCGCAATAAAAATATCTAAGTTTTGCTACCCACAAGTTTAATCCTAGACACAGGGGCAAAACGAAAATTTTGGGTCAAAATAACGTCTTTTGTTGGACCTGCTTTGCACCGAAAAACGTACCAAAACCTATGGTCTCTAAAGTCGACAAATTATATACCTACGATTCCAATTTTTTGATACAAACTCAATGGTATGCCCAGATTTGAATTTTGATGAGCCGTGCACAAAATCGTCCGTTGAGTCAGATCGCGGGCTAGCCAAAATAGCGTTCCGGTCGACCTTCTCAGAATTGGACCAAACTTGGCCCACAGGACCAAAAAATGATGCAAGTCCAGTGGCATAAGTTTCGTCACGAGGTGACTAACGTGCTCAAAATAATTGGGGTTTTTGCAAAGAGGTCGATACAGTATACCATGATCGATATGTCTTGAATTCGTCGCGCACACGCAACCAATTTAAGTTTTGTCAAAGCCCACACGTCCGAAAAATCTGTACGCACCTTTCAATGCTCTCGGGTTATGACAAAGTTGTCCGATTTGTCAAAACAGATCCCGTATCGGTGTTTTTTGGATTTTAGAAAACTATTTTTCTTAGGTTTTTTAAAACTAATTTTTAACCAAACTTTATTATCAAAATAGTTTATAAATAATACAAAATAATAAGTTAATTTATGGAAAATAGTTATAAATATATTTATATTACTAATAGTATTATTTTAATGGTAAAAACTCAAGCATAATAGTTCTATGTCGATACTACAACATTAATATCACAATTGGCTTTCTAGTTGAGCACCGAAACAACAAATAATTAAAAATATTAAATTCTAAAAAAATAAAAAATTATTTAAAATAAGGTTTTCAACATTAATCCTTGCACAACAAATTGTTTAGTAGAGTTTTATGAAGTATTGGAACTTTTGGATACAAAGAACATAAGATTTTCGGAGTTATGGTATTACGATAATGTCAAGAATTTTTAAAAATAACAAATGAATTCAAAACCTAACAAATAGACATGAGTTGAAAATATATCGATATCTAGTTCTGAAAAAAATATTAGAAGGATCGAATCTGACCTTAGGTAGGTAAAAAATTGCTCGCAATAGATCTCATCAGTTGTGGATACCCTGTTATAGAATCGACACCACGGACAAACCGTTTGGAACTAATGATCTAGCTATCAAAGATTAAAGTAGACACATAGGGATAACTTTTATTTTGTTTTGAGGAGGATCAGACGAAAAAAAGTATATGAAACCTGGTCTACAAGTCGACTAACCTGCTGTGATGAATTCAGCACAAGTTCGGTCGACTTCGGGTGCCTTTCGCGCCTCGTATCGACGAAATTAGGGACTGAGGCTCCTCGAGAAGGTGTCAGGGTGTTAGGGGGTTTCCTATGGTCGAGATGAAGATGGTAGAAGGGGTGGGGGTAATGAGTTTCTTTTGGATGAAAAGAAAAGTGTGAAAATAGAAAATAAATAGGAGGGGCTCGGTTTCTAGAGCATAAATATATAAAGTATATTCAGTCGTCATAGAGTGAAGGGGTCTACATGAGAAAAAAAAGTGGGGATTCATTTGGATTTGGTTTGAGGGAATTTGGTTGAGATTTGATGGTTTAAATCAAAGGTGTATCTCAAAGAGATTTGATTGGATCCAAATTAGGAAAATGGTTATAGGATTTGATTTAAATTAGATTTGATTAATGTGACTGCATATTACTCTATAAAAATTAATTAAAATAGGTGTAAGAGATTAGGGCACCCTAGAATAGGCTCTACGAATCCTACTTGGACTAGTTTTGGGTCGGTAGAATTTTGAGATCGATTTGAGTCCGATATGTCTATAGTTTTGACTTGTGTGCCACTTAAGATTAAATAGCACATGGGAACCCAATTGAGTGGCACACTAGTGGCATGTGCATAGTAGGTTCGAAATGGAAATTGATAATTATTGTGCTTCAAAAATCAAAGCTACGGAAAAGTACATATATAGTCATAAATAAAATAAAATATGGTTTAATATATAAAAATCATTAAAATAAATAAAAAATAATTTCTAAAAATTAGGGCTCTTACAAATGTAAAATAATACAAAATCAAGCTAGACAATAGAGATACAATGTAATAGTAAAGGAACATGTATATGAAATGTAAACGATAACATGTTCAAGAAACTACTAATAGGAACATGTATGAACAAGACAACTGAAAATGAACATGAACAAGTAAAACTAATCAAACAGTGCTTTAAAATACCTTTCGACATATGAATGGCTGGCCTAATACGACACATCATATAAATGGCTATCTATATTTTTGGTACGGCCAATCCATACATGAGGTGTATGACTTAGCTATCCACATTTAACATTCATTAGGGTTTGTTCACACGTCTACTTAGCATTTTCCCTCCCTAACTCACTAAAATGTCAATAAACGAGCAATGATACAATCAAGCCTATCGTGTCACAATCGCGTCTCAATAGGATACCCAATGAAACACAATAAAAGATATCATTATAATGTAACAAGCACATAAAGCAATAGTGTACTTGCCTCGATTAGTTGCAATTATTGTGTGATTTGATCATATTGGCACAGAATAGTCACATATGTCATAACTACGCAAGATGGTCTCTAATGATGGATCAGACCATGTCAATAGGTCCGGGACATTCCGATTTGCCTAGGGTCGATTTGAAGTAGTCAGAATCATAAGAAATAGGAACATATGACTAGTCACGGTCAAGATAGAAATTGAAGAGAATTTGATAAGTAAATAAATAAATAAAATTATTTATAAAAAATATATTATTTTGGAGACTATATTTCACTAGTCAAACTATTCTTGGTAAATACTTAAAAATATAAAAAAATTATTTTTATATTAAAACTATAATTTAGTTAGATAGATAATATTACAATAATATTTTTAGGTAAATACTTGAAAATATAGAAATAATATCAAGACCTAATGGTTCACATCCCAAATTAATATTTATTTAAAAGAACAACTATATATAACTCCAATATATAAATCAACTATATATATAAAGCCTAATATAGAAGCCCGAATATATTATAAGCCCATGATATTTATTACTCCTAAGTCCAATAATAATAAATAGGCCCACAATTATTTATACTAAAACCCACAGCCCAAACTAGATAATTATTTTAAACATAATTTAGAAATAT
Organism: Iris pallida; assembly: GCA_029216955.1. NCBI lineage: Eukaryota > Viridiplantae > Streptophyta > Magnoliopsida > Asparagales > Iridaceae > Iris > Iris pallida. Next base: position 2,935,783 of record JANAVB010033020.1, read on the forward strand.
TTACATATTTATTTATAAAATATAATATTTAATGATAAAATGACACTAATAATAATACCAAAAATATTAAAAAAATTAATTTAACAGTATATGTATAACAGTGTATGTATATATCTACATACATTATAACAATACATATGTACGTACTCTATCTTAAAATTATATATATCAGCCTATTATATCTAAATGCCCATACCATAGGCCCATGCTTAATAACCAAACCCAGCCCATACCTATTCCTTCACCTAACCCAATTCTGGAAAGAGAGAGAGAGAGAGAGAGAGAGAGAGAGAGAGAGAGAGAGGGAGAGAGTCTATTAAATTCTCTCGAAGGAAAAAGAGTGAAGGAGAAGAAGAAAAAGTAGAGAGCTCACCTTCAAAGCACTGGCGGCCGAGCTCGGAGAAGAGGATCGTAGGTGGTCTACTACTCTGGAGCAGGGTCGAGTAAGGGAAGGCGACCACTCGGTCGCCGGGCCGTATGGATCTGGGTCAGAGGCGGGGCGGTCGAGTACGACTTCCAGCGCTAGGGTCGGAGAGCTTCGAGGGCGGTTGTCAGCTAAGCAGAGGCGAGGGTCGAGACGCTCCAGCGCTGTGGTGGTCTCAGTGGCACAACGTCGTCGGTCAGTAGCATGATGGTGTTTGCAAAAACAAAAGTTTTATTACAAACTAAGAAAAGAGTGCAAAAGTATAATTGATTTCTGGGAAAGTACAATTGTAGTAATCTGATTAGAAGACGATCACTTTATCTCTTGGATGATATGATATTGAAGAGACAAGCCTCTGGAGAATGCAACAACACTTTTTCAGGAGATTATGATCATTAGTGATGCTTTGGAATTGATTTAAAACTCTATTTATAGAGTTCTTAAAATAACGGTTAAGTAGTTATTTTGAGTGGCGTACACTTCAGGTTGCGCGCCTCTTGTCCAGTTGCGCAAGCGGTTACTTCAACTGCTGGGGACGCATGGCATCGTTTGAGTGAAATATGAGTGGTCGTGGGCAGTGTAGTGGACACGTTCTTCGAGATTAGTAGCATGCACGTCACGTCATCCTATTTTTGGACATAAAATTTGATCAAGTAGCGCCAACTAGCCAGGTTGCGCACGGGCGCAACTCAACAACTGGCACATTTGACTGGATCTTCTGTACTGTATTGATTAAATCTCGCGCTACTTGACAACTTGCATGGGCCAGCTGTCAGCATTAATTACATACTGACAAATTCTTCTCGAGGGCCATGTTGCGCAGGATTTGAATAAATTTTCTTTGATTTTCGTGCTGTTAGTAATGATAACAGTCGTTACAGCTTCTCGAGGAGGCTTACCACGTGGCACCGTGCACCCTGGCTTGGCACAAGCACAACCTACTAATCTAGCGCCACTTGATGATGGCGCACTTTAATGAGTGGCGCCCCTTGATTTTTAGCTTCTACAGATGGCTGGATCGTGGCTGCCGGGAAGATCTGGTGACAACGGCCGCTCACAAGTCGGTAGCGATGATGGGAATTAGAGTTCGAGTGGAGATCGACGTCGGCTTTAAGAACGGTGGTTGAGATGGCAGTAGAAAGTTGGGGTTGACGGTGGGCGCGTTCGTAGAGAAGGGCTCCGGTGTCGGGACGAGGGATCAATGACCGGATCTGGACTCGACGATGGGCGATGGCACACTCAGGTGATCAAATCTGAACTTTGGGGGACGGTTGCTTATGGAGGCCAGAGTAGGGACGTTGTGGTGGCACGGTGGCAGGATAGAGGATGCCGCTGTCGAGTGGTGGGTGGAGGCTGCGGTCAGATCTGGTAGCAACGTTGGTCCGCTCCCGTCATAAGAGGAGATAGCGGCGAGGTGGCGTGGGGTACGACTCGACAGAGGAGAGGGGACGGGGTCCTTTGACGCTGACGTCGGGGCGAACGACGTTGGCTCAGTTGATCGGCTGGGATAGGGAAGCCGTGGGGATTAGGATTAGGGATTTAGGAATTAGGGTTAGGGATTTAGGATTCGTGTCGTATCCTGTGTGACACAGACATAGGATTGGAATTGGTGTCATGTCCAATTTGTTGGACACAATAGAGAAAACATGTACTTGTAATAAAAATAATGGAAGGAAAATAGGGACACGGACATGGTGCACGCAAGATTGGTCTTGGTGGATGAAAATTGGCTATAGTGGTGTGAAAAATTTATGGAGAAAATAAAGGAAACCCTCATCTATATATAGGAGTAGAGTTTTCCTATATAGGAAATGATTTGATTCATGATCAAATCTTTCCATAGATTTAAATCTATTAATTTAGATTAATCAAATATAAATTCTATAATTGATAACAACAAGAATTTAAATAATATCTAATATCTAATATATGTTATTTCAAATAACAAACTTAAAAATCAAAACTTTTAAAAAATAATTTATGATAATAAACCATATAATTCTATATTTATAATTATGAAATTGTAAAATAAAATAAACAATTCTCGAATATATTTCTATAAATAGAAAATTAATTTTAAAAAAAATCGACAAAGCCCTTCCTTAATCAGAATACCTTTATAGATTTAAAAATAAATAAAATATATTTTCTAACTCAAAAAATATTTAAAACTAAAAATAAATAAAAATTTAAAAAAATTCAGGAAGTGGGCTTATACTTTTGGTCCCAAGATGCAGTGATTCGTGCCTGGCGAAGGAACTTTATATAAGAGCTTCTTCTCATCCTTTTCATTGTGGTTTTGTTGGATATTTTCGCTGCTTGGCTTTAATGAATGCATTTGTGTGTTGTTTTTGATGATTGATTTTTATTGTTCGCTTTCATCATATTTTGTATTTATTATGAATCTTGAGAGAAGGATATCAAAGTATGTTGATCAATTATTGGTACAATTTTAGAACGCATAAGTGAGGTGTGATCGTTGTATGCAGCTCCTCTTTCTCTCAGAGAGATTCATTTTAGTGAATTGATGTGGCTAGAAGATCCTTTATCTTCACGCCTTAATAAAAAGTATATTTTGCTTCCTTGTTGCATCCCTGTGATAAATGATACCGTTAATAAAGAAAGATAAGTTAAAAGACATGAATCACATGTTGGAAGATCCTGCTCTCTGACTATGATCTGGTGGTATCCTGACCGCAAGTCTATCTTCGAGAATACTGAAGCCCCTTTGAGTTGATCAAATATGTCATCTATCCTCGGGAGAGGGTATCTGTTCTTGATTGTCACTGAGTTCCAGGTACGATAATCTACACATAACCTGGACGTACCATCCTTCTTTTTCACAAGAAGCATCGGGGCTCCCCAAGGCGATCCACTTGCACGAATGAATCCCTTGGTCCTGAGTTCTTCAATCATCTTGTACAAAATCTCCAACTCTGAAGGCGCCATTCTGTAGACTCGCTCTGATACTGGTGCTATTCCGGGGATCAAGTCTATAGTGAACTCGATCTCCCTCTCTGGCGGCATCCCTGGAAGTTCCTCTGGGAAGACATCTGGAAATTCTTCAACTATCCGGGGCAACTGCACTGCTGCTACTGCCATCCGCAACACTGGGGAGGATGGCTCCACCGCGCCTCTGGAAAATGAAAACTCTGGCTCGCCTGGAATACTAAAGATAACCCTGCCAATATGGCAGTCTATCCTAGCATACTGGTTCCTCAACCAATCCATGCCTAAGACTACATCATAGTCCGCCATAGGGAATTCTATGAATCTAGCGGGGAACTCTCTACCGCTAACTACGATCCAACATGAGGAAAACACTCGATCTACTCCCATAAGACCATTACCAGTAAATATATTGAGCCTCACTGATAATGACTCGGGCTCCAATCCTATCCGTGTCGCGAATCGTGCAGACATGAATGAATGCGATGCACCAGAATCAAATAATACCAATGCTGGAGAGGAGTTGACGAGAATAGTACCTGCCACTACCTCACCTGGTGCAACTTCTTCTTCCATAGCCATCATCGTGGCCTGACCTCTAGCTGCGGGTCCCCTCTGCTGGAAACCTCTCTGTCTCCTCTGTACTGGAGCCTGGGCTCACTGCTGCTAGAATGCCTGGGCCTGTGGCAACAATGGCCTTGGGTACTGCTGCTGCTGCATGGGTGCTGGTCCCCTAACCGATGGACTGGTTAGGTTGGAAGAGGAAGAACTACCTCTATTCGGGCAGGCTCCTATCTTGTGATCTGTCGCTCCACAAGCTAGGCACAATCCTTGCGCCCTACGACAATCTGCCACTACATGGCCTGGCTTCCCGTAATGTGAACATTCCATTGCGGAAGTCTGCTTTTGCTTCTGCTGCTGCGGGTACGTCGGGGTCGAATGCTGAACCGACATTACTGAGGCCGCCCACCTTAGAGTTCCAATGGTCAATCCCCTAGCTGCTGGGGCTGGAGCTGATGATTGCTGCATCTGACTGTGGGACCGCTTCCTATCTCCGGTCCTATCTACGATCCTCTGGAAGGTGTACTCATGCCTCCTAGCCGCTCTCAATACTGCATCGAACGTCTGGTGCTCGAACTGCTCGACTGCCAACAAGATCTCCAAATGCAGTCCCTGCTGAAACCGCTCGGCCCTATCAAACTTGGTCGCCACCAAGGTGGGGGCAAACCTACTGATCCTAGAAAACTCAGATGCATAACTGTCGACTGTTCTGCCTCCTTGCTTCAAGTTGGTAAATCTGGTCTGTAGGTCGTACCGAGCCACAGCATCGAAATACTTCGTCTGGAATCTCTCTCTGAACACCGCCCAAGCAATGGGTGCCACTAATCCCATCGCTTGTGCTGCCCACCAACTGCGAGCTAAGTCCAACAACTGCTGGCGTACCACCGCCACTTTCTCATTCTCAGGTGTCCTAGCTGCTTCCAGAATCACCTCGGTATCCTGAAGCCAAGCGTCCGCGGCAATCGCATCTTCGCTGCCGTCGAAGAATGGAGGGTTCAAGCGCTTGAAGCTGTTGGCCGCGCTGTTCCCTGGGTGACCGCCTCTGGTCAAAGCATCTGCCACAGTCTGGTGCAAGGCGTCTCCTCTACGGTCCTGAGAAGCTATCAAGGTCCTGATGAGACCTACCAAGGTGCCATAATCAAGTTCCACAGGCTGGACGGGCCGAACTGGGGGTTCTCCTCCAGTAGGTATAACTCTGGAGGCTACTCCGGAGTGTTGGGCTTGATCTCCAGGTTGCTGCTGGTCCACGGGAGGTGCTCCTCCTTGCAGATCGGCGGGGTCAGGTACAGTGCCGCTGAAGAAGACGACACAGAAAAACAATAAAGAAGGACCAGGACAGATCAACGATACAAGCACATGATCAAGGCAAGAATCCAGAGATTCAGAGGATATGAACGGAGATCAAGGACGAGTAATGATTGAGACATCTATTGGTAAACCCTCACATTTCTTGATTGACAAGACGTGCATGGGCCACCACTTAAACCATGTCACGCCCCAGAACCAGAATACTGGAGAGCGGGGGCGAACATAGCCAGCTACGTATATTGAAATGAAGTCCATCTCGCTATACGGTCACGGCTGTCTAGATATGAGGGTTTACTACAAGCCAACAGTCTCTTAAGGTCAAGCCTACTGTCTCAATCTCAAGCAAATAATATAATCATAAGATGTTTGACCACCAAATATACAATAAAAGGCGTCCCAAATATTACATATCAGCTGATCATGAAGCTAGTCGTACAAAATGCTAGGACTGGTAAGAGTTAAGTCATACATGATCAACCCTAGGATTTGTTAATCATGTTTACAGCCCGTAGGAAGACAGTAAGTAAAAGTGCATCGAGCTAACAGATGCTCGTCGGCTACACGCCTCAAAAGAATAAATTTATAATAGAGTGAGCGAAACAAAATAGAAAACCCACTCGTAGCCCAGATTTCTTCTAGTCGCCACCATCGGGCTAGAGGTTCGGAAGATCTTCGGGAGCTGCTCCGAAATCTGGCCACACAAAATCAGCTGGGTCAAACCCCAGAAAGAGCAAGTGCCACAAAGGAGGCCACGAAATAAGAACAAAAGCCAGCATATCAAAACATAAGAAAATGGAAGAAAGGTACAGGTAATAAAAGTACAGCAGGACAATAAACGACTAGGGACATGGGACCATTCCGGGAGCCAGGTTACAACCCTTAAACCAGACAAGGACCGAGGTTGTAACCATTCGCCTGAATAGCACTCTGTCTCTACCCATTTATTGTTAGAGATAAGTAAAACAAGCATGTACAAGAGTAGCCAGGTACAGGGACTAGACAAGACTTAGACAAGGCTGGACTTCATCCATTCACAAGCGGCCAAGCAATTACTATGGCTTACTACTTAACTAACTAGGGTTATCACAAGCCTTAATTACTAACAAGATGCAATGAGAATTTTCCAGTCCCAAGCCCTGCAGACCATCTAGTTATCCTTCCGTGGGTTGAGAGTATGGTTGGGTACATCGCCCCGGAGACGATATACCCTTAGGTGACTTAGAGGGTGCAACACATGACAGTGCACTGGAAATGTGCTCTACTCATCGGCAAGCTACAAGTCCAATTAAGAGCGCCCAGATAACGAGATTACCTGTGACTGGAAATTCTCTATGAACTATAGTTTGGTCTAGTCATTAGCCTAATCCATATTCAGTATGAATCCCTGACCGTGGAAACCAGGGAGTCACGTCCTAGACATGATGCAAGACAAGACCAGTGGATTGCACAAGCAAGCAAGCAGGAACACCCACGGTGTCAAGTTGATTATACGAGTCAAGTTACAAGTTACAAGTCAAGTCAAGTCAGGAGTGTGCCGCCACGGGCCACTATCAAGTTATCAAGATAAATCATACCAGGGTACTTGTCAGGAGTGCGCCACGACGGGCCACTATCATGTCAGGTTGGTCATGTCAGGAGTGCACCACAACGGGTCACTGTCGTGTTATGCTAGTTCCTTGTCATACCATGCCATGTACAATAGTCATTCCAAACATATTACGTAAAATCAAGTTCATGACAAAAGACGTAAGGATATAAAATGGACGTAAAATATCTAATAAAATATCAATATACAGGGCTATAGAAGAGCCAAGCTTAAAGAAATAAAACCAAAACTCCAAGAGCCAATGGATTGCGCAAGGGGTCAGGGGGTTGGATTGCACAGGAATGGTTGGCGCAGGCTGCGAAGTGCGCAGGCTTAGACTGCGCAGGCAATGGATGGCACAGGATGCAGACTGCGCAGGCAATGGATGGCGCAGGATGCAGACTGCGCAGGGGTCAAGCGCGCAGGAGCCGATGGCGCAGGGTTGGTTGTGCAATCGGGCAGCGGCCAGGCTGCGCAGTCAGCGACCAACGCTAAAGAGCGCGGTGCGGGGAGGCTGCACGGTTCAGTGCTGCGCTAAAGAGCGCAGACTGTAGATCTTCTTCTCCAGGCCCAGAGGAACATCAAGAACACCCAAAAATTCAATCTTTCATATCTTAGTCAAATCAAAGCCAAATCTAGATTTTCAAAGGTCTAGCTTGAGTAAAATTGAATTCTCTTCCACATGGAAGCATCAAAACCCACAAAAATCCAACCAAAATAGATCAAAACCATATAAATCCGAAAATAAAAAAACTTAAATCTAGAACAATGGAGACTCCAAATCATAAAATGTCAAGTTCTAATGTTGATCACCATGGCCTAATCTAGCTAATGAACAAATAAAATATGGTTCTCATGTGGTGGCAAGGTGCACTTGCCTATGGGTGTTGGTGTTGTGTAGAGGAAGGAAGAAAAAAAAGATAGAGAAATAAATAAGAGAATTATGGAGGAGAGAGAAAAGTAGGTAGAGTTTTAATGAGGGTGGGTTGTATTGTGTTGAGGGTGGAGCATAGGCTAAGGTGTTCCAATGCATGTTAAACCAAACCAAACCAAATCAAACCAATCCTCCTCCACAGAATAAACCAAGCCAGGTAAAACCCAATTACGAGAACCAAAATCTGTAAGTCAAGCCAATTACAAGTACATACCAAAATCCGAGAAAATAAATACAGGTCTGAAATACATGCAAGCTTGATAAAATACGTATTCAGAATATGGGTGTTACAACTCTACCCACCTTAAAAGAATTCCGTCCTCAAAATTTAATTAAGAGGCTAGAGAGACAAGGACAAGCTATATTAATAACAGGCAAGATATAACCAGGCAAGCAATCAGACAATCATACATGCAAGCAAGGGATAGAAAACATAAGGCATAAGGAAGACATTATACCATACGAGTCAAACAGGTAGGGATATCGCGATCGGATATCATCCTCACGCTCCCACGTTGACTCACCTAGAGAGTGATGACCCCAAGCAACACGGACTAAACTAATAGTCTTGTTCTTGAGTATCTTCTCTCTCCGGTCCAATATAGACACGGGCCTCTCCTCATACGAAAGGTTGGTACCAACAACCAGTTCCGAATGGTCTAGGATGTGGCTCGGGTTCGGGACGTACCGTCGTAATTGGGACACATGGAATACATCATGTACCTCACTTAGCGACGGCGAAAGAGCAAGACGATAGGATACATCTCCTACTCGCTCCAGGATATCGAACGGTCCTATATACCTAGGACTAAGCTTTCCCCGCACGCCAAAGCGAATGATGCCGCGGTTAGGCGAGATCCTAAGGAATACATGGTTGACGATAGCAAACTCTAGGGGTCGCCGATGAGCATCGGCCCAATGGCACTGGCGATCTTGGGCAACTCGAATACGATCTCTGATCCTTCTGACCACTTCAACTGTCTGGGCAATCATCTCTGGACCAAGCATCTGCCTCTCTCCGACATTATCCCATGCTAGCGGGGATCTGCACTTCCTACCATACAGAGCCTCGAACGGAGCCATCTGGATACTGGCCTGGAAACTATTATTGTACGAGAATTCCATAAGATGCAGGTGATCTTCCCACGAACCACCAAAGTCGAGTGTACAAGATCTCAGCATGTCTTCAAGAGTCTGGATAGTGCGCTCTGACTGGCCATCTGTCTGCGGATGATATGCCGAACTGAACTGGAGACGAGTTTCCAAACTCTCTTGCAAGCTACACCAAAAGTGCGATGTAAACCTTAAATCTCGGTCCGAGGTGATACTGACTGGCACACCATGAAGCCTGACAATCTGCCTGAGGTACATCTCTGCCAACTGAGCCGTTGACTGCCCAACTCTGAATGGAAGAAAATGAGCCACCTTCGTGAGCCTGTCAACCATAACCCAAATAGCATCTCTACCAGCTGGGGATCTAGGCAATCCAGTCACAAAATCCATGGTCACATGCTCCCACTTCCATTCTGGAATCGGCAAGGGCTGAAGAAGTCCAGCGGGCCTCTGATGTTCAGCTTTAACCTGCTGGCAAACCAAACACCGAGAGACAAACCGGGCTATCTCTCTCTTCATGCCATTCCACCAGAAGTGCTGACGGATATCACGGTACATCTTCGTACCACCGGGATGAATAGAATACTGCGAACTGTGAGCTTCTGCCATGACTTCCTGTCTGATATCTCCACTGGGTACACAAAGACGAGTGCCGTGTCGAAGCGTACCATCTTCATGGATATAAAACTCTGGCTTTCTTCCTGCCTCATACTCTGCTCTGAGCCGCTGAAGCTTGGAATCTATAGACTGTGCCACTCGAATCCTCTCAACTATGCTGGACTGAACCTGTAGACTGGCCATCAATGCCACGTTGGTAGGAAGAACCACTTTGATTCCCATCTTCTGAAGATCTACCAATAACTCTGGTTGCGCCGTTAGGAAATAAACTCCGGCTCTCCGGCTCAACGCATCTGCTACAACGTTGGCCTTCCCTGGGTGATACTGCAAATCTACATCGTAGTCCACCAATAGCTCAAGCTATCTTCTCTGCCGCATATTATGGTCCTTCTGGATGAAAACATACTTCAGACTCTTGTGATCAGTAAATATCTCCACTCTATCTCCGTACAAGTAGTACCTCCACAACTTAAGTACAAACACTACTGCTGCTAGCTCCAAGTCGTGGGTCGGGTAATTCTTCTCATGATCACGAAGTTGACGCGATGCATAAGATATTACATTCCTATGCTGCATCAAGACACACCCCAATCCTCTGCCTGAAGCGTCGCAATAAACTGTGAATCCTTCGGTCCCATCTAGAAGTGTGAGAATGGGAGCCGTTATCAAACCTCGCTTCAACTTCTCAAATGATTTCTGACACTCTGCTGTCCAAACAAACGACACATCCTTGCGGGTCAACTGGGTCATCGCGCTGAAATCCTTGCAAAATCTGAAACGAATCGCCGGTAGTAGTCGGCCAATCCAAGGAAGCTGCGAACCTCTGCCACTGAGCTGGGTACTGGCCATGACTCGATAGCCACAATCTTCTGGGGATCCACTTCTACTCCTCCTCGGGTAATGATGTGACCCAAGTACGAAATACGATCGAGCCAGAACTCGCATTTACTGAACTTGGCGTACAACTGGTGCTCCCTAAGCGTCTGAAGGACGATTCTGAGATGCTGCTCATGCTCTGCTTCGCTCTTACTGTAGACCAAGATATCATCTAGGAACACGATCACGAACTGATCTAAGTAGGACATGAAAATGCGATTCATGAGGTCCATGAATACTGTCGGCGCATTGGTCGCTCCAAAGGGCATAACAAGGAACTTCCAATGTCCATACCTCGATCAAAAAGCTGTCTTCGGGATGTCCTGCTCTCTGACTCTGATCTGGTGGTATCCTGACCGTAAGTCTATCTTCGAGAACACTGAAGCCCCTTTGAGTTGATCAAACAAGTTATCTATCCTCGGGAGAGGGTATCTGTTCTTGATTGTCACTGAGTTCAAGGTACGACAATCTACACATAACCTGGACGTACCATCCTTCTTTTTCACAAGAAGTATCGGGGCTCCCCAAGGCGATCCACTTGCACGAATGAATCCCTTGGTCCTGAGTTCTTCAATCATCTTGTACAAAATCTCCAATTCTGAAGGCGTCATTCTGTAGACTCGCTCTGATACTGGTGCTGTTTCGGGGATCAAGTCTATAGTGAACTCGATCTCCCTCTCTGGCGGCATCCCTGGAAGTTCCTCTGGGAAGACATCTGGAAATTCTTTAACTATCCGGGGCAACTGCACTGCTGCTACTGCCATCCGCAACACTGGGGAGGATGGCTCCACCGCGTCTCTGGAAAATGAAAACTCTGGCTCGCTTGGAATACTAAAGATAACCCTGCCAATATGGCAGTCTATCCTAGCATACTGGTTCCTCAACCAATCTATGCTTAAGACTACATCATAGTCTGCCATAGGAAATTCTATGAATCTTGCGGGGAACTCTCTACCGCTAACTACGATTCGACACGAGGAAAACACTCAATCTACTCCCATAAGACCATTACCAGTAAGTATATTGAGCCTCACTGATAATGACTCGGGCTCCAATCCTATCCATGTCGCGAATCGTGCAAACATGAATGAATGCGATGCACCAGAATAAAATAATACCAATCCTGGAGAGGAGTTGACGAGAATAGTACCTGCCACTACCTCACCTAGTGCAACTTCTTCTTCCATAGCCATCATCATGGCCTGACCTCTAGCTGCGGGTGCCCTCTGCTGAAAACCTCTCTGTCTGCTCTGCACTGGAGCCTCGGCACACTGCTGCTGGAATGCCTGGGCCTGGGGCAACAATGGCCTTGGGTACTGCTGCTGCTGCATGGGTGCTGGCCCCCTAACCGATGGACTGGTTAGGTTAGAAGAGGAAGAACTACCCCTATTCGGGCAGGCTCCTATCTTGTGATCTGCCGCTCCACAAGCTAGGCACAATCCTTGCGCCCTACGACAATCTGCCACTACATGGCCTGGCTTTCCGCAATGTGAACATCCCATTACGGAAGTCTGCTTCTGCTTCTGCTGCTGCGGGTACGTCGGGGTCGAATACTGAACCGACGTTACTGAGGCCGCCCGCCTTGGAGTTCCAATGGTCAATCCCCTAGCTGCTGGGGCTGGAGCTGATGATTGCTGTATCTGACTGTGGGACCGCTTCCTACCTCCAGTCCTATCTACGATCCTCTGGGAGGTGTACTCATGCCTCCTAGCCGCTCTCAATACTGCATCGAACGTCTGGTGCTCGAACTGCTCGACTGCCAATAAGATCTCCAAATGCAATCCCTGCTGAAACCGCTGGGCCCTATCAAACTCGGTCGCCACCAAGGTGGAGGCAAACCTACTGAGCCTAGAAAACTCAGATGCATAACTGTCGACTGTTCTGCCTCCTTGCTTCAAGTTGGTAAATCTGGTCTGCAGGTCGTACCGAGCCACAGCATCGAAATACTTCATCTGAAATCTCTCTCTGAACACCGCCCAAGCAACGGGTGCCACTAATCCCATCGCTTGCGCTGCCCACCAACTGCGAGCTAAGTCCAACAACTGCAGGCATTCCACCGCCACCTTCTCATTCTCAGGTGTCCTAGCTGCTTCCAGAATCACCTCGGTATCCTGAAGCCAAGCGTCCGCGGCAATCGCATCTTCGCTGCCGTCGAAGAATGGAGGGTTCAAGCGCTTGAAGCTGTTGGCCGCGCTGTTTCCTGGGTGACCGCCTCTGGTCAAAGCATCTGCCACAGTCTGGTGCAAAGCGTCTCCTCTACGGTCCTGAGAAGCTATCAAGGTCCTGATGAGACCTACCAAGGTGCCATCATCAAGTTCCACAGGCTGGACGGGCCGAACTGGGGGTTCTCCTCCAGTAGGTATAACTCTGGAGGCTACTCCGGAGTGCTGGGCTTGATCTCCAGGTTGCTGCTGGTCCACGGGAAGTGCTCCTCCTTGCTGATCGGCGGGGTCAGGTACAGTACCGCTGAAGAAGACGACACAGGAAAACAATAAGGACCAGGACAGATCAACGATACAAGCACATGATCAAGGCAAGAATCCAGAGATTCAGAGGATATAAACGGAGATCAAGGACGAGTAATAATTGAGACATCCATTGGTAAACCCTCACATTTCTTGATTGACAAGACCTACATGGGCCACCACTTAAACCATGTCACGCCCCAGAACCAGAATACTGGAGAGCGGGGGCGAACATAGCCAGCTACGTATATTGTAATGAAGTCCATCTCGCTATACGGTTACGGCTGTCTAGATATGAGGGTTTATTACAAGCCAACAGTCTCTTAAGGTCAAGCCTACTGTCTCAATCTCAAGCAAATAATATAATCACAAGATGTTTGACCACCAAATATACAATAAAAGGCGTCCCAAATATTACATATCAGCTGATCATGAAGCTAGTCGTACAAAATGCTAGGACTAGCAAGAGTTAAGTCATACATGATCAACCCTAGGATTTGTTAATCATGTTTACAGCCCGTAGGCAGACAGTAAGTAAAAGTGCATCGAGCTAACAGATGCTCGTCGGCTAAATGCCTCAAAAGAATAAATTTGCAATAGAGTGAGCGAAACAAAATAGAAAACCCACTCGTAGTCCAGGTTCCTTCTAGTCGCCACCATCGTGCTGGAGGTTCGGAAGATCCTCGGGAGCTGCTCCGAAATCTGGCCACACAAAACCAGCTGGGTCAAACCCCAGAAAGAACAAGTGCCACAAAGGAGGCCACGAAATAAGAACAAAAGCCAGCATATCAGAACATAAGAAAATGGAAGAAAGGTACAGGTAATAAAAGTACAGCAGGATAATAAACGACTAGGGACATGGGACCATTCCGGGAGCCAGGTTACATCCCTTTAACCAAACAAGGACCGAGGTTGTAACCATTCGCCTGAACAGCACTCTGTCTCTACCTATTTATTGTTAGAGATAAGTAAAACAAGCATGTACAAGAGTAGCCAGGTACAGGGACTAGACAAGACTTAGACAAGGCTGGACTTCATCCATTCACAAGCGGCCAAGCAATTACTACGGCTTACTACTTAACTAACTAGGGTTATCACAAGCCTTAATTACTAACAAGATGCAATGAGAATTTCCCAGTTCCAAGCCCTGCAGACCATCTAGTTATCCTTCCGCGGGGTGAGAGTATGGTTGGGTACATCGCCCCGGAGACGATATACCCTTAGGTGACTTAGAGGGTGCAACACATGACAGTGCGCTGGAAATGTGCTCTACTCGTCGGTAAGCTACAAGTCCAATTAAGAGCGCCCAGATAACGAGATTGCCTGTGACTGGAAATTCTCCATGAACTATAGTTTGGTCTAGTCATTAGCCTAATCCATATTCAGTATGAATCCCTGACCGTGGGAACCAGGGAGTCACGTCCTAGACAAGATGCAAGTCAAGACCAGTAGATTGCACAAGCAAGCAAGCAGGAACACCCACGGTGTCAAGTTGATTATACGAGTCAAGTTACAAGTTACAAGTCAAGTCAAGTCAGGAGTGCGCCGCCATGGGCCACTATCAAGTTATCAAGATAAATCATGTCAGGGTACTTGTCAGAAGTGCGCCACGACGGGCCACTATCATGTCAGGTTGGTCATGTCAGGAGTGCACCACTACGGGTCACTGTCGTGTTATGCTAGTTCCTTGTCATACCATGCCATGTACAATAGTCATTCCAAACATATTACGCAAAATCAAGTTCATGACAAAAGGCGTAAGGATATAAAATGGACGTAAAATATCTAACAAAATATCAATATACAGGGCTATAGAAGAGCCAAGCTTAAAGAAATAAAACCAAAACTCCAAGAGCCAATGGATTGCGCAAGGGGTCAGGGGGTTGGATTGCGCAGGAATGGTTGGCGCAGGCTGCGAAGTGCGTATGCTTAGACTGTGCAGGCAATGGATGGCGCTGGATGCAGACTGCGCAGGCTTAGACTGCGCAGGCAATGGATGGCGCAGGATACAGACTGCGCAGGCAATGGATGGCGCAGGATGCAGACTGCGCAGGGGTCAAGCGCACAGGAGCCGATGGCGCAGGGTTGGTTGCGCAATCGGGCAACGGCCAGGCTGCGCAGTCAGCGACCAACGCTAAAGAGCGCGGTGCGGGAAGGCTGCGGGGTTCAGTGCTGCGCTAAAGAGCGCAGACTGTAGATCTTCTTCTCCAGGCCGAGAGGAACATCAAGAACACCTAAAAATTCAATCTTTTATATCTTAGTCAAATCAAAGCCAAATCTAGATTTTCAAAGGTCTAACTTGAGTAAAATTGAATTCTCTTCCACATAGAAGCATCAAAACCCACAAAAATCCAACCAAAATAGATCAAAACTATGTAAATCCGAAAATAAAGAAACTTAGATCTAGAACAATGGAGACTCCAAATCATAAAATGTCAAGTTCTAATATTGATCACCATGGCCTAATCTAGCTAATGAACAAATAAAATGTGGTTCTCATATGGTGGCAAGGTGCACTTGCCTATGGGTGTTGGTGTTGTGTAGAGGAAGGAAGAAGAAGAGGATGGAGAAATAAATGAGAGAATTATGAAGGAGAGAGAAAAGTAGGTGGAGTTTTAATGAGGGTGGGTTGTGTTGTGTTGAGGGTAGAGCATAGGCTAAGGTGTTCCAATGCATGTTAAACCAAACCAAACCAAATCAAACCAATCCTCCTCCACAAAATAAACCAAGCCAGGTAAAACCCAATTACGAGAACCAAAATCTGCAAGTCAAGCCAATTACAAGTACATGCCAAAATCCGAGAAAATAAATACAGGTCTGAAATACATGCAAGCTTGACAAAATACGTATTCAGAATATGGGTGTTACAGTATACCCTCACCTTTGGGTATACTAAAATATAACTTGACATTTTGATACCTATTACTCAATGACATTAACTAAGTATCTGTCACGACCCACACCCGGTATAGGGCACGAGTATGTGACAGCGCCCAGCCTACGCCGCAGCATCGATGGTAGAACGCTGTCTAGGTCACTAACTAACAATCTCACACAATGATATAAAGTACATATAGTAGATCTCAACTCCGAATGGAGGACAAGTATAAAGATAACATTGAACACTCAATCACAATCTAAAGCACGATAAGATATCAAGAAATCTAATAAACTACAAGGTCGAAACATCAACAACATCCAACTATAATATCATAATTCAAGTCTCAAGTACCATAATAAAATCTCTATTATCTTTGCATGCCAATAGTTCTAACAGAGAATCTAACACAATTCAAAACTAGAACTACGTCCCTCGGTAATTACTTATGAGAATTTGGACCCATGGTAGCTATCGCCTCCTCGGATCCATAGTATGTGGGACACAAATCCCCTGAGCAATCATCTGAAAAATATATCCAGTCAGGATAGAACGAGCACACCTCCTCTAGCAGTTTCAAATAAATGACAAAGCCTATAAAACAGTTATAGTAAGTAATACTTGATGAACATGGAAATAGTGGGTCAGAAAATGAAATAGAACAACAGTTAACTAAAGTACAAGGAAAGTAAATATGGTGAATCAGACGAACATGACAATAAAGACTGTAATAGAAATAATTGAGCTAGAGCATGTGTGATGTGAGTCCAGACAGTATAATGTGAGTCCAATGTGGATCCAGTAGAATCCACTAAACCAGTGTGTTTTGAAATACCGCTTTTGATATGTAAACAGCTAGAGGGTAAATACGGCACATCGCATGCTTGGCAAGCATACGACGACTATCTTTCCAGATTAGACCAGTAGGAGTGGTTCCAGTATGATTGTGAATGTTTACATGTCTACTCGAGTATTTTTTTGCCCCGACTAGTACAAGTAAATCCATATTCCGACACATAAATCAAGTAAAAGTCCAGCCAGAAAGTAAGTGGTGTTAGTAGGTGTTTCCAGTAGGTGGTTCCAATGAGTGATTCCAGAAGTAGGTGCCAGACAAGTATAATACATCTGTCGCAAGTGAATGAATCCAGAAATACCAATCTGTGTCATGACAGAGAATCTGGTAATACTATACTAGAAGCTGAATAATAATAATCATCAGATAAATAAAAACTATCAGAGAATGTACTCGCCTGCGGTCCAGAGCAATGAATATGGATCGATACCCAAAGTGAAGTCACAAGGACCTATATATGAGATATACAGAGTTAATGATGTTTCAGGGTAAACAATATATTTAAATTTATTAATTACATGCTTCTAGGCCTTTTCTAGGTCAATCTAGGTCAATTTGGTCAATACCTTGCTAAACGAGGTCGATCCTAGGTTCCTAGGTCGTTACCTTGTCATACTATGGTATCCTAATTCACCCTAGGCTACCTTAGTCTCTAAATTGGCATTTACCTAATCACTTAATACCTTAACTCATAGAGGCACATATATATATCTAGCTATATGTAATACTCATAAAGCCTACTATTTATATTGGATTATAGATATACATGGATATCTATATTAAGTATATACTTTAGACTCCTCCTAGGGTACTTTATAATCAACCTCAATGACTTACCCCTACTAAACTGGTACCTTGATACCAATGTGCCTATGAACCATAGATATATACCTATACCTATCTATACAATTAACCATAACCTCAAAAACATACAAACCTACCATGACACTACCTCTCAACACACACATTTACTGAAAACATATATTTTTTTTTGTTTTTTTGTTTTTTGTTTTTTTTACCTACCATGACACTACCTCTCAACACACACATTCACTGAAAACATATATATATATATATATATATATATATATATTTATATATATATATATATATATATATATATATATATATATATATATATATATATAAATATATATATATATATATATATATATATATATATATATATATATATATATATATATATATATATATATATATAAAACTTCTATATGCAGACACTTACATACACTCAAATCCTAACTAACCATCAATCTATCCATCTATCTAATTTCAATTTTGCCAAGGGCAGCCTACTGCAATAGTGTTCATGCCACACAAAACTTCTATATGCAGACACTTACATACACTCAAATCTTAACTAACCATCAATCTATCCGTCTATCTAGTTTCAATTTTGCCAAGGGCAGCCTACTGCAATAGTGTTCATGCCATACATTGGCCTAAGGGCCAATGCCCCACTTTAGTGGCCAAACCACTGCCTACAGCTTGGCCAATATGGCCTGCTGCCACTTGCCTTCAGTACAGGAAATGGCTTAAAGCCTGTTGGCTAAAGGACAGGCCAACATGGCCTGTATTACCAAGGTCAATCCTGGCCTTCTCACCCTACCTTGCCTGTCATCAATTTCCCTATTCCCGACTAAGCACCTATCAGTTATTGCTACTAGGCCTCTCATCAACTGACTGAAACATAAGGCTCTGTGCACTTAGTACACAGGCCACACTCCTTGAGTCCTCTATGTACAAGCCAAGGAGGCACTATCCTAGCCAACCGAAAATGGATTTGGGCTAAATCCCCTCCTACTCATTTCTGATACAATTGTGTATCAAGCCTCACCACATGTGGACTGATACTAGTGTAAGCCTACAACTGATACGCACACTAAGTATCAAAACCCCTAATCTAGTGAATACACTTTGGTATCCAAGGCTTTACACTACTATATACCTACTCTTATGGATATTATACATGGAAATATATATGTCTATATACTTGGTGTATAGGTAAAACGTCTTACCTGCCTAACCTACCCATCTCTAACCACACACAACCCTCAACATAATGATACACTCACAAGGACTGATATGAAGAATCAATTGGTTGATTCACAAGGGGGTAGGACTGACCACTAATACTGCTACTCGAGTTTACTGTACTGGCCCATACTGTCTTTTAGTCTAGGCTTCCCCATTTGCTGTATACTTGAGTACATCTCTTTTGTACTGCTGCTGCAACTGCATATGGTTCCAATTTCCCCTATCTCTGATACACACATCTGTATTAGCCTCATATGCCAATGCCCTATAGGCAGGGCTTATACTTGCTGCTGCTGTGGCTACTAATGCCTGGGCACATTTTTGCTCATCTGAGCATGAGGACAACCACCCTAAGATGACAAACCCACTCTATACTCGATTACCAAATCGTGTATGGACTGATACTTACCTGAGGAATCCTTCAACTGGCTGAACAATAATTGAGAATGGGATTGAACAACTAAAGGTAGTAGATTGAACACTAATATGGAATGAACAAGGGTATCCTAGGACTGGACAAGCAGTAGCCTAAGACTGAACTAATGTACCAAAAACTGAACATAATGTAAGTATATATAATCCCACACTCAAGCCTCCCTTCTTATCTCTCAAAGACTGCTGTAGGTAAGAGTAAATATAAAGCTTTTAATTCCCTCTAAGTGACTGAACACTAAGGTGAAAATGGATTGATCAACCCATGGACTGATCAGTAGGATAAATGAACTGAACCTACCAAAGGACTGCAGGACAGGTCAATTAAATGGGATCACTCGAATGTTTACAAGGACTGACCCAAAATAGAGACTGACATATGGTAGAGAAGGACTGAACAATAAAGTTATTAACTCACACGCGAACCTCCCCTTATCTCCTTCACTGCTCTGAATAATTAGGAGGGTCTGGACATAAGGGCAGGTAAGGAATGAACTTAATTAGAGACTGAACATATGAGGATTTGTTCACTGTATGAACTGAACTTTAGGATGACTGAACATAAGGAAAACTTGAAGAACAAGTAGGCAACTCTAGAGGAGGGTGAATAGAGTTTATGACAATAATAGCCAAATAAAAAATTAAACTCTTTCACCAACAGTAAATAATCAGAGTAAATGCAGAAATTATAAATAGCAAGAAAGCATACGCAAACACAGCCGATTTTAACCTGGTTTTCCTCGTGGAGGACTAGTCCAGGCCTGAGAACTCTAGCTCAGGATTAAATCTACTATTTGTGAAATAGTAGTTACACCCCGTACCTTTTCTTCAGAAGATCACGTCAACTTCTTACAGAGATCGCAGTGGCGATGTTTGGAATTTTCCAAGCGACTTTCTTAACTCTTGCTCAAACTCCTAACTGAAGAGCACTGAGCACTTTGAGGCTTAGGAAGCTTGTGGCTAGTAGATGAGAAGGATAAGGCTTGTATAAGGCTTTAGAGAGAAGAGAAGAGAAGAGAAGATTGGATGAATGAAAATGAGAGAATTCAAGGCCTATTTATAGGGTTCTAGCTAGGCAGAATTTGGCCAGAATTCTGCGTCAAGAATTCAATTTTTTGGCCGTTGGACAACTAGCGTACAGCAAACCCTAAAAATTAGGGTCCTGTAATTTAGGGGACAGAATTCGGCCCGAACTCTGTGTGGAGGCAGAGTTCGGCCCGAACTCTGTCTCCAGGAGATAGAATTACTCAAATGGACTATGTGGGCTAGTTTGGTTTGGTAGAGATTTTGGTTTGTGGTTTGGATGTAGGCATAGGCCCAAACTACTCAGTGCGACTCAGTTTACATTTATCTAGACTCAAAAAAAAGTAAAAATACAGACTCAAAACTCAGTATGCTGCAGGTACGAGCCGACGTCCGTCTTGCACTGAGTTCTGTCTTGATGTGTCATATCGAATTATGACAAGTATCATATTGTCAATTTTATCAATATTTGGTTGACTGTGATTTTGTATCAACAATCTCCCCCATATTGATAATTGAAAAAATGATATTTGTATATTCAATGTTCGTACTTGGACACATGTATAAAAGCAATAGCTCCTTCGTAATCAGTGCCTAGAAGCAATAGCTCCCCCATAAACATTGCTTCTTTGTAAGCCAATGTCCCTTTGTCCTGATAAATATAATCTTTTCTAAAACATAGATAGACAATATGATATGACGATATATAGCAAATAATTCTCCCCCTTTTGTCATTTATCAAACACAAACAACCAGAAATATTAAAAATGAAAATAACTGGCAAGCACACCAAAGTAATGATAAACTGCATAAAGTGTCTCAAGAGTCACAAAACATCGAGTGAACTAATAAAAAGAAACTACGTAAACTAGAAATCCATTGTGCATGAAACTAAATATAAGATCCTCAGTGGCAGCAGCAGGTAGAAGACCACATCCATCACGGAGCTCGAGATGGTCCAGCATCGTCAGATGGATCAGTAAATGAACGACGAGGATCCACGAAAGCTGTATCAGGATCCAGATAGCGTATAACCCAAGGGTCATCGATACGGTATCCGTCGCGAGCAGGATCCCGCTCCATAGGAATAGGCATAGAGGGATGCGGAGACATAGAGTACCGGACGTCATGCAGTGAGTTGCTGATGTCACTCACCTACAGGGTGGTACGGTAGTGGAGCTGGGTTCAGCGATCATTCTCTAAAATGAATCGATCGTGAAGCATAGTCTGAATCGACTCAAGAGTAGCAGGAGGAGGGGGCGCAGGCTGCCCAAGAGCAGGTGCGTCATCCTGAGCATCATAGTGCTCGGACTCAGCAGGAGATCCGACAGCTGCCTGAAGCCGCCGTGCCTTAGATAGGAAGGCAGGGGCAGAAAGGAATTGGCACTCATCAAGTGGGACATGAAAAGTACGAAAAATCATAGGAAGATAGAGAGCATAGACCAAAGATCGTGGCCTCTTCCTAGCATTGATCATCCAGTCCATCATGGACGTGGAAGATTGAACGGGACATAGAAATATAGGTGATACAAAACAAAAATCTTAAAGTACGAAATCTCATCAGTCGATCCCGCTTTGGCTAAAATCGTGTTAAAGACAATGCGATGAAGCTCGTAGAAGTAGGGGTTTAGAAATTTGACAAGAAGCTTGCGTGGACGTGTATTTAGGGTACACAAATCGTCATTAAAGCTTTCAAGAAAAGACCTATTGGGGAATTGAAACTTGCGAGCATCAACAAGTTTCTCCCATGAGTTGGGCTCCGTAATTTCAAGATATTCCGCAAGATCAAAGTCATCAAATGATTTGTCAATGCCAGCAACACGAGAATATAAACGTGTATCATCATGAGTAGGATTGAAATAGAATATTTAAATTGCATTCAAATAGATAAGTGAATTAGTAGTAACTAGTTCATCAAGACACAAATCACGAAACAAGGCATCATAACGAGAAAATATGGTAAAGTTTATAGGATGGCCCGCACACACGGGACATGATCAAAAATTATTGAACCATTCGTTTGAGGCTTCTAATGATACAAATATTCGATCATCAAACGTGTTGGGGTCAATGGGACGTGGTGGATTGAACAAAGGGTGAATTGGTTGGTGAATAGGTTGATCATCACGAGGAGGAGAATTCGAAGAGGATGCACCCTCGGTTCGAAGCCTCTTTCCTCTATTAAACAACCTAGGTGCCATAAGCAATGAAGAAAAATATGAACTTGAGATGTAGAGAAAGAGGAAATTATACCTCAAAGAGACAATGGAGGATGGAAGAGAATGATGCAAGAGACCTTCTCCTAGAATTTGTAGAAGAAAGCTTCACTAGAAGGAGAAAACTAGGGTTAGGGTTTGAAAAGGAAGGGTTTGGAGGAGTTTAGAAGGAGGCAATGGAGGAGAGAGAGAGGGAGAACCCGGGTGTAAGAATAGGGGTTCGAATGGTCGGATGTAATTTAGACCATTGGATCAAACACAGATCAACGGCTGAGCCCGACTGCTGTTCTGGAATGAACGGACCGGATTCGGCCCGAACTCTGTGTTAGGCAGAGTTCGGCCCGAATTCTGTGTTTTGGGGCCGGAATAGAAACTAGGCTAAAATGAAGTTGAAAATAGTATTTAGTTAAAAAGAATATAAGGATGGAAATATAGAAATTTCAACAGTGAAGTCCAAGTAGAAGAAAACCAAATAAATTGGAGTCAAATGAACAAAAGTGAAGTTTGAAAATATTGAATTTAGCAAGCTATACATAAATGTAAACAATGTAATAAACAAGGAGTTATGACACAATTCAGTATGATAAAACTGCTATGGGGTAGCTGCAGGGGCCGGATTCCAGCTAGCGGTAGTCCGAAGACTAGTGCACCGTGTCGCTTAGGCTTTTACACCTTGTTGTCAGAAGGACCTTTTCGGCTTGTACCTATAGTAAAATTCATCATAAAGAACCATGACATAATCGATATTTACGCAGGCCATCTTAATGAATAACTGCCTTATCCAAAATTCTTAGTTCACGCAAAAAGTGGTGACGAATTTCAATGTGTTTCGTACGTGAGTGACATATAGGGTTCTTAGTAAGGTTGATAGCACTAGTGTTATCACAGAATATAGAAATATGCATAAAGGATAGGTTGTAGTCTGCAAGTATTTTCTTCATCCATAGAATTTGTGTACAACAACGACCAGCTGCGATATATTCAGCTTCTGTTGTGGATAGTGCGAAGAATTCTGCTTCTGGCTAAACTAAGAGACTAGAGCCTTGCCTAATAAATGACACGTGCCACTTGTACTTTTACGATCGACTTTACATCCTATGAAATCAACATCCGAATAACCAATAAGGTCGAAGGATGTGGATTTGGGATACCATAAGCCCACTGTAACTATAACCTTAAGGTATCGAAAAATACGCTTAACGGCGAACATGTGTGATTCCTTATGACTAGCTTGATAGCGAGCACACAGACAAACACTAAAAATGATATCGGGACGACCAGCAGTTAAATAGAGTAAACAACCAATCATACCTCGATACTTACGTTGGTCAACAGGTTTGCCGCTTTCATCAGGTTCCAGCTTGGTTGATGTAGCCAAAGGGGTGCTGATAGTTTTGACATTGTCAAGATCAAACTTCTTCAGCATATCCTTTGTATATTTTGACTGGCTGATGAAAGTTCCTTGCGAAGTTTATTTGACTTGCAATCCAAGGAAGTAGGTAAGCTCCCCCATCATGCTCATCTCAAATTCGTTCTGCATACACTTAGCAAAATCTTTGCAAAGTTTTCATTAGTAGAAACGAATATGATATCATCTATGTAAATTTGCACTAGAAGAATAGTGTTTTATAAACTTTTGATAAATAGTGTAGTCTCAATTTTCCCTTTTGAAAAACCTTTATCCAGTAAGAAATTGCTTAGGCGTTCATACCAAGCTCTGGAGGCTTGTTTGAGGCCATATAACGCTTTCTTGAGTTTAAAAACATGGTCGAGAAATTTGTAATTTTCAAAACCAGGTGGTTGTTTTACAAAAACTTCCTCCTCAGTAAATCCATTCAGAAAAGCACTTTTGACATCCATTTGGAAAAGTTTAAAATTTTGAAGGTTTGCAAAGGCACAAAGCATCCGAATGGATTCAAGTCTTACAACAGGAGCATACATCTCATCGTAGTCGATGCCTTCCTCTTGGTTGTATCCTTGAGCTACTAGACGAGCTTTGTTGCGAGTGACTAAACCATCTTTATTTACTTTGTTACGAAAAACCCATTTAGTACCAATGATCGAATGGTTAGCTGGTTTAGGAACAAGTTCCCAAATCTGGCTTCTTTCGAATTGGTTGAGTTCTTCTTGCATAGCTGAAATCCAAAATTCATCACTGAAAGCTTCTAAAACAGTTTTAGGCTCAATTTGTGAAATAAAGGCAGTACTAGCAATGGAGTCTCTTAACGATGATCGAGTACTTACTCTGTGTGATACCTCACCTATTACCAAGTTTTCTGGATGTGATGGCTTGAATGCGAATTTCTTCGGCAAGCCCTCCAGAGAATTGGTTTCAGTGGTGGTATTCACCGGCGTAGAAGTTGATGGCTCAACATCATCGTCAGGAGTAGCTGCTGCACTATTATCCTTATCAAAAGTCACATTAGTAGACTCTTCTACAATCAATGAGCATTTGTTGAACACTCTATATCCCTTGCTCTTGGCAGCATAGCCAAGAAAAATACCATCGTCAACTTTGGCATCGAATTTGCCTAAGTTGTCTTTGGTGTTAAGGATAAAACATCGACAACCGGAAACTCTAAAATATAAAACATTTGGAGTTCTCCCAAACCAAATCTCATAGGGTGTTTTCTTCGTAATAGGTTAAATAAGCACCCTATTTAAAATATGGTACGCTGTACTGACAGTTTCAGTCCAAAAATATTTCGAAAGTGAAAATTTATTCAACATGACTCTAGCCATATCGCCAAGAGTCCTATTCTTCTGCTACACAACACCATTTTGTTGAGGAGTTCTAGGACAAGAAAACTCATGATCAAAACCATTTGAGTCACAAAACTTTTCAAAATCAGTATTTTTGAATTCGCCTCCATGATCACTTCGAATTCAAGTAATCATATAGCCTTTTTCGTTTTGAACCTTTTTAGCAAAAATTTTGAAAATAGAAAACGCATCGCTTTTGTTTGATACAAAGAAAACCCAAGTGAATCTAAAAAATTATCTACTATAACAAAAGCATAGAGTTTTCTACCAAGACTGGCTACTCTACTAGGACCAAATATCCATGTGAAGTAATTACAAAGGTCTAGTAGTACTTACAGTGCTGATCTTCACTGGAGTCTCTCTCAGGACCCAGCGCATCCAGTTACTATCCTTCCTCACCCAGGCTTCCCAGGTCCTAGGTTCGGAGATGAGGCATCTTTTCCTTACTTCGATCCTACTGCAGCTTACTTTCCTCTGGATGCTCCTGGCGGTGATGACCACACTATGTGATGCGGACTCAGCTGATGGATAGTGGATAGGATGCAAGATGATGATCTATGCTATGATGTGGTTTGCTTTTTGTTATGTCTAAACTTATTAGTTAGACATTTTTTTAGCACTTTATGATTGTATTTTTTTTAGTGAGACATTGTTATGCATGACATTCCAGTTTATTTCAGTACTTGTTATCTTTTTATGTATCTCTTTAGCTCCAGTTTGTCTGTTTGTGTTGTAAATTGTTGGCTTCACATATTACGGGGGAGCCAAAGTCATTTTTCTTTTGACAAAGGGGGAGAAAGAATACATACCAATCAAAAACAAATCCAAAATCATACAATCCAAAACAAAACCAACCATGTTTTGTTCAGGTACATTTTATTTGTTTATTCTATTTCTTAGATATATTTTGGTATAGACTCAAGTTTGTCAATTATCAAAATGGGGGAGATTGTTGGCCCATTCCATAGTCACACCCGATTTTAATAATCGACATAACCTTAAAGTCAATACATAAAATATACGAACTGCTACTAACCATTTCAGGACGTCTGAAATCAATATCAACGAGCGTCGTATTGCATCATCAAGCATATATATTTCATCAATCTGAAGATTACTTTCATTGGGATCCAGTCCAAGTCTTTTTATAATTTATTCTATATTTTATCTTTATTGAGTTTAGGACATAAATTGTAAGATCGACTAGGTAATACTGGCTTAGGTTAATCTCAGTCTACATCTCTTAAAAGCCTACCTATTCCCATTTTATTTCTACCAAAAGTTCAAAATCAGTTTTGAAACAGAATTTGACAAATATTTCGAATTTCTCCCAGACAGAACTCAAACCGAGTTCGGCCCGAGTTCGGTCTGAACTCTGACCGAGTTCGATCAGTTTGAATTCAAATATCCGTTGCCTTCAAATCTGCAAGCAACGTACATATGCGAAATATTTGCATCAGAAATCTGCCCGAACTCTGCCCGAGTTCGGTCTCAGAAAACACCTATAAATAGGAGAGAGTTTTTCATTTCAATTCACTCATTCATTCTTCATCTTCTCTTCTATTCAAAAAGTGTTTTCACCTGATCAAAAGCTTTCAAATCACACATATACTTCTTTTAGCCAAAAGCTAGTAATATCTACTTCTATCTAGAGTCTTTTGGTATTCAAGACACTACAACAAAAAGGTCTATTAATAATGCTCGATAAGACGTATTCATGACGCCTGATACTTAAGCGTTATCAAAGTTCGAAATACCTTTTTTCTATGATGGTTTGGGCTAATTCTGGGCTTTTTATAACGTTTATAAAATAAAGCGTTATTAATATTTTAGAGCGGTGGCAAACTTGTAATATTTTGCAAACTTATTAATATTAAACGTTCTTTCTCCTTCTATTTTCCCTCTCCTCCTCCTCCTCTTCCTCTTCCTCTTCCTCCGCTCCCATGCTCAGAATTAGGGTTCGCCCTACGACCTGCTCAACGAACGCCTCCTCCTCGACGCCGACGAGCCGGGAGCAACCATCCCGCCGACCTTCCGATCGCTGCACCACTACTTCGACTCCTTTCGGTCACTGCACCACTAGTTTTTTATTTCGCAAACCATTTCCCCCTCCCCTCTCTCTCATTTCGAGCTCTGTGGCTCCTCTCTGGCTCGACGATGAGTCGCACCGCTTGGTAAACTCTCTCTCTCTCTCTCTCTCTCTTAATTCCAATTTTTAAGGTTTTTTCTACTATTCCCCCAAAAGTTCAGCCATGTCAGGTGTCGTGTGAACCGAGAAGGTGAGGACTCGATCAACTCGCCGCCTTCAAGCCCTCGGCCTTCGTCCCTTTGGATAACCCCGACCTCCGCCCTAAGGCCAAGGAATGGATCGACCACAAGACCCCTGACGAGCTCGAAGACCTAGATGACAACCTCAGTGATGATGGATTCCTCGATAACTACAAGTTTCATGAGCTCCAACTATAACTAAACCCTTTTTCTAGGGTTAGGGTTTATTATTGATTTTGTTTTTCTTGTTCCCGGAAGAAGAAGCTGGCGGAGATGAGGGAGGCGGTGTGGGTAGCGAGGTTCGGGTCGGTGCTGCCTTCGAATCGGAATTTGTTAAGGGGGTCTTCCAGGCGCCTGTTGATGTCTGGGTCATCGTCTTCCTCAACAAGTATGGGTAATTTGTTTTACATCTTTCTTTTATTTTCCTGTATCGAATGGGTTATGTAACTGCTTCTAGTGTAAGGCTTTCACCATAACCCATGTAGTATCCCTGGGGATACAAGTTAAAAACTTTCTGGAACATAAAGTAGAACTCTTTTAATTCAATCATTGAATCAATATGGACAGAATAGAAGAAAAAAAAACTAATTGGTGATATAATCTTAAATGAGTTCACCCCCTTTCCATGTCATGATGAATTTTCTTTCTATGAATTCTGTACGTGGCATGTCCAACTCTTTTATTTGTCTAGTTCTGGACTTGTGATTTACGGCTGAGTGAAATAATTAGGATTAGGTCAGTTAATCTTATTTCACTAAGGTTCACCATCGACTCAGAAAAATTAGTGGCAAAGCAATTTTTAAATATGCCTGTTTCCAACAGGTCCCTGGTGGTAATATGAGAGACTCATTTCTTATTAATGGTGTCGCCTTCAAAAAGAAATTTTCTTATGCTGGCTTTGAGCAACAATCAAAGAAATTCCTGAACCCAAAGATTCTTCTGTTAAATATTGAGCTGGAGCTGAAGTCAGAGAAAGAAAATGCAGAGATAAGGTAAGTAATCGTCATCTTACCGTGTGCTACTGGTCTTCCTTCAATAATTCTGTTTTATGGCTACTGCAGATTATCATATCCTTCACAATACCAATCCATTGTTGATGCTGAATGGAATATTATCTATGACAAGCTAGAAAAGTGGGTCCAGAGTGGAGCAAAAATTGTCCTGTCAAGGTTGGCAATTGGCGACCTCGCAACACAGGTATATTACCTCGTGGTTTGTTAAAATTAAAATTACTATTTCCAGAGCCATAATGGTTATCTATTTTGCAGATCGGGATATCTTCTATGCTGGATGTGTGGCAGAAGAGGATCTGCAGCGTGTTGCTGCTGCTACAGGTGGAACTGTGCAGACTTCTGTCAACAATGTCATTGATGAGGTTTCCTCTTTTCCCGCTACAAGTCTTTTTGATCGGCTTTATGAATGCCATTGTTGGTAGTAGTTCTACACCAAAAGTATTGCATCTTAGCGTCTGTTTTATGTTTGATGTGTGGCAGGTTTTAGGAACTTGTGATGTATTTGAGGAAAAACAAGTAGAAAATGAGCGGTTTAACATATTTAGTGGCTGTCCTTCTGGCCAGACAGCTACCATAGTTCTCCGTGGTGGGGCGGATCAGGTGTGCTACTATTACTGATTACACTGTGCTCAACTGAACAGTTTATTAGGACCTAACAGTTGCCGACTTCATTTATTATCAACTTTGCAGTTCATTGAGGAAGCTGAAAGGAGTCTCCATGATGCTATAATGATAGTCAGACGTGCTATGAAAAACATCAATGTTGTGGCCGGTGGTGGTGCTATTGATGTATATACTTTAACTATAACAACTTACTAATACGTTTTTTGATTTTGGTCTGTTGGAGATTAATCTTCTTACTACTCACAACAGATGGAGATAAGTAGATACCTGAGACAACATCCACGGACAATTGCTGGGAAGTCGCAACTATTCATAAACTCGTATGCCAAGGCTCTTGAGGTAGAGATGCATAACTTATATCTTCAATTCAAATGTTGGATTCAATGCGTGTCTTATATTTTATTGCCTGTGCCACTGTTTCAAGAATTGCCTGTTCTGCCAATGAAATATAACTTTTTTTTTCCTTGTCGAGGCCTTCATAAGTGGTTATAATTCTATTTCCTTTGTTGCCACATGTAAATTTTTTGTAATCAAGTATATTGATACCTTATGCCAGTCCATGGTATGGGTTCCATGGTATATGCTCTTTGTTAGCTAGGTTCTTTTGAATCTATTTATTCTTTACTTATGGAACTCTTAGCATGATTTTTTTCCAACAATGGCAAGGGATTGGCTGTGTGAGCATAAAACATTGTCTTATAGAATGCTTGCAATTTGTTATCCACTTGTAAAAATTTTTGTAGTTTCACAATGCTGTTCTGATTTATTAAGATTGGAATGATGATAATTGTCGCATATTGGTTGGTAGATCTAGTACATCATCTTCTATAGTTCATTTTTTTCTGTCCGAGGTCCAATGCTTTCTATGTTGATGTAACTTCTTGAGCACCATAGGATATATAAGTTACTTTCTTCTACTAGTCATAGTATGCTACATAAGTTTATTAAGACAAAGTTAGCAAGCTCATCTTAATTCATCAAGAGTTATTATAGTAGAGGATGTTTGTGCTGATGTCAGATGCTGTCAGATATTTTGTGCTTGTGATTCTTGAAGTCATGCAAGATCAGGATTAGGAAATTTGAGCAGCCCAGTAAATTCTCTAGTCAAACAAACTGATTTTGATTCGTCTGTTGATGAGTTTGTAATTTTGTAGAGATATTTTTGGCAAGAAGGCATTCCTGTTTCACATTATAGTGAGCATATTATATAAACAATGAAGAATAACCGGAATATTACCTTACCTTTGATGGTTCTTAGTACTTACTATGAATACCTAGTATCAGTTTCTTGATATACAAATTAATTGGATGTCTACGAATAATTTTAATTGTTGTCATAATATTTGGCTTGTCGTTTGATGATATATATATATATATATATATATATATATATATATATATATATATATATATATATATATATATATATATATATATATATAGCCTATATCTTCTTGATGTCTGACTCATGGATCATAATTTGCTGGATAGGTATGATGATCGGTTTGTTACAGTAGCCTTTGACAGTGATCCTACTGCTGATTCAGAGGCATACAACAAATTGGACAGATCTACTCGTGATGAGCATGAGTCAAAGGTGAAAAATGTTCCTTAAAATTTGCCAGTTTTTCATAAAAGCGCCTTCAATCTTCCACCATTTTCACCAATACCGACTTGAATATTTCCATCGATGGATTTATATTCATACCTCCTAGAAGGTATGGTTTCATAAAATGTACTTTAACTGAGCTGACAGGAAGAGAAGGACTCAGATAGCTGAACCCAAACATTTGGAATAAAGACATTGTTGTTATTAAAAATATGGGTATTCTCCTATATATGTGAAGCAAACTCAGGAGCAAAGAATTTGCTATCATGCTTTTACTTATCCATTTTGCAGAATGTAATAAGCACTTGGTTTTGGACTATAAAGTTGCTCAGTTTTTTTTGACATGGTGATTACGACTACAATTGATTAGGGACTTATAGGTGAAGAGATGCTTGGGCTTTTGATAGCATGTACTATTTGCCTTGATGTTTTCTTCGCCAACTTTGTATGTGGTGCAATATGTTATGTACTAATATTTTTGGCGGGGATTGTCACTCCTTGTCATAGAGAGGAATGCAATTCCCTATAGCAAATTGTATCATCCTACCTATTTGCTATACTCTTTATAGTCTAGAGGAACTTGGAGGGTGCTCCTTTGTTGCATGAGTTTAAACTGCATAACCGAAATGTAGGGTCTAGCAGCCCCCTCTCGTGGTCATAGCTACCTTGGCTACGAAATTGGCACCAACATAGAGGGTTGATGTCAGGTAGATAGCAAGTCCCAAAACTTTGTCAAAGCTTGGAGCTTCCTTATGCTCAATAGCCAACCCATTATGATGATTGAAGGCTTGGATGATCATTTTTTTTTGTTCGTATACCTCAAACATATCTTTTTATTTTTAAGTAAAAAAAGCTGGTTCTTTTTATTGCTCTGCACTAATTAAATTTGGGAAATAATTTCCATCAACATATAGCTTAATATTGTGAATGTGGTATTGCAGGCTCAAAAACGGAAGTTGGGTATACTGGGGAATGATGACACGGAGCAACTGGCTTCTGCAGCTTCTGCAAATAAAAATATAGAGGAAGACACTACAACGGTGGCTAAAGGCCATGGTACCTACTTACATGATAGAGGATTCAAATGAATTCCGTTTCTTTTCTTTTCTTTTACCTTTTAGACTGGCAAGAAGTATCATTTGAAATGGAAGTTAACAAAATGTTGAAATTTAACAAATCACTCTGAAAGAACTTTCTACAAGGAACTGGTAAAAGTCATAGAAGCATCAGATGTTATTTTGGAGGTTCTTGATGCACGAGATCCCGTTGGTACACGCTGCGTTGATATGGAAAAGATGATATTTAAGTCGGATCCAAATAAGCGCCTCGTACTGCTTTTGAACAAGATAGGTAATATGGTTTGATTTTAAACCTTCATAATTAATGTAGCATCCGAAAGTGCCATCTTTTATGTTTTTCTTAAGCTCCCCGATGGTGTATGCTCTAGGTTTGGGTTAACTCTTTCAGTGGCTATTCCTGCTTCCAGATTTTGTTGGTCTTGGTGGACTTGGGCATGGAGCAGTTAAGCTTGGCAAAGCTTTTGGGTTGTAGGTGATAATGATCGGCTCTTCTCCAAAGAAGTAAAATGAGGCCATTGAAAAGATAGAGGCTGATGCATTTTTTGTCATCAGTAAGCCTGAACAAATGCAGGTAAGCATGTTACTTTCTGTTACACTTTGTTTGCTTTTTGCATATGTATCTTTATTTTCCAAATCCTAAGCCTTTGATTTTGTTTTTCTTAGCTTTAGGTTCAAACTAATTGAAGAAGAATCGAAGTAGTTGAGAGCCTCAGTTGAGAAAATTGTTTTATCTTTTAAAGGGTTTTGCTACATGTTCTGTGGACAGTTTTGATGTGGCCAAGTTTTGATGTGGACAATTTTGGTAGTTGTAAATGTATATATGTATTTGGATATTCTATTTTGAGAATGTAATGAAGATGTTGATATGTACTATATTTTGAGAAATATAATAAAGATGGTGATATATAATGTTAAATTTTTGGAATGTAATATATAATGTGTAGTATAGAGCATTATAAATATGCTAATTTGAATAGTATAAAGTGTTATAAATGTGCTGCATTGAGCTTATACAGATTATCTATTCATAACGCTTTCAAAATGTCCTGAATTGTGCACTATATATTAACTATTCATAACGCTTTTATAGAAACTATTCATGACGGTTTTTTATAACGCTTTTAAAAAACATTTATAACACCCGTTTTTATAACGGTTGCTTTGAAAAAAAAAGCGTCATGGTTTGTCATTAATGACGCTTTTTAGCCGTCATTAAAAGGATTTTTTGTTGTAGTGAGAGTTGTAAAGAGGTTGTCCAGTTTGCAGCAACTATCCTTGTTGTGGAGCCGGTCGTGCGCTCGTCACCAAGCACGGTATTGTGAATTTGGTCGTACACTTGTCACCAAGCACGGTGTTTTAAGAGACTGCAAGCTCTCATTTAGCTTGTGCCTTAGTGGATTAACATCGAGCAAGAGTACTTGAGACTGGATTAGTTTTCTCAAAAGGATACAAGTGTACATCGTTGTGTCACTGAGTTTGATCTCTCTATCTCTTGCTATATTTATTAATGTCTCTTATTTACTGCCATAATTATAGATTAATTTTTTAAATTAGTGATTATTTTTTGCTGCACACACACACACTCTATTTTCCCCTCTAGAGGTGCTCAACGGTCCTACAAGATCATTGCCTTCTATGATAGCAGTTACCTTAGGGTTCCAAATCTTCGGTAGCCCCCTAAGTAACTTGCAGATCTTCTCATGATTTGTATATTGTTTGCCAAGAGATGACAAGGGGTTGATGATGTCAAGGAACCTTGTAAACATTTGGGTGATCGTCTCATTAGGCTTCATCTTGAACGCCGCGTATTCTTGAGTGAGACGACTGATTTTTGAATCCTTGACTTAGGTTGTTCCTTCATGCGTCACATCTAGATGTTTCCATACATCGTGCGAGGTGGTGCATGTCGAAACCCTGTTGAACTCATTCCTGTCTATTGCATAAAATAAAGCATTAATAGCTCTCGCGTCTAGACTTGCCTGTTTCTTTTCCTCGTCGAAATATTTGTCGTTGGTTTCTCGACGAGATCTCCATTGACAACTATTCTGACAGACTTTTTGTAACCATCGGTGACAATGGTCCACAGGTCGAAGTCTAGAGACTTGAGATAAAAACTTATCCTTGTTTTCTAATAGATGTAGTTTGTTCCATCAAATATGGGTGGCTTATGAGTGGACTGCCCTTCACCATGATTAGAAAACATGGGTTGTGTGGTTGCCATGGATCAGCTCTAAGATGTTAGTCCTTGTTGAGAGAACAGAGCTCTGATACTAATTGAAGAACAAGTAGGCAACTCTAGAGGGGGGTGAATAGAGTTTATGACAATAATAGCCGATTAAAAAATTAAACTCTTTCACCAATAGTAAATAATCAGAGTAAATGCAAAAATTATAAATAGCTAGAAAGCATACGCAAACACAACCGATTTTAACCTGGTTTCCCTCGTGGAGGACTAGTCCAAGCCTGAGAAATCTAGCTCAGGATTAAATTTACTATTTGTGAAATGGTAGTTACACCCCGTGCCTTTTCTTCAGAAGAGCACGTCAACTTCTTACAGAGATCGCAGTGGCGATGCTTAGAATTTTTCAAGCGACTTTCTTAACTCTTACACAAACTCCTAACTGAAGAGCACTGAGCACTTTGAGGCTTAGGGAGCTTGTGGCTAGTAGATGAGAAGGATAAGGCTTGTATAATGCTTTAGAGAGAAGAGAAGAGAAGAAAAGATTGGATGAATAAAAATGAGAGAATTCAAGGCCTATTTATGGGGTTCTAGCTAGGCAGAATTGAGCCAGATTTCTGTGTCAAGAATTCAAATTTTTGGCCGTTGGACAACTAGCGTACAGCAAACCCTAAAAATTAGGGTCCTGTAATTTAGGGGACAGAATTCGGCCCGAACTCTGTGTGGAGGCAGAGTTCGGCCCGAACTCTATCTCCAGGAGACAGAAATGTTCAAATGGGCTATGTGGGCTAGTTTAGTTTGGTGGAGCTTTTGGTTTGTAGTTTGAATATAGGTATAGGTCAAAATACTCAGTGCGACTCAGTTTACATTTATCTAGACTCAAGAAAAGTAAAAATACAGACTCAAAACTGAGTATGCTGCAGGTACGAGCCGACGTCCGTCTTGCACTGAGTTTTGTCTTGATGTGTTATATTGAATTATGACAAGTATTATATTATCAATTTTATCAATATTTGGTTGACAGTGATTTTGTGTTAACAAACTGATACACAAGGAATTGGGGACCTGATACCTACAGCTAACCCGAGCCCTCTTCATATTATTCCCTTTATTACTAAGCTACTGCCTGCTGTTCTAATCTCCCACAACCTAAGCCTATCTCCTTGTATCTCGTGGACTGATATATATGGAGGTTAATAAGGATTGAATAATGAATGGTAAGGAAGAAGTAAATTCATAAAGACATAGGACTAGACTTATATGATAGCAAGGACTGAACATTAGGAGATATGGACTGATCATTTAGGAATAGACTGATACTCAAAGAAGTATGGACTGAACATAGGATGACTCTCTAGGTATGAACTGAACAATCTGTCCACTGACTGATAACAGGGGTATAGGACTGACCTATAATGGATTGAACAGAGTAATATTTAGAGTAATACAGTTAACTAAGATTGATCCTAATAAATGCTATAAGTGAACCTAAAGGATGACTGAACAAATATCTGTTTGTAAGGACTGATAGAAAATAAGAGTGGACAATTAATTGGGAATGAACCAAACTAATACCAATAGTGATGTAAGGGCTAAAACAAGGTTCAAGTTGACTGAACTTGATTGAACCAAAAGCAAAACCCTTATTCAACAGTAAACACATAAACACCACAGTCCACACTATAAACCAACCGTCCCCACATTAAATCTATGCCCCCAATCAATATATACAATATATCAACACTAATTTAAACCACTAGACAATCCTACAATGATAACTCATAGCAAGGCAAGCCTAACATAAGATTCAAACTACAATTTAGAGCGTTGGTGCACTTTGGATCATTTTGTCAAACACTTGGCACGCGTATCGGACACGTCCATGATACGCACTCCAAATGGATTCAAACTTGATCCAAAGCTCATCCACATGTTAACAATTGGAGCCTAACAAACCTATTCTCAAACCGTAGAAATCTTATTCTCGAATTTTCTCCAAAATGGCTCAAAATACAAAGCAAAAAGTCTCCAAAAGCGAGAAGGAAGAGTCAAAACTCATTTCCATGGCAAACCTAATGTATGGAGGTCCCTAATTGATGCATCTACACTAATTTGATGGAAATTAATGGGTTATAAAGGTCATACCAATTGAGAGAGAGATTCCAAATAGAAAATCACTTAGATCTAGAATCCATTCAAGTTTCAAATGCTCCAATCCTTCCAAGCTAGCCAATAGAGCCTTCTCCTCTCCAAGGAGAAGAGAATGCGACTAATTTGAGAGAATTTGGTGGTAGAAACAATTGGAAAAGAATCTCCTAAATAGGGTTTGGGTTTGAAATGAAAGATGGAGGAAGATGATGAAGGTATGCTTTATAAGGAAAGTAGGCTGCCATAGGTAGTTAGGGTTTGGGTTTTGGGCAAGGGGAAGTCCACTACACCCCTCTCTTTAGTCATAAAAAATTTAGGAAATACGTTTTTCTTCCTAATTATGTGTTTAGTCAAACCTTTTAACTAATTCTTCTAATCTTGCTAGAGAGTAACTAAAGTTCAATTAGTCTAGTCCTAATCATCTAGTTGGGTGGTCATGTCAAGTCGGTTTAGGTCATCTAGGATTATTAACCACTATTCTAACTAAAGGCTAACCACTATCCATATTCAATAATAAACATATGCACTATATTAAATAATTAATACAAAAAATATAATAACTAATTTTGTAAAATAATTTATCATTCAAAGTATAATTTAAAATCGTAACTAATACAAGAATTAGGAAAACTCAAAACTACTCCTATTCCAGAAAAGTGGTGGTTACAAACTATCCCCCTTAGAAAAATTTTGTTCTCAAAATTTAAAGTTGGTCATACTCCTTCTAGGTCAACCCCAACAATCAAGTTCAAAAAATTTCTATCTAATCAACATGCAAGATCATGGTCCTACTGGTCGTGATTTTACAGTCTCAAAAGTGGTCACTACATTATCTATCACAGCATAAATATATTCTAACAGGTACTAATAGAATCACACAATCAAGATAGAAAGGACGGAAGTAAGAACAGAAAAAGACAGACCTGCTAACTCATCACCCATAGCATCGGCATCCTCGACCGTCAATGCAAAAGCCCTACCCCTTTAGGGTATATTCCTCTGATGGTGTGGGGCATGACGCTGCACCACAGGTGGTTTAGCTCCCTCTCTCTGACCCTGTGCTTAGCCAAATGGTGGTACGGTAGGGCAATCCTTTATTTGGTGAGCGATGAATCCCCAGAACAGACACACCTTTAGCCTTCTCCTATAAACATCCCAAGTGTATCCCGGCTTCCTGTAGTAGGCACAAGTTGGCAACCTCTTATCCTGTCCCCGATGCTGATGCTGCACCTGCTGAACATAAGCTCTAACTGGTGCCAACAACTGCTGGGGCTAATGCACTACCCTCTGTACATGGGGATGCTTCGTACTACTGCTCACACCGCCTGAATCATCCATGCCTCTCTTGGCCTTGCGCTCCAAGTCATCCTCAGCTGTCAGAGCGCCCGCCAAAATTTGCTCAAAAGTAGCATCGCGATCACTCCTGGTTAATGACTTGACCTCCTTGATCAAGCCCTTGTGAAACTTTCTTACCTTTGCTGCATCACTCAGCCCCTCTATAAATCTGTCCAGATGGCAAAACTCCCTAACGTACACCTCCAATGTCATGTTCCCTTGGACAAGGCTCTCGAATTGGCTCTCCAAGGCAGTAAGAGCTACATCCGAGAAAAACTTCTCCTTGAAAAGCTTCTTGAAAGCCTCCCAAGTCTGCCCCTCAACTCCGGCCCTCGGATCGGTGCGATACCATGTTAAGGCAAGGTCGAACATCTGACTGCCTGTCGCCTCAATTTACAGACTGTTCGAAATCTGTGCCAGACGGCAGATCCCCTCGATATGCTCAATCCAGTTATCTGCATACAAGATACCCTCTGTACCACGAAAGTCCTTGGGTCGCATCTTCTGAAAGTCGATAATTGTGCCGGCCTCGGATGCTGAGCCTGACCTCCGGGAGGCTGGACTTGAGTCACCCTCTCAACTACCGCTATCGCCACTTGGTAAGCATTCTCATTGCCTGCCTCATGTCATGTGACTGATAGCGTTGAACGTCTATTATCTCTCTAAAAATTGCAAACAGCTACGTAACGTCCACAGGTGCAGGAGGTGGTGGTGGAGGCTAAAAAATATCAGAAATAATCGGGGTAGTCCTCAGAACATGTATAGGAGGACCCCCCAAAGTAGCTGATACTCCCACACGAGCAGAAGTGAGGAGCAGAGCAGTCCCAACTGCCTGCTGAACATGACGAGAGGTAGCAGACCTCTCAGTAGCAGTCTCTGGGAGAGAACGGTGTGATTGAGTCTCCAGCGGCATCGTGAAGACAGATCAAACAAGAGGTCAATAACGGAGCAAGGATGATATATCAAAGAATGACGGTATAAAATTAGATTATTTATATTTGAACAAATTTAGTAGGTTCAAATCCGTTGGAATTTCTAGTTGTGATTGAGTATCCTCTCATCATATAGCCTATTCCTTATCTCCTATCATAGGCTCGCAGTAGTACAACTAAACCGTTGTACTACCACGATATCGTACAAATACGAATCTCGACTTGTATGGGCCACCACTAAAAATATGTCAAGATCCACACCCGGTATAGAGGCAAGAGTGTGTGACAGCGCCCAGCCTAAGCCGCAGCATCGACGGTATAACGCTGTCTAGGTCACTAACTAATAATCTCACACAATGATATAAAGTACCTGTCATAGATTGTAACACCCACTTTTCTAAATGAGGGTAATTTTGAACTTTTATAATTTTGATTAATCGATAATAAGATTTAACTCATGTTGTAATTTTTGGTAATTTTTTTTAATCAATTTAAAACTATTTAAAATGTTGAATTGTGATTTTGATGGTTAACTAGTTAATCCCTAGTTCTGCTAAGCTTAGAGACTAACCATGGGGACCTACCCATGTGATTAGAATGACTATTTATAACTTTTTAGGCTAAGGGTATTTTGGTCATTTTGTGACTTTTAAATTATTTAGGATTTTGATTAATTGGTGAATTTTAGATTATTTTAATAATATTTAAATTGATGTATAATAATTTTGGTCATTTTTCATATTTTAATATTTTGGGAAAATTTTATATTTTTAATATTGTTTTTATTGGATTTGTTACGTCGGATTTGAGTTTCGTCTCGTTCCGACTTGTATTGTGACCCGGGTAGCTTGAACTCTAGATGGGACCCAATATTAAGTTAAGCATGGCTCACAAGACCCAACATTAATTTAGTTAATTAAACTAATTTTTATCATGTTAGAATGGTTAAGTTAGAGACTCAAAACTAGATCATTTTGACCCCAAACTTGAACCTAGTCTCGACTTAACCATATGAGACTAGAGAGGGGCAATTAGGACATTTCCCATTAGCCCTAATGGACTCTTTATGGCAGCCACCTTTAGGAGAGAATGATTCATTTCATTCATTACAATCTTGCCTCTTTTATTTTCCTTTTGTTCTTCCCCAATTTTAGAGAGCCTTTCCATTGATTTGATCTCCAAATCAAATCATTCCTTCACCAAACCTTCCCTCAATCATTCCCATTCTCCAAGGAAAGGGTGCTACCAAGGATTGGAAGAGGAGTGCAAGAAGGAGTGTCCACTTTGAGGGATCTTCGTATCAGAGCCGTATTCTAAAGGATTTCATTGGGATTCCACTCCCAATAGGTAAAACCCATCCTCTAAATCGATTTTCTTTGCATATAAATTAGTTTTGAATCCGTAGGATCCATCCTCATACATGTGTCCCATTTAGATTCAAATTTGAGGCCATTTGGAGCTCTCTTGAGGATTTTAGATATGTGTCCTGTGTCCTACTTGATAAATCCCAAATTAGGACACCCCATGTGTATGTATGTATGATAATAGTTTAAATAGATATTTAAATTCAGTTTTATAATGGTTAGAGAGTGGATTGATCTTTATTAGGATGGTTAGAATGAGTTTCATTTGGATACCTATGTTTGTATGCAAGTATCTTGGCCTATATGTGTTCTTTTGTCAAATCCGTCATAATTTTCATCCACGTATTTATTAACCAAAGCAACTTAGAAATGTCATAACTTTTAGTTTAGAACTCCGATTTATCTCCCATTTTTTTTAAAAGAACCGTATCGAAGTTAGATTTCCAAATATATATTTTAATAAGCCAAATTCTTTCTGTAACTTTCTATAGAATTATTTGAGTGTCAGCTGTACGAAAGACGAACGTATTTCGGTATTTTTGCGATTCCGGGAGCTTCCGGACATGAAAATGCGATCCGTTTAAAGTTTCGGAAAGCTAACACAAAGGGCTACGACATACTTTAATCCTAGAATTTAGTGAATGTCCAATTGGTACAGTATTGGTTTTAAGTAAAAGAGTGACTATACGATATATGTATTTTGTGTAACCTATGAGCCTATGTAGTATGGATATTAAATGAATATAGAGTATGTAATGCATGATATGTTAGATGAATGAAATGATATATATATATGATATATATTCTCTTTACATTAATGTATATATATGGTTGAATGCAAGCATGTAGGAATGCAATTAATATAATGCATATAAGCAATGCATGAATGAAAGAATGATATACAATGTATGCATGAAAGTATATAATGAATGCTAGATATGAATGCAAGATATATATGTAATGATAGATATGAATGCATAATGTATAAATATTGTAATGCAATATATAATGATAACAGGTATGGTAATGTATAGTATATGATGCAAGCATGAATGAATGGAGGAAATACATGTATATAGGTAATATAGAATGTAATATATGAATGCAAGCATGCAAGATAATGTAATATATGAAAGGAATGAATGATAATATATAACATGATATGTAAGGTAATGCAAGGTATGAAATATATGATGTGTACATGTTTGTATGTCTCTATGTTAATGTATGAAATGATATGAATATACAATGTATGCATATGTATAAAACATGTAGATAATACATAGATGCATGAATGAAATGAATATTTGCAATATGTTAATATAAATACAAGTATCTAATATGCATGAATGTAAGTATAATATAATACAAGTATACATGTATGTATCATGTAAATGTAATATACATAATATGTATGTATGTATGTATACAAGGTAAGTATGTATGTATGTATGTATGTATTTCTATAAACTGAGTTAACCTATAACCTTTTACACAAATGCATTCATACACCCTTTGACATCATGTATCCCATGTCACATACACCTACCTATCACTAAATTTTAGAACATTAACACATATCCTTTCACACACATGCCAAACACACACATACTCACTTACTCTTTTACCTCTCTTTCTCTATATATATATATATGTATGTGCCTATATATATAGCTTTCCTATATATATCTATGTATATGAATATGTGAATAGTGATGCATATATATATATATATATATATATATATATATATATATATATATATATATATATATATATATATATATATATATATATATATATAAATATATATATATATATATATATATATATATATATATATATATATATATATATAAATATATATATATATATATATATATATATATATATATATGTGTGGGATGTACATATAGGTAGCCTATATGTTATGAGTGTACTACAATATATTAGATATATATATTGTTATGTGTATATGTGTTTGTGGTTTGGCTTACGCATGATATAGCCTATAGCCTAGGGTTCTTAGCCTATGGTGTGTCTGTTTGCCTAGTAAGAGTTTAGTTAGACTTGTTTAGTCTTGATTAGGCCTAGAATAGACTAGTTAGACTAGTATAGACTTGTTTGGTTTAGGTTTGACCTAGTTGACCTAGTTTGACTAGTCTAGTTGACTAGAGTTGATCAAAGGTTGACTTTAGCCTAGATTGACCCCAAACTTCATGTAGATGCATTGTAGCAGTCTATTTCCTTATTTTAGACTTGTTGTGACTTGTACTGTTCCATAGGTGACAGACACCACTCCTCGGACAGTATATTCTCTTCAGACATTCAGGATACCAGGCGAGTACATTCTCTGATCATTTCATATCCTGCTTAGAATTATTTTCCTGTATTAAATTACTTTACTTGATACTGTCACGTTGGTCATACGGATTAGTACTATATGGATCCCTTCTTGAGATGTTATCACTTCAGGGAGCATCGGGTACTACATGTTCTGTGCGTTTCACTTACATGGCGTATCACTATGCTTCTTTGGTTCTTTGATCACTTGTGACATATACCCTTATGATCACAGAGTCTTCTTTGAATCCTTATCCCATTTATTGGATTTTCCAGATTCCCCATTTATAGGACTACTATGTACCACCCTTCGGGGGCTGTTACATGGAATCATAACATAACTTGGTTGGATCCTTGTGTACTGATTGGGGGTATGGAGGAGTACAAATAGTCATGTGAACAATTCCAAAGTAGAATAGCCATGTACGTCTCTTTAGTATAGCCATGTGCAAATCAAGCCGTTCACATGTCGACTTTGTACTCTAAATCACTAGTCACTGGTAGCTCTTTACTTATAGTAGATACTTCTATTACAGTTCTCTCTCTGTTTACATACTACATTTCTTCAGTATCTATATCTTACTTTTCTGCATAATTATATTTTCTAACCTGCTATGAACTGTTGAGATGTATTGTGCTCGCTCCTATCCTGACTGGACCTGTTGATAAATTTTACAGATAGCCTGGAGGTTGCCTGCTAGCCTAGAGGAGACACAGTAGAGGTTGTATAGATAGCTAGGGTTTTACTTATAGCTTGTTTTCAGTTGTCTTGAGTTGTATTTATGGATTACTGTATTTGAGCTTTGAGATGTATTTCTGGATTTGTGTATCTTAGACACTTAGACTTCTATCTGCGATATCTTTTCTGGATTTCATGTTTTATCTATCTTCCATTATGCTCTACCTTAGATGTGATTGAGTTTACATTCTGCTATGTCACCCTCATTCGGAGAGTATAAACTGCTTAGCTTTATAATGTTAGATATTGTGACCTAGGACAGCATTCTACCGTCGACACTGCGGCGTAGACAGGGCGTTGTTACGTACTCGTACCCTCATAGTGTGTGCGGATCGTGACACATTTTTAGTGGTGGCCCATACAGGTCGAGTTTGTGTAGTAGTATTCGAACTAGAGTACCACTACAGCCTGCAGTTGGATTAGGATATATTTTTGAAGGTACTCAATCACAGTTAGGCCTCC
The DNA here is from genome assembly GCA_029216955.1 of Iris pallida. Lineage (NCBI taxonomy): Eukaryota > Viridiplantae > Streptophyta > Magnoliopsida > Asparagales > Iridaceae > Iris > Iris pallida. The sequence continues at coordinate 2,978,934 of JANAVB010033020.1, forward strand.
TTGAGAGATTCCTGGGACGACCCTTGAGAATCTTATTTTAACTTCGATTTGAAATCTATTTTTCTCCTGATTTATTTACCTTTACTTCCTGTTATTGAACTTGATTTTGATGGATTATTGTTGAATTTTTAATCTTGATGTTAGTGGTTGAATTTGAGTCTGTATTTATATGATTTTGATGGATTATTGTTGAATTTTGAATCTTGATGTTAGTGGTTGAATTTGAGTCTGTATTTATATGATTTTGACGGATTATTGTTGAATTTTGAATTATGATGTTAGTGGTTGAATTTGAGTCTGTATTTTTATGATTTTTGATGGATTATTGTTGAATTTTGAATCTTGATGTTAGTTGTTAAATTTGAGTTTGTATTTATATGTATATGTACATTTTTTTGGAATTAAGGTATAACCTGATAACATACTTGATAAGGACAGTGAGAAAGGTAAAAGTCTACTTTATTATGGAATTTAGAATTTATTGCAGTCATATTTGCTAGCATGACAAGGACGTAGAGCCTAATATAGCTATACTTATCTTAGTTATGAAATCTAGATTTTCTTACAGCCATACCGGGTGGCTGTAGAAGCATGGAATTTCACAACCAGAAAGCCCATGCGCCAGATACTACATGCGCTAGAACTCAGACGAAGAACTTCACAGCAAAGTCAATAAGTATAGACATTTGAAGAAGGACTTTTCATTTTATATATAAAAGTCTATTACATGTCTAGAAAAGGTTGTACAAAGGAGAATTTCTACAAAGAAAGAGCCTAAGTCTACAGCCAGCGGCCATCATGCGCCTTCAGATAAGCGCAGCGGCCACCATGCGTCTCCAGATAGGCGCAGCATCACTATGCGCCACCAGTGAGGCGCAGCAGATATCATGTGCCTCCATCCAGGCGCATCCCATCATCTCTTCAGCACCTCAGTTATGTGCATCCCTTCAGCCAAATTCTTCCAGCCAGGCTCACCTGGCCGAGCAGAGCCCAGTTATGTGCCGCTCTTCCAACCAGGCTTGCCCGATAAATGCTTCGACACAAAGCATTTAACCCTCTGGCTGGAACCAAGGAAGAGAAGAGCACCGCAAATGCTGTGGCCAGGGGAGGCTTCGAAAGAGCCTCCAAAGCCGAAGGAAGACCGTGATCGAAACCACGGCTAAAGGAGCAGCTTTCGACACGATCAAAGTAGGGAAACCCCACTTTGCAGGAAGAGAGAGCCTTGCACCGCCATTCCGATCTACGGCTCTTCCGGAATAACGGAGACGAGGCTCGAGCATCCCTATCTTTGGATGCAACAGGCACCTTTCGCCTGCCTCAGAAGCCCTCGACTCCGTCTTTTGGATGTAACAGTCACCTTCAAGTGCATCAAAGACAACACAGCGTCTCATCTTCACCCTCGGGAGCACTTCGTCAGCAGAATGCACCCGTATGTTCAAGTTCATATTGGAAGTACGTGAGGGAATGAGAAGCAAATCTTCTCTCCATGCCACTATTTATAGGCCGGGCAGATAAAAACCACGCGCCAAGTGGATGGCCCTCCGAGTTCCGTGCAATGAATTTACATTAAATGGATGAACCGGACGCCTCGAATTCAGCCAAACGGCTATTTATAGCACTCGAAGAGCGAGACAGCCGCATCATTAAAAGATATGTCCGATGCGCCAGCCAGACAGCGCATCACACGGACGCGCCCTTCGGCATTAGGCGCATCACACAGACGCGCCCTACAGTACTCGGCGTATTATAGAGGGTGCGCCCCCACACATCTCCATACCGAGTGGAACGCCAACCGACGCGCCCACTCAGCTGTCCATCGAACGTCACCAACATTAAATGCTGAACTGACAGAGTTGGCAGCACGCCTCCCAAAGTCTGAACAGTTGACAGCTTTATTCAGAAAATGAAGCGTCGGCAACGTCAGCATCATCATGACTCTATTCCGACGGCTACTGCCACGTGGCCACCCGCATGCGCCTCTACGGCCATGCGTCCACACCCGCATGCGCCTCTACGGCCATGCGTCCAAACCAGCATGCGCCTCAAAAGCCATGCGCCTCAGACTGATCTCTGATCCCGAAAGACAGAAGGAAAGTCGCCTGCATGCGCCTCAAAAGCCATGCGCCCCAAATGGTTTGTAACTCCTAAAGGTTATGAGCCGCAGCCTCCTCCTGCGCCCAATCCAAGGCACAGCCCACCAGATCACTCCTCTCCACCAAATCCGAGATCTTCGAACCATGAGTCGACGACACGTGTCTTTTGACTCAACTCGTCCAAGATTTCAGCAAGGGAAAGATCTTCCCTCTGCTACGTGCCGGCTCACGACAGCAGTATGAAGAGTTCTTCCCCTCGATCAGGGTGCAGCATCCATGCGCCTCCATCAGCAACCTCCACATGGCGTCCCCACACCGGCGCATCCTACATACGCGCATGAGCAGCCAGCCTACAAAACTATAAATAGAAGGATCATCCCCTTCACACACACAGAGACTCAGAACATAAGACTCACAGAGAATCCACAACAGAGAATCACCGGAGAGGCAGTTCTAGACACTCAACGTCTTCCTCCTCTCGGCAAGCTCCAGCACCCAGAGTAATCAACACCTTCAGAGAACCGATAACCGCCGTCAGCCGGTCAACGGAGTCAACGCATTACCACTCGCTCCATTGGCACTAAGGACCCAGCTTAAACAAAAGTGTACTCCTAGGACTACATCTAAGTCCTATATTGTATCACTGTTCTGTTTGTATTAAGATTTCAATCAAAACAATTTTAATGGCAAACAAGCTGGCGACTCTGCTGGGGACCTCTTTCTCCTCTACCGAGAAAGTCGTGTCACAGGCCAACGACGTGAAGGTGGGCTCCTCCCACAAGACGCTGGTAGTGCGCCTCAATCAACAGGCGTACGAGGAGTTCATTTCTGAAGGAAGTGCGAGTCCTTCGAAGCGGCTGTCGAAGTCGAAGAAGACCCGCGCAGTCTGGGTGCGCAAAGTCGACGCCTCGGGCACCACCGTTGAAGGGGATGCGCCCGTCCAGCCTTCCCTTCCTGCTGACGTCCTCAGCAGTCAAGGTGCGCCCGCTGATGCAGCGCATCTCTCGGGGAAGCGTGCGGCTGACCACGTTCCCCAGCCATCTTCCTCTCAGGCGAGGAAGATACGTCGACGGAGCAGGGGCGCAGCCAATGCCCCGCGCATTACTTCTGATGCGCCACAACGAGCCTCTGTCTTCGACAGACTCACTCGCTGTAACGGCGAGGAGAATTTGGATGCTGAGTACTATGCGCCCCAGCGGGCTGGTACGAAGAAATCCAAGGCGGCACGGGCCACGCGCCACAAACGTGCTATGCCAGCAGCCGGCCAGAGGCACGCGCTTACAATCACGCACGCTGCCGATGGCAAGCTGTACAAGGTTAACTCAAGTGCTCCCGCACCGACAACGAGTCGACCTTCAAAGTCCTCATCTCACTTGGGCGCATTCACTGCGTGCACAACCAAGCCGAGAGAGGCAAACTCAGTGGTCTTGAACTCCCGCGCCTCCTCTGGTTGTGCGTTTGAGGTCCGTTCAAGTCACTTCAAATGCTGTGGTTCCCCCACTACTGATCGTGATGCCTGCTTGGTATTAGATCAGGGGGCGCAGCACTCACCCGACCACCCTGGCGCTTGGCCCTGCCATGCGCCTGAGAGGGGTGTGAGGGTAGCACTCTCCTCCAACGACTTGCGCAACGTGATCACTCACAAGCGCCGGTCAGGAGAGTTGACCAACAAGCACGATGCGCCTCTCACGGGGCACACTTGTGCAGTGGTCACCATCAACTGCTGTTGCAAGACGGCAGTACCGCCAAAGCAGTCGGTCTTCCAACGGCTACAATCATCGACACCCCTCCGACATCGCCTTGGGACGAAGGTGTCAGCAAAAGAGGAACTAAAGATTGCGTCATGCAACGTGATCTCCAATTCCTCATCTGTCCGGAAGACGACTGCCAATTCCTCGTCTTCATCCAAAAGCCAGCCGAGGAAAACCAAGGCAGCTGTCACGACCTCTGGAGTGTTCGAAGGCACTCGGTCGAGGAAGAAGTCCTTGGAGGAAGCTGGGGGTAGCCAGACCCTTGTCGAGCCTCCTTCCGAAGACGAAGATGTCCAAAGCACAGCTGCGGCGGATCTTCATCAAGGCGAAGATGGCCTCCTTGAAGCCCCTCAAAATGACGATGTCCTCCAGGACACCGCCGGGGGTAGTGCTGAAAACGAAGAGGCCCTTCAAGACAGAGCTGAGGGAAGTCAGGCCCTTGCAGATGCGCCTGTCGAAGACGAACTCCAGAATGTGGCTGGGGGTGGCCAAACACCAGGAGAAGTAACTCCCCCACATGAGAGCGAGGCTGAGAGCGAAGCCTCAACTAATCCATCCACTTCCGGCCGTGTCATGACAGTATACATGATCGGGGGTGATCTTGAGGCTGATGCGCCGCCACAGGACATTGTCCAGCGCATAGACTCGCTAGAGGGAGGACTCAAAACCCTCTCTGCCTCAATGCAAGCACTGACTCAAGCAGTGTTTGAGATGCGGTCGGCCTTGATCAGGACACCTTCAAATGGTCCCGACCCAGGAGCCAATGGAGAGTCGAGTGTGCCCCTCCAGCGGACACCCTCAGACACAGAAGCACCCCGGACATCGGAGCCCTCAAACGCTCCACTCCAGGTAGTACCTCCTTTCCCGACTCCTAGCTCCACGGAGGACGTGGTCGAAATGATCAAAGATCTGCGGGAGCGCTTCGAGTCCAAGAACAGGCAGGAGGAGCGCCAGAAGATGGGCATTCCCCAGCCTTATCCCCTTGAGTGGAACAAGGTGGTTTATCCCCCAAAGTATAAACCACAAACACTCACGCCGTATGACGGGAAGGACTCTCCACGACGGTACCTGACGTACTTCTAGTCGCAGACATGGCATCTTCCGAAGGAGGACGCGCTCCTCACCAGCATCTTTGTTGGGGCCCTGAAAGGGGGGGCGTATGACTGGTACTGCAGCCTCCCCGATAATTCCATATCGTCCTTCGACAACCTGACACGCCTCTTCCTCGACCGCTTCTACGACGGTGGAAAAGACATGACGATGGCGTCTCTCATTGAGATACGCCAGAAAGACAAGGAAACGGTTCGGGCATTCATCGAATGCTTCCGTCAGGCCTGCTTCAGGCTACCTCCAGGCATGCCAGAACATGCGCTTCTCTCCGCTTGCAGTATGAACATGCTGCCTGCAGTAAAGCTCTGGCTTAACTCTACTCCCCCTCCCGACTGGAGCTCCCTAATCATTGAAGCTGAAGCTGCAGAGAAGAAGGCGGCCAATGCACGTCTTCTGGGTGTTAGCTTCCCCGCCTTTGACGATAAGGGAAAAAAGTCCGCAACCAACAACTCCGGACGAGAAACAAAGGGGAAACAGGCATTGACTGTTAATGCCTCGAAGGGCGCATCTGCGCCTACTCAAAAGCCTCCACTGGCACCAAGATCCAAGGAGGTTTATTCATTCAATGATGACGACACCCTGCAACTCTTTGAGATACTGAAGCAGGGTGACAAGATCAAGCTTCCGGACCCGAAGCGGCCTGATGAAGTCGGGAAAGTGGACAACCCGAGGTACTGTCACTACCATCGGTTTGTCGGACACCCGACTAAGGACTGCTACGTCCTCAAAAATTACATCCAGCGCATGATCAATGCGGATGTAATCTCCGTCGACTACGAAGAGAAGACGGTGTCAGCTAATGTGGTGTCACTTCAGTTCGGCACCTTGCCGCCGACTACCACACAAGATGGCGTCGTCCCCATCCCTAAGGCGACAATGGAGGTGGTGAATTTGCCACCCACCCGTGACAATGTGAGTGGACTTGTCCCACTCACCACATCTCGAGGAGAGGTCCTCTGGGTTCACCCCGACCTCGTCTCCGAGGTAACTCAACCGGAGGTACGCCCTACCTCCAAAGCAAAAGGCAGGAAGATCAAGTCTTGCCGCACGGTCTCTTCTTCAACGGAAGAGGCGCTTCCTGTGCAGACGCGTGTACAACAGAACTCCCAGCCCGGTGAAGCTGCCGCCGAAGTGGTGCCTCCTGGCACCATCCCTGAGGAGGGTTCATCCAAGCCCTCAGCAGCCAATAAACAAAAGCAAGTGGAGGCCCGTTTCGACAGACCTCTGCGGAAAGAAAATACTTCGGGACTAGCCAAGCCCCACAATTTTGACATTCTGGCACAACTGGCCAGTACTCCTGCACGCTTGTCTTTGTTCGAGCTCCTGCGTCTCTCCAAGGACTCCCGAGAAGCTCTCTGCGAAGCTCTGAAGGATGCCGAATCCTTTCTCAGTCAGGTCAAGCAACCTGAAGACCTACCAACTACTTGTGCACACTGTCATTGTGCGGATGAAGTTATCCCAAACATAACCTTCACCCAACAAGACATGCTGCTCAAGCATCACCGACATAACCGACCGTTGTATTACACAGGGTACATGGGTTCGGTAAAGGTGAGCAGGATTCAGATCGATCCGAGGTCTTCCCTAAGCATCATTCCAAAGGCGCTGCTATCAAAGCTGGGGATCCCAATGTACCGGCTAGCGCCCTCCAATACGACCATCAGCGGCTTCAACGCCAGCAAGAGCGAGCCACTGGGCAAGATCTGGCTGAAGTGTCACATCGGCAGCCTCAAAACTGAGGTGACTTGTTATGTGGTGGATGCCGAGGTCAACTACAACATCTTACTCGGACGACCATGGTTACATGAGTACATGGTGGTGCCCTCCACGCTCCACCAATGCATGAAATATGTATCCACTAACGGCGTCATCCGGACGGAGTTTGCAGATATCGATCCCTTCAAAGGGATTGAGGCCTACTTCACCGATTCCGACTTGTACAAGCCACTTGACGAGGAGGAAGCCAACGACGCTGATGATGAAGCAGAGACGGCAACCGAGCCGGACTTGGAGCCCGAAGCGACTCCTGACGCCCCCTTGAAAATCCGTCTGAAAGGGAGACCACCCCAGAAGGCGCCTCCAATGAGCATCAAGCTATCAGGAAAAGCGCCAGCTCGCGAAGCTCCCCTGAAGATACGCCTCAAGGGGAAGCCACCACAAACAGCGGCTCCCCTGGTGGTAAAATTACAAGGGAAGGCGCCACTCATCGAAGGCGCAACCGAGGCACCCCTCAAGGTGCGTCTTAAAGGCAAGCCGCCGCAGTCATCCAAGATGCCGGAGAGGGCTCACATAACCCTCTCAGACCCCAAAGTCAGAGCGGTGGAGGACTCTCCTGATCCGGCCCCAGTGCTTACAGACGAGGAGCTTGGCGAATATATCTCTGCTGATGTAGACGCACCCTCCTTCGACAATGTAATCCCACGGGATAAAATCTCGTACTTTATCAATAATAGAGTGTCTTTCAATTATTCTTGTCTTCCACACTGGAATACCATATATACATTAGACAACGCTCTTCGGTCGTTGCAAACACAAGTAACGACCGTCTACCATAATCAAATAGTTCCGTCTCAAGGAGTCTTCATAGTCCCTCCACGAAGCCGAGACGAAGGCACCATCATCTCGGGCAAAATCGAGCGTCGTCGGAACCTCCCGTCGATCGAGCCCGAACCTGATACCGGCAGAGTACAAGTCTATCGATACACGGATGCGGCTAAGCACATCATCCAAAAGATGGGCTACGACCTGAAAAGCAATAAAGGCCTAAACTACGACAAGGGTCGGCATCTCCCTGTCCGGCTTTCGATGCCCAATAGAAAGCCACAGGATTACTATAATCGGACTCGACGGGGGTTAGGCTATGTCACGCCGCCATCAACTCCAGAGAGTTCAGACGCAGAAGACATAGAACATTCCCACTCGTCAGAAGCATCGACGTAGGATTCCGATACCAGTATCGGATCAGTCTTCAGGAAAGTACTGTCAGCTAACATGACATCGGCGCAACCTCAGAAAGATGAAGGCGAAGACCAACCGCCGGAACCCTTCAAAGAGGAACCCTGGGCTCAACGCCTAGGAGAACAATGGGAGTCTCGTTTTGAGTTACGAGAACCTCCCACCGAAGACGAAGTCGAGCAGATCGACCTCGGGGATGGGTCTTCTTCTAAACCCATCTTTATCAGCAAAAGCTTGGAAGGAGAAGACCGAGAATCTTTAGTCCAACTGGCTAACGAGTATATCGACGTCTTCGCCTGGAGCTACGAAGACATGCCGGGTCTCGATCCACAGATCGCGATGCATAGGTTGAACATCTTACCAGATGCCAAACCTATCAAACAACAACAGCGACGCTTCCGCCCGGACATCATAAACGCCATCGATCAGGAGGTGGACAAACTCTTGACCAGTGGCTTCATCCGTGAGGAACAACACCCGGACTGGGTAGCCAACGTCGTCCCTGTCACCAAGAAGAACGGGAAGATACGAGTCTGTATCGACTTCAGGGATCTCAACTCTGCTTGCCCGAAGGATGAATTCCCGCTCCCAATCACCGATGTAATGATCGACAACACATGTGGCTTTGAACGCATGTCCTTCATGGACGGGTATTCAGGCTACAATCAAATCAAGATGTTCCCCGATGACGCAAAACACATGTCATTCAGGACTCCAAAGGGTGTTTTCTGCTACACAGTAATGCCCTTCGGCTTGAAGAACGCCGGTGCAACGTACCAGCGAGCTATGAGCACCATCTTCCGTCAACATCTTCGTAAGACAGTTGAGAGCTATGTTGACGACATCGCAGTCAAGAGCCGCCTCAAAAGAGATCACCTACAGGACCTAAAGACGGTCTTCGATCTCATGCGGGCACATCAACTCAAAATGAACCCCGCTAAATCCTTCCTGGGGGTTTCTAGCGGCAAATTCTTGGGCTTTGTCATCACAGCAAAAGGCATTCATGTCGATCCCGAGAAGACTAAAGCCATCCTTAACATGGATCCTCCGAAGAACCTTCGAGAACTTCGGGGCTTACAGGGACGTTTGGCATACATCCGGAGGTTCATAGCAAACCTCTCCGGTAAATGTCAACCCTTTACTCAGCTCATGAAGAAGGGAGTCTCTTATGTCTGGACAGAGGAGTGCCAAAAGGCTTTCGACGACATCAAGGCTTACTTAACAAGCCCGCCAGTCCTAGTGGCACCTGTCGTCGGCAAACCATTCCTCCTCTACGTCCGTGCCATGGATCATTCCCTCGGCGCTTTGCTGGCTCAAAACAGCGATGCAGGCTACGAGCAAGCAATCTACTACCTCAGTCGAACACTCATCGGGGCCGAACACCGGTACAACCCCGTTGAAAAGGAGTGCTTGGCTTTGGTGTCTGCCATTCAGAAGACTCGTCATTACGTCTCGGGCCAGACAATTCACGTCATCTCTCGAGTCAATCCGCTCAGAGTTCTCATGACGAAGCCAGGGTCATTAAACTCCCGGCTGGCTACATGGGCGATCCTACTAACACCATACAACATGGTGTTTGTCTCGCAGAAGGCAGTCAAGGGTCAGGCTCTGGCTGACTTTTTAGCTGTACACCCCATCCCAGAATCTTCAAAACTCTATGAAGACATCCCGGATGAAGTCCAAGAATCAAACGTCACTGAAGGAAGCCCCGTTTGGCGGATGTTCTTCGATGGCGCTTCAAGAACGGGCCCCAATGGCCAAATCATCGCAGGAGTGGGGGTAGTCTTAGTCTCCCCCGATCAGCTGGTCATCCAGCGCGCATACTTCCTTTCGAAGCCGTGCTCCAACAATGTTGCTGAGTACAATGCACTCGTCATGGGACTCCAGCTAGCACAACAGCTGGGGGTGGATCATCTGGAAGCCTACGGCGACTCGAAACTCGTCGTAAACCAGATTCAGGGGCAATACGAGGTTCGCCATGAAGATTTGATCCCTTACCATGAAGTTGCATTGAACATCATTTCAACCTTCACTGGGTTCTTCATCGAACATGTACCCCGCCTACAAAACTTGGAGGCTGACGCTCTAGCTAGCCTCGCAGCCTCATTGGCCGCGCCCCTTGGGACTCAACACTATGTCACGGTAACTGGCCGAGACTTGATTTGTCCCAGAAACAACCTATGTTTGCAAATGGCTCACGCCATGCCGACAAATACTGGGGTTAATGTACGAGAATGGAGGTTCCCGTTCATCGACTTTGCTGTCTACGGAATCCTTCCAGAGGACCCGAAGGAAGCCGTCTCAGTCAGGAGACGCTCTCTTCGATTCTACTACGATACAACCACTAAAACGCTGTACCGACGCTCCTTCGACGGGCTTCTCCTTCGATGCCTGTCTAACGAAGAAGCGGCCGAAGCTCTTCGAGAAGCTCATGACGGAACTTGCGGAGCTCACCAACCAGGGCCTAAGTTGCAAGATCGACTGCGACGTATGGGCTACTACTGGCCAACCATGGTTGCCGACGCAGTGGAATATGCTAAGAAGTGCCATGCATGCCAACTTCATGCAGACTTCATACATACACCATCTGAACCTCTACATCCCACAGTCGCCTCCTGGCCATTCGAAGCCTGGGGCATGGACATTGTAGGGCCAATCACCCCTCCTTCATCGAGAGGACACCGCTTCATCCTGGCCATCACCGATTACTTCTCCAAATGGGCGGAAGCAGTCCCACTAGCAGAAGTAAAAAGCTCCAGGGTGGTCAGCTTTATCAAATACCATGTCATTTACCGTTTTGGGGTACCCCGGCGAATCATCCATGACAATGGTCCTCAGTTTATCAGCCACATTTTCAGCAGGTTCTGTGACAAGAATCGCATTCAAAACGTGGCCTCAACCGCCTACAATCCGGCAGCAAACGGATTGGCCGAGGCATTCAACAAAACTATCGTCAGGCTACTCAAAAAAGTCGTGTCATCCAACAAATGCGACTGGGACGAAAAGCTTGGCGAATGCCTTTGGGCCTACCGCACAACGGTACGGACCCCAACAGGCAACACTCCATTCTCCCTGGTCTACGGGAGCGAAGCAGTACTGCCTCTCGAGATACAGATACCTTCGCTCCGCGTGGCAATCACAAACGATCTCACAGAAGAAGACAATCAACGTCGTCGTCTGCGGGAATTGGAGGCACTTGACAAAAAGCGTCTCCTAGCTCAACAACGCATCGAACTTTACCAAGCCCGTATATCACAGGCTTTCAACAAGAAGGTCAAGCAAAGAACTTTCCAAGTTGGCGACCTGGTTTTAGCAGTCAGAAGGCCAATGGTGTTAACTCACAAGACACCAGGGAAGTTCGAGCCCAAATTGGAAGGACCCTTCATCATTGAGACGGTATACTCAAACGGTGCTTACCGGCTCGCCAAACCCAATGGGGACTTGTTCATGATGCCCATCAACGGCAAGTTCCTAAAGAAGTACTACTCTTGACATCCTCCAAGACATGTATTTTCCCAAACAACCTCTTTTCACAAAATCAATCGCTTCCGGAACCCAGCTGTTCCGTGGCATCCTTCCGTAGAAAGATAACCACGTCCATATTACCTCTGAGTTGTCTCTCTACATCCTACAAAGCGGAACCTTACACTTCGTGAGCTTACGCTATCCTTCATGTTTACCACGTCCACATTACCTCTGAGTAAACATCCCGTACAAACAACTCCTACGTTGTCGTACATTGATCGCAGAACTTCCACGTCCACATTACCTCTGAGTTGTTCAGTGTATCCCCCAGGATCATTCCTACCACGTCCATAAACACCTCTGAGTAGGAAGATTCTATCATTTGAACCTAATGATTGCCATGTCCATATTACCTCTGAGCAAACATGTTGGTTCCTTTATACTTATTATCTGTACCTAAAAACCAAGGTGCGCAAAAGATAATAGGTCCACATAAATCATCAAGTTCATGAAATCAAAAATGAACACATCAAAGAGATAGTGTATTTCTTTATTTTTTAAAAGGAGTACAGAAATACGCTATTTCCCCAGCAAGAGTTGCAAAAAATACATAAAAAAGAAGAGAAGCTACAATCCCCGATCCTCCCCAGGATGGGATGAGAGTTCTCTGACTCGACGTCTCAGATCGGCAGTGCGAGTTTCCACAGTCGCGTGGACTCGCAGCTCGGCTTCTTGACGCATTAACCCGACAGCCTCAGCGAAAGTTTTACTCTCATACTTCTCATCAAGCTGTCGTCGCTGCTGAGCCAAAGCAAGGGTCCGCTGAGTAAGAGTCGTTTCCTCCTGCTTGAATGCCACGTGTTCAGCCAGGACACGCTCAGCCTCTAGTTGAAGTTGGGCCCGCTGGTCTTCAAGACGGCGCATCTGAGCATCAACCTCTGCGATGTTAGCATCCACCGCAGCCCGCTTCTCCGTCGTCTTCTTCATAGATTGAGACAGCTGCTCCGCCGTAGCCTCAGTTCCAGCCACTTCACGCTCCCAACTGCTCACCTCGGCTCGATGGGAAGCCTCGATCTCAGCCATCGACTTTCCTATCTCTGCATCTATCAAGACCGAGAGGTCATTTCGTTGGATGCGCTGCAGTTCCGCGAGCCGCTCGTCCAGCTCTATCACCGAAACCTCCAGAATTTCGGCCATATGGTCATGGCCCTGGTGAATGCGGATCAGCTCGATACAAGGCATTGCCAAAGCTTTTGCCGCCGCAAAGCTCCCCTTGGCATCTACCACTGCAGATACACCTTTCTCCAGCATTTTGTACACTCCCTCGACGAGGAATTTCACATACCCGTCGGCTTCCGCCAGCACCTGCGGCGTCATAGCAGGAGTTGAGGGAGCTACTACAGTTTGCAGACCGGAGGAAGATCTGCCGACCTCGATCTGAGAGGTTTGAATCTCGGCAGCAATAGGCTCTTCATCAACAGGGCCCAGACTGCTAGCCCGAGGAGCCGAAGGAACAGAAGGAGCCGGCGCATGCGTCGTGATAGTACCCCAAGTAGAAGGAGCAACAGAGGGTTCCACACCCTTACCCTTCTCAAGCCCGGAGAAATCACCGACGTCAACGGCTACTTCTACCCCCGACATTCTATCAGCATCAGCTACCTCCCCCGGCAAAACGGGGAGATCGACATCTATCTCCTGGCCAGCCCCAGGAGACAAGACCGGCAGAAGGGTCTCACTCTTCTCAAATCCCTCTACAGGGACAAAATCTGTCGCTACCGCCTGATCGGTAGCCATCTCTATGTCCATGGTTGAAGCCAAGGTAGGATTCGGCAATGATTCAACCGACCTCCCTTCATCATGACCAGGAGGGGAATCAACCCTCTCCTCTATCCTCACCGCTTCTGCTGCCCCCGCAACGGACCCTTGCAACGCTGGAGGGACGTCACCAGAAGGCGACGAACTCCAATCCACTTCATCATCAGGATGCCTCGAGTCTGTAGGACCCTCAGCGTCCAAGGCCTCCACGGCAGATGGTACTATCCCAGAAGTTGTTGCGACTTCAAAGTCAGGAGATACTAAAACCTCCGCGGGAACATCTTCGGGACCCTCCTCCGCAGGAGACATCATCGTTGGTGGAATGCGCTCCTCAGAAGAGCCTGCCACCTCCTTCGGCTTACTGGTGCCCGATTTCGAAGCACGAGACTTCTTCTTCAACCCTACAAGAAGAAGAGCATAAGTCGCCACAATGACATAAAAAAACTGGAATTATGAAGCACTCCTTACCTCAGCGGGAGCTAAGCCCGTTGGCGTTACAAGTGGCGTTTCCGTAATCTTCGGGGTCGACATCCTTCTCGACCTTTTTGGTACAGAAGAACCAGCTTCTGTGTCAGCCCGTCTTTTTCCGACAGACGGGTCTCTCACTGGTGCCACAGCAGCAGCCCGATACCCCGCTAATTCTGGCGGACGATATGACCGAGCTGCCACCAACATATTCGTGGTTGCTTCCAACTGGGTTCCAATGATGAAACTAGTCTCCCTGTCATAACCAGGAGACATAGTATTCATAGTGCAATACAGCTTGGCGGCCGGATATAAGATCGGCGGCCGAGGATTGCGAACTGGTGTGGTAAACTTAACGCTAGTACATCCAGCGTTATAATACTGCCAGCCCCGGGCTCCATCCAGCAAACTCCCGATGAAGCCTAGACTGCTACTGGGATTCCGCAGCATTTGCTGAGTGTAGCCAAATTGACGAGCAAATCGGCTTGGCAAGTACGGTTCCAGATAACACCTGTTCTGATTACGGTAGACCAGATGCGAAGGCCGGATACTCTGCAACCAACGAAAACTCCATTTCGGCAAAGTAACCGCATCCTCGCCAGAATCAACCAAATCCTGGTCGGCCTCGAAATTCTTGAAGATCGGGCCAACCTTCACGATTTCCCACCCCTGAAGGAAGGACAAAACCCTCCTACAAACGGGGACGCCAGTGTAAGACCACTTCCTCTTGTAGAAGCAGCGAATGAAGGCATCTCCTTCAACATGGTCCTCCTCAGGACCAGGACTCATCATATTCGGATGATGTAAGATCAGCCACCCCATAAGATAATGGAAAGGCAGCTCGGCCCGGGGAAAGTTGTCATTATTACCTTTCTCGTGGATCACATCATCAGCAAAAGACCTCAAACCGCGCAGCAGGTTGCACACCATCGTGGGGAGAAGAGCCAGAGGTCGTCCAAAGGCCAACTTCACTGCAGGCAAAATGAGATTCCGATGTACCCTCTCAACAGCACCGGATCCCCCTACAAATATGCAATCCCGGAGCCATATCATCAAGTAGGCCGTCAACACTGCCTTAGATGACATCCGGTGCCCGCAGTGCCAGAAATAGCTGTACGTGTTCTTGCCGCTCTTATTTGAATGTGGGGTCCTCTCGTCCAACCGGGTTATTTCAGAACTCACTTCCGCGGGTGTCAAGCCCTGCGGAGTCGCAAACCGGATCCTCGAAGGATCCGCCAAATCCTGTCTAAAAACATAGTCCCTCCAAGCAGTCACGTGAGGTTGGGTCTTACCCTTGTCCCTCCGGTGCATCAGATAATGATGGCTCGTCACCTCCTTGAAAACGGCCATCATCTCCGGGTCCTTATCTTCCAAGACCTGGATCTCTTCATTCGATGGGAAATATTCCTCGTACGGTTCCGAGCCCCAAGGAAGCTTGGACACTTCGTACATCTCATGAAGGGCCAATCCCAACTCCCCCACTGGAGTAAAGAAGCTGCCAGTCTGGGCATTGAAAAGCTCCAACAGCGCAAGGAACATCGGCTTATTGAGGTCCACGCCTGCCTGCGTGGCCCGAATGGCGACAGTCAGCCCTATCTCTTTAAGCTCAACTTTGAACCTGGAAAGCACCCAGGAGGTCAACTCGTCCCACTTTGGGATGTAGTGACACCAACCTTCGACTCTAAAACCAGCTGTCGGATACGTGACCTTCGACGTCAGCATCCGATTTACAAAAGTCGGGGCACTGAAGGGAAACATGTCATTTGGGACTTCACTATAGATGCTCCCGGGACGCAAAGCTCGGTAACTGAACGAAGAACCAGTTCGTGAAGCGGTCAAGGTGTCTCGCTGGTTCGAGGTGGTGTCAATCGAAAGGGAGCCCCCCAAGGCACCTCTTTGAGAAGGAGTAAGTTCCCAACCCATCCTTCTCTTCGAAGCTAGACGATAAAAGGCTGTCAATGGCAACTGGCGGTCAACCTGCCGCATGTATAACATCATGCCCTTAGCAGCGAAGAACCAGTCTTCTCTGATCTTCAATATCTTCGCCTCGGAAGAGACTAATCGGTCGCCAAACAGAAACGCAGGCTTTAAGAAGGTCACACCTTCAGAATCAGCAGACTTCAGTTTACCGCTCTCCATCATACTCAGGAGGAAAAGCGGCAACTGGACCTGGATTTGTAGCATCCTCTCACGAGGTTGGTCCTGAAGGATAGCATCCTTTGCAGGGTTGATCACTGCCTCATCAAAATCAACTCCCATCTGGCAAAGAGAAGCGTCCAGAAGGACCTCATTCAACAAAGGGATCGTCATCGACACTGGCACAACAAAAGTGGAAGTCAGGCAAAAAGACAAAATATGTCAAGCAGACTGGCGCATTGCCAGGGTATGAACCCATACGCATCTGCTTCGGCGCATCATCAGGGCATAGGCCCATGCGCGTCAGCATGTCTCGGCGCATCATCAGGGCGTAAGCCCATGCGCGTTGGCATTGGAGCGTCGGCGCATTATCAGAGCGTGAGCCCATGCGCGTCAGCAAAGGCTTCGGTGCATCTTCAGGGAATAAAACCCACGCGCGTCAGCCATTAAAACCTCGGTGCATGATAAAGGTATAAACCTATGCACGTCGGCAGGACAGAACCTCGGCGTATCATCAAAGACCAAAGTCTATACGCGTCGGCAGTTAGGGCACAGGGCCCAAAGCAGAGACGAAACCCACCTGTCACCTCAGGACGAACGTCGGCAAGAGGCGCAAAAGTGATAGGTACATCCTCATCGACAGACTCCTTCGCTTTCTCCTTCCCCTTGCCGGCAGCGCCGCGAGGAGTCTTGGGAGCCATTCTCTCGAAGAAGGAGAAGTTAGGGTTTTGAAGAAGAAACTCTAAAGAAGCAGAGGCACAGAGAAGAAGAACCCTTTCTCTCTCCGACTCTTACCTACTTATAGGGCATGGTCGCACGCGTGAACAGATGACGTGTGATCTCAGCCGTCGCCTCGGGTTCTGTACAAGGATAGCAGCAAATAAGACCAAAAGATCATCATTAATCTTTTCGGTTACCGAGGCACCATCATCATTAACTGAGAAGAGCATGTGCCCGAACAGGCATGTGCCCAGAAATCATGTGCCCTGACCTCCATGCTTCTTATTCAAAGTATTCCAAAACTTATTCAAAAGTTTTGAAAACTTTGAAGGGGGTCTTATAGAAGCATAGAATTTCACAACCAGAAAGCCTATGCGCCAGATACTACATGTGCTAGAACTCAGACGAAGAACTTCACAGCAAAGTCAATAAGTATAGACATTTGAAGAAGGACTTTTCATTTTATATATAAAAGTCTATTACATGTCTAGAAAAGGTTGTACAAAGGAGAATTTCTACAAAGAAAGAGCCTAAGTCTACAGCCAGCGGCCATCATGCGCCTTCAGATAAGCGCAGCGGCCACCATGCGTCTCCAGATAGGCGCAGCATCACTATGCGCCACCAGTGAGGCGCAGCAGATATCATGCGCCTCCATCCAGGCGCATCCCATCATCTCTTCAGCACCTCAGTTATGTGCATCCCTTCAGCCAAATTCTTCCAGCCAGGCTCACCTGGCCGAGCAGAGCCCAGTTATGTGCCGCTCTTCCAACCAGGCTCGCCCGATAAATGCTTCGACATAAAGCATTTAACCCTCTGGCTGGAACCAAGGAAGAGAAGAGCACCGCAAATGCTGTGGCCAGGGGAGGCTTCGAAAGAGCCTCCAAAGCCGAAGGAAGACCGTGATCGAAACCACGGCTAAAGGAGCAGCTTTCGACACGATCAAAGTGGGGAAACCCCACTTTGCAGGAAGAGAGAGCCTTGCACCGCCATTCCGATCTACGGCTCTTCCGGAATAACGGAGACGAGGCTCGAGCATCCCTATCTTTGGATGCAACAGGCACCTTCCGCCTGCCTCAGAAGCCCTCGACTCCGTCTTTTGGATGTAACAGTCACCTTCAAGTGCATCAAAGACAACACAGCGTCTCATCTTCACCCTCGGGAGCACTTCGTCAGCAGAATGCACCCGTATGTTCAAGTTCATATTGGAAGTACGTGAGGGAATGAGAAGCAAATCTTCTCTCCATGCCACTATTTATAGGCCGGGCAAATCAAACCCACGCGCCAAGTGGATGGCCCTCCGAGTTCCGTGCAATAAATTTACATTAAATGGATGAACCGGACGCCTCGAATTCAGCCAAACGGCTATTTATAGCACTCGAAGAGCGAGACAGTCGCATCATTAAAAGACATGTCCGATGCGCCAGCCAGACAGCGCATCACACGGACGTGCCCTTCGGCATTAGGCGCATCACACAGACGCGCCCTACAGTACTCGGCGCATTATAGAGGGTGCGCCCCCACACATCTCCATACCGAGTGGAACGCCAACCGACGCGCCCACTCAGCTGTCCATCGAACGTCACCAACATTAAATGCTGAACTGACAGAGTTGGCAGCACGCCTCCCAAAGTCTGAACAGTTGACAGCTTTATTCAGAAAACGAAGCGTCGGCAACGTCAGCATCATCATGACTCTATTCCGACGGCTACTGCCACGTGGCCACCCGCATGCGCCTCTACGGCCATGCGTCCACACCCGCATGCGCCTCTACGGCCATGCGTCCAAACCAGCATGCGCCTCAAAAGCCATGCGCCCCAGACTGATCTCTGATCCCGAAAGACAGAAGGAAAGTCGCCTGCATGCGCCTCAAAAGCCATACGCCCCAAATGGTTTGTAACTCCTAAAGGTTATGAGCCGCAGCCTCCTCCTGCGCCCAATCCAAGGCACAGCCCACCAGATCACTCCTCTCCACCAAATCCGAGATCTTCGAACCATGAGTCGACGACACGTGTCTTTTGACTCAACTCGTCCAAGATTTCAGCAACGGAAAGATCTTCCCTCTGCTACGTGCCGGCTCACGACAGCAGTATGAAGAGTTCTCCCCCTCGATCAGGGCACAGCATCCATGCGCCTCCATCAGTAACCTCCACGTGGCGTCCCCACACCGGCGCATCCTACATGCGCGCATGAGCAGCCAGCCTCCAAAACTATAAATAGAAGGATCATCCCCTTCACACACACAGAGACTCAGAACATAAGACTTACAGAGAATCCACAACAGAGAATCACCGGAGAGGCAGTTCTAGACACTCAACGTCTTCCTCCTCTCGGCAAGCTCCAGCACCCAGAGTAATCAACACCTTCAGAGAACCGATAACCGCCGTCAGCCGGTCAACGGAGTCAACGTATTACCGCTCGCTCCATTGGCACTAAGGACCCAGCTTAAACAAAAGTGTACTCCTAGGACTACATCTAAGTCCTATATTGTATCACTGTTCTGTTTGTATTAAGATTTCAATCAAAACAATTTTAATGGCAAACAGTGGCGTGGTAAGAATTCTAGATAACATGATTATATGGTGTATGTCTTATTATGGACTCTATCGTTTATTGCAGCTATGTTTATTGGCGTGGCAGAATTCTGACAACATAATTTCAGGATGACGCATATGATTATCAGAATATACCTTAAATATTTTTGAACATGTTTTCTCTACTTTTGTTTCAGTCCTTCAAAAAAGAAGAAGAGAGAATTGTTATTTGTTTGTTTTGTTTTGTTTCTCATTATTTAACTTAGGAGTAGCTTTAGCTGTTTTTATAAACTTTGTGTAACTTCTTACTATGAATTTCTTCTTAATACAATGAATCGATGATTTTACTAGACCTTATCTTGGATTTGATAGTTTAGCTCTGGGTTTTAAAATGGTTTTTTCTTTTAAACGGATAAGCAGAACAGATTTTATCGTTATTTCCTTCTTGCTACTATCCTTGTATTAAATAATAATAATAATAAAACTGTCTTGATTTCACCAATCACCTACTTGCAATCTTAGTAGGAATCTAAATGTTAGTCTTAACGTAGAATTAATTTTTATATTGGGACATGAGAATATATGAATATATATATATATAGCAGACACTTGCCTGATACATATGCATGCTGCACTTTGAATTCCAACCTATCTAAATACATATTAATATGTTGTTGATGTTTAAATTGTCAAAACCCCAATATTTATGGTTCTCTGCTTTTTTTAGTTTAAATTCGTAATTTAAATATAAATTTTATGTTAGTAGTTTTGTTTATATCACTGCACATGTATGTTATATACTGGGTTTCAACTCTTAAGGGAATTGGTTGAGTTTTGTGTTTGAATTTGACAAATCTAAGACTGTGTGCATATTAACCCTTAATACTGGATTCCAAATGTTTAGTTCAACTTGCTATTTTATTTTTTTTAAAAATGTAATATTTAGAGCTGTGTACATTGTTGTATGTAGGGATATGATGTTACGTTTATACTCTTACATGTTAGGTTATGATAAACATTGGGTTAGTTGATGTTGAATTTCTCCAAATCCTAAAACTGAATACATGTTAACATTTCACATTGATTTCCAATGTTTAGTTCAATTTCAGATTTAATATATAATATTGAACTGTATGCATAGCTAAATGTATGGATAATATGTTAGGGTTTCTTCTCTATCATGTTAGGATGTATTGGAAGCATTGAGTTAGTTGTGATGTTTCAAATTTCTAAAAATCTGAAACTGTATTATGTTAATATTACATTAGTTTAAATGTTAGCCTATTTTCAGATTTTGTATGTAAATGCTGAACTAAAAATGGGTTTAACCTTTCAATACTAAAGCTATAACCCTGTACAAGGACACACACACCCTAACTTAGTATACACTGCCATGTAAACCTAAACCTTCCTCTCTATGTTATGTTCATATATCTATATAGATATATATATAGTTTATGCATACATGTTATAATGTATATAGATACATAACTAAATTTTTACCTCTCTATACATATAGATATATGTATATATATGGTTAGCCATGCATGTTATGAGTAAATGGGTTGTGCATTGTAGATTGTTTAACCAATATGCCATGAGTAGTGTAACTTGATAGCTATTGTTTTGAAACCCAAATCCTCCTATACACTTTCATGTATATTTTACACACACACACACATGCCTACTATCTAACCATATGAACATGTCCACATACACCTATACACACACTAACCACATAACCTTTACATAATGCTAGATTTCCCCCTTCTAACACTCTATATATATATATATATTGTGATTGGATTTTAATGCTCGACATTTGTGCTTTAAATTTTGATTTTGATTATGCCTTAAAGCCTTGATGATTTGTTATTTCTGTATCTTTTTCAGTTTAACACCCCTGATTGCTTGTAAGTTTTGATACCCTATGATTATTTTGGTCTAGTGTAACTAGTATACCTAGATGAGACTTTTACTACCACCGTATGCCATGACCATGTATGTCGTCCTTTTAAATCGTATGATTTGTTTAAGTTCTGAGACTTTGATTGTGGGGGTTTGACCTAGAAGGAGTATGAACATTTTAATTTCGAGGACGAAAATTTTCTAAGGGGGTTAGGATTGTAACACCCACTTTTCTAAATGAGGGTAATTTTGAACTTTTATAATTTTGATTAATCGATAATAAGATTTAACTCATGTTGTGATTTTTGGTAATTTTTTTAATCAATTTAAAACTATTTAAAATATTGAATTTTGATTTTGATGGTTAACTAGTTAATCCCTAGTTTTGCTAAGCTTAGAGACTAACCATGGGGACCTAACCATGTAATTAGAATGACCATTTACAACTTTTTAGGCTAAGGGTATTTTGGTCATTTTGTGACTTTTGAATTATTTAGGATTTTGATTAATTGGTGAATTTTAGATTATTTTAATAATATTTAAATTGATGTATTATGATTTTGGTCATTTTTCATATTTTAATATTTTGGGAAAATTTTATATTTTTAATATTGTTTGTAGTGGATTTGTTTCGTCGGGTTTGACTTTCGTCTCGTTCCGACTTGTATTGTGACTCGGGTAGCTTGAACCCTAGATGGGACCCAATATTAAGTTAAGCATGGCTCACAAGACCCAACATTAAGTTAGTTAATTAAACTAATTTTTATCATGTTAGAATGGTTAAGTTAGAGACTCAAAACTAGATCATTTTGACCCCAAACTTGAACCTAGTCTAGACTTAACCATATGAGACTAGAGAGGGACAATTAGGACATTTTCCATTAGCCCTAATGGACTCTTTATGGCAGCCACCTTTAGGAGAGAATGATTCATTTCATTCATTACAATCTTGCCTCTTTTATTTTCCTTTTGTTCTTCCCCAATTTTAGAGAGCCTTCCCATTGATTTGATCTCCAAATCAAATCATTCCGTCACCAAACCTTCCTTCAATCATTCCCATTCTCCAAAGGAAGGGTGTTACCAAGGATTAGAAGAGGAGTGCAAGGAGGAGTGTCCACTTTGAGGGATCTTCGTATCGGAGCCGTGTCCTAAAGGATTTCATTGGGATTCCACTCCCAATAGGTAAATCCCAACCTCTAAATCAATTTTCTTTGCATATAAATTAGTTTTGAATCAGTAGGATCCATCCTCATACATGTGTCCCATTTAGATTCAAATTTGAGGCCATTTGGAGCACTCTTGAGGATTTTAGATATGTGTCATGTGTCCTACTTGATAGATCCCAAATTAGGACACCCCATGTGTATGTATGTATGATAATAGTTTAAATAGATATTTAAATTCAGTTTTATAATGGTTAGAGAGTGGATTGATCTTTGTTAGGATGGTTAGAATGAGTTTCATTTGGATACCTATGTTTGTATGCAAGTATCTTGGCCTATATGTGTTCTTTTGTCAAATCCGTCATAATTTTCATCCACGTATTTATTAACCAAAGCAACTTAGAAATGTCATAACTTTTAGCTTAGAACTCTGATTTATCTCCCATTTTTTTAAAAGAACCGTATCGAAGTTAGCTTTCCAAATATGAATTTTAATAAGCCAAATTATTTCTATAACTTTCTGTAGAATTATTTGAGTGTCAGCTGCACGAAAGACGAACGTGTTTCGGTATTTTTGCGATTTCGGGAGCTTCCGGACACGTAAATGCGATCCGTTTAAAGTTTCGGAAAGCTAACACAAAGGGCTACGACATACTTTAATCCTAGAATTTAGTGAATGCCCAATTGGTACAGTATTGGTTTTAAGTAGAAGAGTGACTATACAATATATGCATTTTGTGTAACCTATGAGCCTATGTAGTATGGGTATTAAATGAATATGGAGTATGTAATGCATGATATGTTAGATGAATGAAATAATATATATATATATATATATATATATATATATATATATATATATATATATATATATATATATATATATATATATATATATATGATATATATTCTCTTTATATATATATGTATATATATACATATATATATATATATATATATATATATATATATATATATATATGATATATATTCTCTTTACATTAATGTATATATATATGGTTGAATGCAAGCATGTAGGAATGCAATTAATATAATGCATATAAACAATACATGAATGAAAGAATGATATACAATGTATGCATAAAGTATATAATGAGTGCTAGATATGAACGCAAGATATATATGTAATAATAGATATGAATGCATAATGTATAAATATTGTAATGTAATATATAATGATAACATGTATGGTAATGTAGAGTATATGATGCAAGCATGAATGAATGGAGGAAATACATGTATATAGGTAATATAGAATGTAATATATGAATACAAACATGCAAGATAATGTAATAAATGAAAGGAATGAATGATAATATATAACATGATATGTAAGGTAATACAAGGTATGAAATATATGATGTGTGCATGTTTGTTTGTCTCTATGTTAATGTATAAAATGATATGAATATACAATGTATGCATATGTATAAAACATGTAGGTAATACATAGATGTATGAATGAAATGAATGTTTGCAATATGTTAATATAAATACAAGTATCTAATATGCATGAATGTAAGTATAATATTATACAAGTATACATGTATATATCATGTAAATGTAATATACATGATATGTATGTATGCATGTATACAAGGTAAGTATGTATGTATGTATTTCTATAAACTGAGTTAACCTATAACCTTTTACACACATGCATTCATACACCCTTTGACATCATGTATCCCATGTCACATACACTTACCTATCACTAAATTTTAGAACATTAACACATATCCTTTCACACACATGCCAAACACACACATACTCACTTACTCTTTTATCTCTCTTTCTCTCTCTATAAAATATCTATATATATATATATATATATATATATATATATATATATATATATATATATATAGCTTTCCTATATATATCTATGTATATGAATATGTGAATAGTAATGCATATATATATATATATATATATATATATATATATATATATATATATATATATATATATATATATATATATATGAGGGATGTACATATAGGTAGCCTATATGTTATGAGTGTACTACAATATATTTGATATATATTGTTGTGTATATGTGTTTGTGGTTTGGCTTAGGCATGATATTGCCTATAGCCTAGGATTCTTAGCCTATGGTGTGTCTGTTTGCCTAGTGAGAGTTTAGTTAGACTTGTTTAGTCTTGATTAGGCCTAAAATAGACTAGTTAGACTAGTATAGACTTGTTTGGTTTAGGTTTGACCTAGTTGACCTAGTTTGACTAGTCTAGTTGACTAGAGTTGACCAAAGGTTGACTTTAGCCTAGATTGACCCCAAACTTCATGCAGATGCATTGTAGCAGTCTATTTCCTTATTTTAGACTTGCTATGACTTGTACTGTTCCATAGGAGACAGACACCACTCCTCGGACAGTATATTCTCTTCAGACATTCAAGATACCAGGCGAGTACATTCTCTGATCATTTCATATCCTGCTTAGAATTATTTTCCTGCATTAAATTACTTTACTTGATACGGTCACGTTGGTCACACGGATTAGTACTATATGGATCCCTTCTTGAGATGTTATCCCTTCAGGGAGCATCGGGTACTACATATTCTGTGCTTTTCACTTACATGACGTATCACTATACTTTTTTGGTTCTTTGATCACTTGTGACATATACCCTTATGATCATAGAGTCTTCTTTGAATCCTTATCCCATTTATTGGGTTTTCCAGAATCCCCATTTATGGGACTACTATGTACCACCCTTCGGGGGTTGTTACATAGAATCATAACATAACCTGGTTGGATCCTTGTGTACTGATTGGGGGTACGGGAGAGTATAAATAGTCATGTGAACAATTCCAAAGTAGAATATCCATGTACGCCTTTTTAGTATAGCCATATGCAAATCAAGCCGTTCACATGTCGACAATATACTCTAAATCACTAGTCACTGGTAGCTCTTTACTTATAGCAGATACTTCTATTACAGTTCTCTTTCTATTTACATACTGCATTTCTTCAGTACCTATATCTTACTTTACTGCATTATTATATTTTCTAACCTGCTATGAACTGTTGAGATGTATTGTGCTCGCTCTTGTCCTGACTGGACCTGTTGATAAATTTTACAGATAGCCTGGAGGTTGTCTGCTAGCCTAGAGGAGACACAGTAGAGGTTGTATAGATAGCTAGGGTTTTGCTTATAGCTTGTTTTCAGTTGCCTTGAGTTGTATTTATGGATTACTGTATTTGAGCTTTGAGATGTATTTCTGGGTTTGTGTATCTTAGACACTTAGACTTCTATCTGCGGTATCTCTTCTGGATTTCATGTTTTATCTATCTTCCATTATGCTCTACCTTAGATGTGATTGAGTTTACATTCTGCTATGTCACTCCCATTCGGGGAGTATAAACTGCTTAGCTTTATAATGTTAGATATTGTGACCTAGGACAGCGTTTTACCGCCGACACTGCGGTGTAGGCTGGACGTTGTTACGTACTCGTACCCTCACAGTGGGTGCGGGTCGTGACATAGATCTGAACTCCGAATGGAGGACACGTATAAAGATAACATTGAATACTCAATCACAATCTAAAGCACGATAAGATATCCAGAAATCTAATAAACTACAAAGTTGAAAACATCACAACATCCAACTACAATATCAGAATTCAAGTCTCAAATATCGTAATAAAATGTCCATTATCTTGTATACCAATAGTTCTAACAAGAATCTAATACAAGCCAAAACTAGAACTAAGTCTCTCGGTAATTACTTCTGAGAATCCGGACCCATGGTATCTATCCCCTCCTCAAATCCGTAGTATGTGGAACAAAAATCCTCTGAGCAATCTTCTAAAAAATATATCCAGTCAGGATGGAACGATCACATCTCCTCTAGCAGTTCCAAATAAACGACAAAGACTGTAAAACAGTTATAGCAAGTAATACTTGATGAACATGGAAAGAGTGAGTCATGAAATAAAATAGAACAGTAGTTAACTAAAGTACAAAGAAAGTAAATATGGTGAATCAGACGAACATGACAATAAAGACTATGATAGAAATAAATGAACTAGAGCATATGTGATGTGAGTCCAGATAGTATAATGTGAGTCCAATGTGGATCCAGTAGAAGACACTAAACCAGTGTGTTATGAGATATCGCTTTTGACATGTAAACGGCTAGGGGTAAATATGGTACATCGCACGCTTGACAAGCATGCGATGGCTATCTTTCCAGATTAGACCAGTAAGAGTGGTTCCAGTACGATTGGAAATGTTTACATGTCTACTCGAGTATTTCTCTGCCCTGACTTGTACGAGTTCTATATCCTGACACATAAATCAAGTACAAGTCCAGCCAGAAAGTAAGTAGTACCAGTAGGCATTTCCAGTAGGTGGTTCCAGTGAGTGATTCTAGAAGTAGGGGACAGACAAGTACAATACATGAGTCACAAGTGAATGAATCCAGAAATACCAATCCTTGTCATGACTGAGAATCAGATAATACAATACTAGAAACTAAATCATAATAATCATAAGATAAATAAAAACTATCAGAGAATGTACTCGTCTGCGGTCCAGCGCAATAAATATAGATCGTTGCCGAAAGTGGAGTCACAAGACCTACATATGAGATATACAGAGTTACATGGTGTTCTTGTAAAACCCCTAAATTTCTAATATTTTTTTATTAAATTTGGTACTGATTTAAAATTTTGTATTGTACGTCGCGTAGACGTATTGTACGTCGCGCACAAAACTTTATTTTTTGTAATTGCTCGACGAGTGCGAATATGTGCGAGCGTACATATTTTAAAAATATATTTTTCCTATTTTTATAGTTTCAAGATAATATATAATAATTATTTTTAGCTATCAAAATTTCTAAATTTATGATTTTATTTATGAGAAGTCTTTTAGACAGTTATAATAATAAATAATATTCTTATAAAATTGTATTTTAGAAAAATATATTTATGTAAATATTATTTGGTCATATATAAATATTTCGTAATTATTTACTAGTTTATTTTTAAATAATAATGTAATTTTTGAAATTGTTATTATTAGTATTTTTGGAAATCATATTTTGAAATTATTATGGCAATTTAAAATCTTAATTTGATTATTTTAAATAGTTTGAAATAAGGATGAAGATTTACCTATGTTGGATTTAATTGGGTTAAACTATATTTAGATTTGATTTTGATTGAATTGAATTGTTTAAATTAATATGGTATTTATCTATTTGGGTATTAAATAAATTCTAATACTATCCAAATGGGAATTCCCACATCCTATAAATAGGCAGGTACTCCTCCATAAAACCCAACCATCCATAAAATTTCCACCACAAATCGTGCATCGTGTCGGTGTCCTCCTTTCCCATCCACTATATTCTATATGGTACAAATACATTATTCTTCCGGGTCCGACAGATCCGAACCTCTGTCCCCATCGTATCGGACACACCCGATACGACGTAACCCGCACCCCGACTCGACTCCCCTCTTCGTCATCATCGCCTCCTACTATCCCGGCCACCCAGAGACTCCCCACCACTCCACGCTCATCCCCGGCACCACCCCCGTCGTCATCATCGCCACCCGAACACCCTTCTCCCGACCAGACCAAAACCCGACACCATTACTCCTACAAACCGTCCTCGCCACATCTCGACCCACCACGCCACTATCACACCCAGACCACCGGATCCAACTAATCCCGGCCACCATAGCCCTAACCTAACCAGACCGTATCCCCAAGCCAGGCAATAAACCACCGCCACAGCCATCCCGTCGACTCTGCGACCACCCATGCCCGGCCACCACCGACCGTCTCCACCCGTGGCAACCACCACCGTCGCCATTACCAAAATTCGAAATCTCCCCAAAACCATCACCACCACCACCAAAGAAAATTAAAACACACGACCACCAACAAAACCCTTACCTCGTCGGAGCTGAGCCGCCGTAGACCAGCCGACCGTCGCCCCTTTCCTTCCAGCGTCCGCCACCGAGCAGCCAAGCCCTATGCTCCCTCCAGTCGTCGAGCCTGGCGCGCGCCCCTCCGTGGATCCTGGCCGCCCGACCGGGTCCTCCCTCCGCAGCTCCCTCGCCGAGTCTTGACCGTCGGCCGCCTCCACCGCGGGCTATCTGCCAGCGCTCCGCTCGACCCACGACCCCGACGAGGCCGCAAGCCAGCACCGACCGAGAACCACTCCACGCGCCCTCCTTCAGTGAAACCCCTTCGCCCCTTTCCTTCCCCTTCTCGCCGTGGCGCCGCCTCCGACCTCCGTGCGGCGAGCCACCCTCCGAAACCTCTTTTCCTCACCCCGACATCGGCCGCCCGCCCCCGTTCTCCGCCGCCGCCCGCCGCTCGTCTACTCCTTCCCTCTCCGCCTCTCACCGACGCCGCGCCACCCCCTAGCTCTGACCGCCGCTCCCCTGGCTCACGCTCGCCGCTTCCTCTTCCCGGCTTCGCTCCCCTCTCGATCTCCCCTTTTCCATTTCCTTTTATTTCTTTCCTTTCTCTCACTCTCTCTCTCTCCTCTATTAAGGAGCAGCAAATGCTCTGTGCTTTTGGGTTTGTGATTTATTGTTTTTATTTGACTAGTTGTGTTCTTCTCTTTTATTAGTTGTTGTTTTACTATTATCATTATTATTATTATTATTATTATTATTATTATTATTAATATTCTGTTTATTATTATTATTTTTATTATTATCATTATTATTATTATTATTATTATTATTATTATTATTATTATTATTAGTAGTAGTATATATGTATGTATCAATACGGTTATGTATAAGTGATATCAGTAATTTTTTTGTCATTAGTCATTATTTATAATTATTTTCTTTTAAAATAAATATATATAGATTCCTCAAAGTATTTTGTAACAAATATCATATTGGGGTTTAAGCCATATATTTGAGTTAACCATTTATATGTGTATATAAAGATGGTATTTTATTTAATGTCTTTCAAATAATTTTTATAAAAAAAAAGTTTCCTAGATAGTTTATAAATATTTGTAAATAAGAATATATCTTCTTAACTAAGTATTATTTTGACTAGTAGTTTGTGGTTATTTCATAAAGGTGTTTTCTAAAAAAAAATATGTTTATACAACTACATAAAAAAAATTTAGAATATTTATCTAATGTTTTGACTATAGAAAATATAATTTTAATAGTATATAGAATTTCCAAAAATAGATATATGTATTTTTCCTTTAAGTCATAGTCATGACAAATCTAGTCATTTCCTATTCTTAACCATGGATTTCTCTTTCAACCTCGATTATCGTGCCGAACTCCGATTCTAGACTTTTTTATGTCCACTCTAACAAAGTCGACCGTTATGGACCCGATGGAACCGTCCGTGCCATCGTCCGGGATCACCTTGAATAGTTGTTGCACCGAAGTCGATCTTGTGCCACCTTTATTGTACCATACCAGGCAGCTCACCAGGCGACCCCCAGGCAAGTATACCTTGCTAATTTACTGTCATATTATTTATTTTTCGTATTATTAACTTTGTTTCATATTGTTAGTTTTCTTTGTTATAAATTGCGCGTCCAAGCCACACTTGGGTGCAAGCGACTCTATTAGTCGTTACTTTACTATATGCATGTTAACTTAGTTTTAATGGACTACCTTCTTGTTGGGGGATATTCTTATATCTCCTTTGGCCATGACACCTACACTACACGGTTTAAGACATTTTGTTAGGGGCATGACTTATGGACTGGTCATCTTTATTATCGTGTGACGGATAGATCGTAACTGCTACGATTAAGGTATAGAGACTCGAGCAGTTACAAAACTGGGTGGGTCATGGACATGACTTGGTCAGTGTGGGAAATATTGGAGGAGGATAGTCGCTAGTGCGTATGGGAATCCAAACTGGTAAACCACAGTCTTCGGATGGATCTGTGGCGATTTATTTGCAGATGCCCTCTGACGTTTTGGACGTTACGGACGGATACAGATCACTGGATGCCAGTTATGTACACATAGCCTAAAATCCCACCCATGCGCATGAAAGTTGTCCTCTAAATTGCACATTAGGCGGTTAGAATCTCATTTGCATATTTGTGTCTAGGATAGTTTTTTATATATTATTTTATTATTCTGACAGTTCATATTAGCTTATTCTTCCTGTATCTTGCTACGTCCGTCTGAGGACCTAGTTTTTCCCCAGGTGTGTGTTCATGTCTTCCGCAGGTATCCTAGCCAAGGCTGTGGTCTTCTCCATTCCTTCGAAGACAATTGCGCTTGGTTCGTCTTGCCATTTTATTGATCGATTCTTGTACATTTTTTTCATTGAGATAGTTGGTAGTAGACTTTGTCTCCGTCCAACGATTGTATCATAAACATTCGAGTTAATTTTTATATTATATTTCTTTTCATTGTGGATGAGATTTAGTTTTGTCTTGGATTACTGCATTTTACAGCTTATGTATACATACAAGGCCCATGTACTTCGTATGTATACAGCTGGCATGTCTACGTACTTAGTCCTACGTATTTTGGGACTGGAGCGTTACATGTTTTTGTGGTGGCCCATGCAGGTCAAGATAAATTGTTTGGTTACTTTACCGTACCAAGCAAGCCTGCGTATAGGATTAGAGTCTAGGATCTCATCCACACACTTGACTGCCTTCTCGCTTGACTCTTCGATTTGCATCTTGCTTGATTCCCTCTACCGTTAATTCTTATCCTTTTTTTCGTGCTTGATGTTGGTTAGAAAGGTAATCCATACTAGGTAGACTTGTCCCATTGTCCCATCACCCTATTAGTTTAACTCTTGTAAGTTGGATAGAATGCCTTATGACCTAGCAATCCTTTGTCCTTGTGACCTATATTAGCAAGTTCACTTAGGTTCTAGAATTTAGAGGACCCTAACCCATCTAGTCAACCAAAGACTTGGACAAAAGAGACTATAGGACGACTGTATAGAGACCAACATAGGATATAACTTAGAGTCTTAAGGAGTTTGAACTAATTCTACTCTATTTCAATCTAAATCTCACGTGCCTATATTTTATTATCTAGACTAATGATGCTAATATAGCCTAGTATTTGCAAGCTAATTCTTTATCGAGCTTGATCAAGGCATATGCTATGGAGTGGCCACTCACTAGTATATGGTCTTATTAGAACCGGTGCATGATGGTCTGATCAACCAAGTGCACTTTGGTTCGCTTTTATTTATCGTTCTACGTGGATAGGGACATAGCTAAACTTGTCCTCTAGAGTCCTATCCACAACAGCCTTGGCAATTCTTTTCAATTACCCGCTCGCCTTTGAACCACGTATTGGTATTCGAAAACAACTTCTTTGGACTCATATTGGTTTTTGTCTTTCACCTATTTAGACGAAGACTCGCACTTGATAGTTAGACCCAAAGTATCACCCTTAGTTGCCCTACCATCTTTTGACAAGATAGTTAGCCACTGACCAACCAAAGTGACTATATCCTCGTCTAAAGTTACTCGTCCTTTCCCTTGACCCTAGATTCATTGTCGCGACCATCATTCACTCCCTAAATTAAATTCGTGATTTATTTCGGCAATTATCGAAATTACGATTTTCTAATGCATATTTTGAACGTCGTGATTTGAATCCTCATTGATATACCCTTGTACCCTCTCAACCCCCTACTCATTTTTAATTTCGAGGATGAAATTTTTGTAAGTTGGGTAGGATGTAAAACCCCTAAATTTCTAATATTTTTTTATTAAATTTGGTACTGATTTAAAATTTTGTATTGTACGTCGCGTAGACGTATTGTACGTCGCGCACGAAACTTTATTTTTCGTAATTGCTCGACGAGTGCGAATATGTGCGAGCGTACATATTTTAAAAAATATATATTTTTCCTATTTTTATAGTTTCAAGATAATATATAATAATTATTTTTAGCTATCAAAATTTCTAAATTTATGATTTTATTTATGAGAAGTCTTTTAGACAGTTATAATAATAAATAATATTCTTATAAAATTGTATTTTAGAAAAATATATTTATGTAAATATTATTTGGTCATATATAAATATTTCGTAATTATTTACTAGTTTATTTTTAAATAATAATATAATTTTTGAAATTGTTATTATTAGTATTTTTGGAAATCATATTTTGAAATTATTATGGCAATTTAAAATCTTAATTTGAATTATTTTAAATAGTTTGAAATAAGGATGAAGATTTACCTATGTTGGATTTAATTGGGTTAAACTATATTTAGATTTGATTTTGATTGAATTGAATTGTTTAAATTAATATGGTATTTATCTATTTGGGTTTTAAATAAATTCTAATCCTATCCAAATGGGAATTCTCACATCCTATAAATAGGCAGGTACTCCTCCATAAAACCCAACCATCCATAAAATTTCTACCACAAATCGTGCATCGTGTCGATGTCCTCCTTTCCCATCCACTATATTCTATATGGTACAAATACATTGTTCTCCTGGGTCCGACAGATCCGAACCTCTGTCCCCATCGTATCGGACACACCCGATACGACGTAACCCTCACCCCGACTCGACTCCCCTCTTCGTCATCATCGCCTCCTACTATCCCGACCACCCACAGACTCCCCACTACTCCACGCTCATCTCCGGCACCACCCCCGTCGTCATCATCGCCACCCGAACACCCTTCTCCCGACCAGACCAAAACCCGACACCATTACCCCTACAAACCGTCCTCGCCACATCTCGACCCACCACGCCACCATCACACCCAGACCACCGGATCCAACTAATCCCGGCCACCATAGCCCTAACCTAACCAGACCGTGTCCCCAAGCCAGGCAATAAACCACCGCCACAGCCATCTCGTCGACTCTGCGACCACCCACGCCCGGCCACCACCGACCGTCTCCACCCGTGGCAACCACCACCGTCGCCATTACCAAAATCCAAAATCTCCCCAAAACCATCACTACCACCACCAAAGCAAATTAAAACACACGACCACCAACAAAACCCTTACCTCGTCGGAGCTAAGCCGCCGTAGACCAGCCGACCGTCGCCCCTTTCCTTCCAGCGTCCACCGCCGAGCAGCCAAGCCCTATGCTCCCTCCAGTCGCCGAGCCTGGCGCGCGCCCCTCCTCGGATCCTGGCCGCCCGACCGGGTCCTCCCTCCGAAGCTCCCTCGCCGAGTCTTGACCGTCGGTCGCCTCCACCGCGGGCTCTCGGCCAGCGCTCCGCTCGACCCACGACCCCGGCGAGGCCGTAAGCCAGCGCCGACCGAGAACCACTCCACGCGCCCTCCTTCAGTGAAACCCCTTCGCCCCTTTCCTTCCCCTCCTCGCCGTAGCGCCGCCTCCGACCGCCGTGCGGCGAGCCACCCTCCGAAACCCCTTTTCCTCACCCCGACATCGGCCGCCCACCTCCGTTCTCCGCCGCCGCCTGCCGCTCGTCTACTCCTCCCCTCTCCGCCTCTCACCGACGCCGCGCCACCCCCTTAGCTCCGACCGTCGCTCCCCTGGCTCACGCTCGCCGCTTCCTCTTCCCGGCTTCGCTCCCCTCTCGATCTCCCCTTTCCCATTTCCTTTTATTTCTTTCCTTTCTCTCACTCTCTCTCTCTCCTCTATTAAGGAGCAGTAAATGCTCTGTGCTTTTGGGTTTGTGATTTATTATTTTTATTTGAATAGTTGTGTTCTTCTCTTTTATTAGTTGTTGTTTTATTATTATCATTATTATTATTATTATTATTATTATTATTAATATTAATATTCTGTTTATTATTATTATCTTTATTATTATCATTATTATTATTATTATTATTATTATTATTAGTATATATGTATGTATCAGTACGGTTATGTATAAGTGATATCAGTAATTTTTTTGTCACTAGTCATTATTTATAATTATTTTCTTTTATAATAAATATATATAGATTCCTCAAAGTATTTTGTAACAAATATCATATTGGGGTTTAAGCCATATATTTGAGTTAACCATTTATATGTGTCTATAAAGATGGTATTTTATTTAATGTCTTTCAAATAATTTTATAAAAAAAAAAGTTTCCTAGATAGTTTATAAATATTTGTAAATAAGAATATATCTTCTTAACTAAGTATTATTTTGACTAGTAATTTGTGGTTATTTCATAAAGGTGTTTTCTAAAAAAAATGTTTATACAACTACATAAAAAAAAATTTAGAATATTTATCTAATATTTTGACTATAGAAAATATAATTTTAATAGTATATAGAATTTCCAAAAATAGATATATGTATTTTTCCTTTAAGTCATAGTCATGACAAATCTAGTCATTTCCTATTCTTAACCATGGATTTCTCTTTCAACCTCGATTATCGTACCGAACTCCGATTCTAGACTTTTTTATGTCCACCCTAACTAAGTCGACCATTCTGGACCCGATGGAATCGTCCGTGCCATCGTCCGGGATCACCTTGAATAGTTGTTGCACCGAAGTCGATCTTGTGCCACCTTTATTGTACCACACCAGGCAGCTCACCAGGCGACCCCCAGGCAAGTATACCTTGCTAATTTACTGTCATATTATTTATTTTTCGTATTATTTACTTTGTTTCATATTATTAGTTTTTTTTGTTATAAATTGCGCGTCCAAACCACACTTGGGTGCAAGCGACTCTATTAGTCGTTACTTTACTATATGCATGTTAACTTAGTTTTAGTGGACTACCTTCTTGTTGGGGGATATTCTTATATCTCCTTTGGCCATGACAGCTATACTACACGGTTTGAGATATTTTGTTAGGGGCATGACTTATGGACTGGTCATCTTTATTGTCGTGTGACGGATAGATCGTAACTGCTATGATTAAGGTATAGAGACTCGAGCAGTTACAAAACTGGGTGGGTCATGGACATGACTTAGTCAGTATGGGAAATATTGGGGGAGGACAATCGTTAGTGCGTATGGGAATCCAAACAGGAAAACCACAGTCTCCTGATGGAACTGTGGCGATTTATTTGCAGATGCCCTCTGACGTTTTAGACGTTACGGACGGATACGGATCACTAGATGCCAGTTACGTACACATAGCATAAAATCCCATCCATGCGCATGAAAGTTGTCCTCTAAATTGCACATTAGGCGGTTAGAATCTCCTTTGCATATTTGTGTCTAGGATAGTCTTTTATATATTATTTTATTATTCTGACAGTTCATATTAGCTTGTTCTTCCTGTATCTTGCTACGTCCGTCTGAGGACCTAGTTTTTCCCCAGGTATGTGTTCATGTCTTCCGCAGGTATCCTAGCCAAGGCTGTGGTCTTCTCTATTACTTTGAAGACAATTGCGCTTGGTTCGTCTTGCCATTTTATTGATCGATTCTTGTACATTTTTTCATTGAGATAGTTGGTAGCGGACTTTGTCTCCGCCCAACGATTGTATCATAAACATTCGAGCTAATTTTTATATTATATTTCTTTTCATTGTGGATGAGATTTAGTTTTGTCTTGGATTACTGCATTTTATAGCTTATGTATACATATAAGGCCCATGTACTTCGTATGTATACAGCTGGCATGTCTACGTACTTAGTCCTACATATTTTGGGACTGGAGCGTTACAGTTCTAGGGTAAACAATATATTTAAATACTTTAATTACTTGCTTCTTGGCCTTTTCTAGGTCAAACTAGGTTAATTTGGTCAATACCTTGCTAAACGAGGTTAATCCTAGGTTCAAGGTCATTACCTTGTCATACAAGGGTATCCCAATTCACCCTAGGCTACCCTAGTCTCTAAATTAGCATTTACCTAATCACTTAATACCTTAACTCATAGAGGCACATATATATATCTGGCTATAGATAATACTCATAAAGCCTACTAATTATATAGGATTATAGATATACATGGATATCTATCTTAAGTATATTCTTTAGATTCCCCCTAGGGTACTTTATAATCAACGTCAATGACTTATCCCTACTAAACTGGTACCTTGATACCAATGTGCCTATGAACCATAGGTATATACATATACCTATCTATATAATTACCATAACTTCGAAAACATACAAACCTACCTTGACACACACACACACACACACACACACACACACACACACACACACACACACACACACATATATATATATATATATATATATATATATATATATATATATATATATATATATATATATATATAACTTCTATATGTAGACACTAAAAAAAATGCAGACACTCACATACACTCAAATCCTAACTAACCATCAATCTATCCATCTATCTAACTTCAATTCTGCTAAGGGCAGCCTACTGCAATAGTGGCCATGCCCCACTGCAGTGGCCAAGCCAATGCCTACATCATGGCCTATATGGCCTGCAACCACTTGCCTTCAGTACAGGGAATGGCTTAAAGCCTGTTGGCCAAAGCACATGCCAACATGGCCTGCATTACCAAGGCCAATCCTGGCCTGCTCACCCTACCCTGCCTGTCATCATTTTCCCTATTTCTGACTAAGCACCTATCAGTTATTGCTACTAGGCCTCTCATCAACGGACTGAAACACAAGGCTCTGTGCACATGCCACACTCCTTGAGTCCACCCTGTACAGGCCCAGGAGGCACTATCCTGGCCAACTGAAAATGGATTTGGGCTAAATCCCCCTCTTACTCATTTCTGATACAATTGTGTATCATACCTCACCACATGTGGACTGATATTAGTGTAAACCTACAACTGATACACACACTAAGTATCAAAACCCCTAATATAGTAAGTACACATTGGTATCCAAGGCTTTACACTACTACATACCTACCCCTATGGATATGTATACATGGAAATATATATATGTATATATACTAGGTGTATAGGTAAAACATCTTACCTGCCTAACCTATCCATCTCTAACCACACACAACCCTCAACATAATGATACACTCACAAGGTCTGATACAAAGAATCAAATGGTTGATACACAAGGGGGTAGGACTGACCACTAATACTGCTACTCAAGTTTACTGTACTGGCCCATACTGTCTTCTAGTCTAGGCTTCCCCATTTGCTGTATACTCGAGTCTATCTCTTTGGTACTGCTACTGCTACTGCTTATGGTTCACAATTTTCCCTATCTCGGATATACACATCAATATCATTCTCATATGCCACTGCCCTGCTATAGGCATGGCCTATACTTGCTGCTGTTGTGGCTACTAATGCCTGGGCACATTTGTGCTCATCTGAGCACGATCATGTTTGCCATTAAAAATCAAAGACAGGTTTTACAGAAACACTGAAATTGATTCTAAACTCGCTTGTACAAAAAAAGCCTAGAAAGAAATCCTAGGAAACAATTTAAGTACAATTGTTTAGTTTTTGATTTTGAAGGGTAACGGTAGAGGCTCAGGAAAATGTTATCAACTCTGCCTTAATCCTTGGACTCTCTGACGCAGTCCTTAGCTCTTGAAGAAATTGCTTTTCGAAGGTTGCCAGCCTTTTACAGGGGTGTGGCACCCTGCTATTTATAGTGGTATGTATGTTGAGCCGTATAGATGGCCTGTGGCCACGTGGCTAATTAGCACGTGAAGACCCGCTTTTTGGCCGCCATCTATCGATTTGTTGGGATTTTGTTGCAGCAAATCTGGGTAGTTAAGACTTGGTCAGCCTGCCACGTGTCCTGTCGCAGGAATCATTTTGAGCTGCATGAGTCTCTCAGTTTTCGACCATGTGGGGTCGTATGAGACTCATGTGGCTTAAGTCGCAAACTTCCTTAGCCCACATAGAGCTTAAGGATTTAAGCCTTATAGATTCTGTATTTTGGCCGCATAAAGCCCATGCGGCTTGGGTCACAGTCACCCTTGGCCGTATGAAGTTCGGAGACTTTAGGGCCGCATATGTTTGAGCCGCATAAGGTACATGCGGCTTAGGTGACACTCCTTCTAGCCGCATGAAAGCGTATGAACCCTGCTTTTGGTGACGTCTCATGTCGTATCTTTTTGTCAAAGTGTCAGAGCTGTCATTTTTATCAGTTTTGACAGAACTTGTCAGCTTTATCAGACGAACTAATCCGCTTGGCCGCATATCTTTCTTCTGTAGCTGGTTGTCGACGGGCCGCATAAGATATTGAATCTGTCATGCGGCTTTCCTTTACGCAAACCTGTTTGGCCCAAAGTACATATGCGACCAATTATGATCTGCATGAACCGCATATTTTCCATGCTTCTACAAGACCCCCTTCAAAGTTTTCAAATTACAAATTTGGAATACTTTGAATAAGAAGCATGGAGATATGTCAAGCCGCAGGGAGTCTTCAAGTCGCAGGGTATTTTTGAGCCGCAGAGAGATCTCGAGCCGCAGGAAAATCCTGAGCCGCAGGGAGACCCCATCAGCCTGCCAGCTGTAAATAATGCATTTGATTTTCTTGATTCGGTTGTGGATATCTTTTCGAGATAAAGCCGACGGTTACTAGGGATAAAGTCTCCAAACGTCGACATTATCTTTAATGATCTCGAGAATCGAAGAGGCGCTCTTCAAGATAAAGTCGACGGTTATTTAGAGATAAAGTCCCCAAACGTCGTCATTATCTTTAATGATCTCGAGAATCGAAGAGGCACTTTTCAGCAACTCTATAAATAGGGGTCATTCGGAGAGAGATTTTCCTCTTTTACCTTCTTCTCCTTCGACTTTATCATACTTTCTGCTATGGCTCCAAAGGCTTCCAAGTCGACTGGTGCGGCGGCCAAAGGAAGGGGACTTGCCTCTCCGTCGAGAGCGGCAGACGCTCCTTCCATTCATCCCGACGTGCAACCCCCTCCCATGAGTAAGGACGGTGGAAGGATGACGACTAAAATTTTGAATGGCCATGTCGCATATTTCATGCGCAGGCCTGTCATATATTGCCTCTATGCTTTAAGCCTGGTCGATGCATGCCCTATCTCATTTGGACCGCATGTGTTCTGTATGATAGGGCCGCATGGGCTGGGTCGCATAACTGCTGCTCATTTCGAACTTGAACCGTATAAGTGCCTCATGATTGATCCGCATGAACACTTTCTGACTGAACCACGTAAGTGCCTCATGATTGAGCCGCATGAGCACTTTATGATCGGGCCGTTTGAATACTGTATGACTGGGCCGCATAATTGCCTCATGACGGAGCCGCATGAGTACCTTATGACTAGGTCGCATGAGTATTTCATGATTGAGACGCATAAATGCCTCATAATTGAGCCGTATGAACACTTCATGACTGAGCCGCATAAGTGTTTCATGACTGAGCTGCATGAGTACTTCATGAAGCCGGCCTCATGACTTTGGGCCGCATGAGTTCTATTTTGGCTAGGCCGCATAACTGGCTAGGCCGCATAACTGAAAAAAAAATAGAGTTCTTTGTTTTCTTTTTGGTGCTAAGCCCCCTTTTTTGCATGTTTTGTAGGGATCTGGCTAGCAAACTTCTCCAGGACCAGTATCGGTGATAGAATAAAAATACACCATTCTGACATATACATCAGACAGCTCAAAACTCCTCATGCTTTGGAAGAGTTTTCTCCGCGCCATTTTGGCATACACATCAAACAACTCAGGACTCTTCATGCTTCGGAAGAGTTTTCACCAGGTGGCAGGAAGGGCCTTTATACCTCAAAGAGTTGGACGGTGGTCAGGTGTCGTTATGAACGTCTTGCCTTCACGGCTCTCCAAGTAGGCGAAACCACCATCAGGGATGATGTTTTGAAGGTATGGTCCTTCGGGGGAGCAGGGCTAAGGCATCCGCAATACGGAGGGGAGGATAGCATGCTATATTTGCCCTCCTCCAGGCAGCTCCTTGGGGATTCAACAGCCTTGTTTGCTTCTCAGCAGTAAAATATGACTTTTTTTGAGGGCCACAAAACTGCTTTTCATGAAGACGAAGTGCTGTCAAACTAACCAAACTATGTATTGCTAGATTTTCCTTTCTTTGTTTTCTGCTGTCGTTGTAGACCTATGAATGTAACTGATTTTGAATAAGCAGAGTATGTTCACTCCATTCTTTATTTGTGGTAATTTTTGGTGCTTGTACTAGAGGGCCTAATACAGCATTTGTGTCTGATAACGGACAACCTACTGGGGGATTTTTGGGGACCTATTGTCCTTTTGTGCATCTGGAAATACGAGCAAATAGATTTGAAGGATATTTTGTGGACCTACTACACTTTGGTACACCGATGGTACGAGTAATAGATTAGGATAATTTTTATGGACTTATTACCCTTTTTGTGTACTGGCGATGCGAGTACTGATAATAAGTAGAGAGAAAACCGACATATTTACTCAAAGGTAATAAGGATGTGGTAAATATGGGTCTAAAGTAGAGCCTCCCTACTCAGAGGTAATGAAAACATGGTAGAAGTGGGCCAAATGGGGATACATAGAACAACTCAAAGGTACTATCAACGTGGAATTTCTAGGTGATTTGTTTGTGATGGACGGGAAAACAACTCAGAGGTAATATGGACGTTGTTGTTTTTTTCTGTTGGAGAATTTTGTGGGCCTATTACCCTTTTTGTGTACTGATGGTACGAGTAATAGATTAGGATAAGTTTTATGGACCTATTACCCTTCTGCGCACTGGTGGTACGGGTAATAGATTTTGAGGCAAATGTGGAGAAAAGCATTTAATGTGGAAGTTCATAGATATGACCAGGAGATGAGATATGAATCCATTCGGAGCAATCAGAGAGTAAGTTCAGTGGTACCTGAGGGTATATAACTCAACAATCTGGGAGATTTGAGGTCAGAGTGTAAGTTTAGCGATACCAGAGGGTACATAACACACAATCTGAGAGATAGTTGGAAGATGTCGTTTAGACATAATATTTCTTGAGGAACTTGCCGTTGATGGGCATCATGAGCAAGTCTATATTTTGTTTTGCGAGATGGTACGTACCGTTGGAGAATACGGTCTCGATAATGAACGGACCCTCCCATTTAGGCTGGAATTTGCCGGGGGTCTTGTGAGTCATGACCATTGGTCTGCGAATGGCCAAGATGAGATTGCCGACTTGGAATATTCTCTGTTTGACTTCTTGTTGAAAGCCTGAGAGATGCGCGCTTGGTAGAGCTCTATGCTTTTTTGAGCTTGTAAACGCTTCTCATCTAATGCTTCCAACTCTTGTAGCCGTCGACGGTTGTTATCGTCCAACGTCAATCGGTAAGTAAGGGCCACTCGAAGTGAGGGGATCTGAGTCTCCAATGGGAGGGCTGCCTCGCTCCCGTAAACCAAGGAGAACGGTATATTTCCTGTAGCCGCCCGAATTGTGGTGCGATACGTCCATAAGCACTCGCTAAGCTTTTCATTCCAGTCGCGTTTGTTTGCAGACACGAACTTTTTTAGGAGCTTGATTATGGTTTTGTTGAAAGCTTCAGCCAGACCGTTAGCCGATGGGTTATTCAAGGCCATGTTCAGAATCTGATTCTTGTCACAAAATCGATAGAAAGCTTGGCTTGCGAACTGCGGACCATTATCGTGAATAATCCTCCGGAACAGTCCAAAACGGTAGATGACGTAATATTTTATGAAGCTAATCACGTTCGATGTCTTAACCTCTGCCAGCAGAACAGCTTTTGCCTATTTGGAGAAGTAATCGGTGATTGCAAGTATGAACCGATGCCCTCTAGACGATGGCGGGGTGATTGGCCCAATGATGTCCATTCCCCATGCTTCAAATGGCCAAGAGGCCACTTTTGGGTGCAAGAATTCAGATGGCAGATGCATAAAATCTGCGTGGATCTGGCAAGCCTTGCACTTCTTTGCATAATCAACTGCATCTGCTACCATTGTGGGCCAGTAGTAACCCATCCGGCGGAGACGATCTTGCAATTTCGGGCCAGGTTGGTGAGCCCTACAAGTGCCGTCATGAGCTTCGCATAAAGCTTCTTTGGCTTCTGCATTTGACAGGCATCTTAATAGTAGCTCGTCGTAGGATCGTCGATATAACATTTTCGTCTCCGTATCATAGAAGAATCTGAGGGAGCATCTTCTAATTGAAGTTGCTTTCTTCACATTCTCTGGCAGAATTTCGTAGACTGCAAAGTCGATGAGTGGTCGTCTCCAATCTTGTATGTCGTTGGTATCTAAGCGGAGTAACTCGTACCCAGTTGAAGATCGTTCCTGGGACAGACCAGCTCATGGCCTATTATGTCGACTAGATGATGAGTATCATTTGGAAGTGCCAAGGAAGCGGCGAGACCTGCTAGGGCATCGGCTTCGATATTTTGGAGCCTAGGAACGTGCTCTATAAAGAATCCTTCTAAGGTTACAATAATGGCAACTGTTGTCTGATAATAGGAAATCAGGTCCTCATTGCGAACCTCGTATGAACCTCGAATCTGGTTAACAACCAACTGTGAGTCATCATATGCTTCCAGGTACTTGATTCCTACTTCTTTTACGAGTTAGAGTCTGATGACTAGAGCGTTATATTCGGCTAAATTTTCTGAACAGGGTTCTGTAAGAGAATATGTCCGATTGACCACCAACCCAGAGGGGAAAATTAATACTACCCCGACTCCAGCGACGATATCACCTTGTGGTCCCGTTCTTGAAGCACCGTCAAAAAACATTTGCCAAATGGTGTCATGCGAAGTCATGTTCGAGGCGACGACTTCGTCGAGAATTTTTTCATAGATTCTGGCTATTTCTGAGCCTGGATGGGCTGCTAGGAAGTCAGCCAGGGCTTGACCTTTGATAGACTTCTGCGGAACAAAAACCATGTCGTATGGGGATAATAGTATCACCCAGGTGGCTAGACGAGAACCGAGTGCATCGGACTTGGTCATGAGAACCCTGAGAGGATTAACTCGTGAAACAACATGGATGGTCTGCCCTATCACATAGTGTCGTATTTTTTGAATAGCGAACACTAGGGCAAGGTACTCCTTCTCCACGGCGGTGTACCTATGTTCCGGTCCTACCATCATCCGGCTGAGATAGTAAATGGCTTGTTCATCTCCCGTGCCATTATTATGTGCTAGCAGAGCACCGAGGGAGTGTTCCATTGCCCGTACATAGAGCAGGAAGGGCTTTTCAACGACCGGGGCTACCAGAACTGGTGAATTCGTCAGGTACTCCTTTATATCATCGAAGGCACGCTGACATTTCTCGTTCCATACGAAAGATACACCTTTCCTCATGTGTTGAGTGAAGGGTTGACATTGCCCTGAGAGGTTAGATATAAACCTCCTGATATAGGCTAGTCTTCCCTAAAGGCCGCAGAGTTCACGGAGGTTCCTTGGTGGACTCATCTCCAGGATTGCTTTTGTTTTGTCGGAATCTATGTGAATGCCCGGGAAGTAATGACAAAGCCCAAGAACTTTTCGCTGGACACCCCCAGGAAAGACTTGGTGGGATTCATCTTCAGGTTGTGCGCTCGTAAGAGGTCGAACACTGTTCTCAAATCATGTAAGTGATCATTTTTTGAGTGGCTCTTGACGACGATGTCGTCAACATAATACTCCACCATCTTGCACAAATGATCTCTGAAGATGACACTCATAGCCCGT
Organism: Iris pallida; assembly: GCA_029216955.1. Taxonomy (NCBI): domain Eukaryota; kingdom Viridiplantae; phylum Streptophyta; class Magnoliopsida; order Asparagales; family Iridaceae; genus Iris; species Iris pallida. The sequence continues at coordinate 3,022,564 of JANAVB010033020.1, forward strand.
TGATATGTAGCACCGACGTTCTTCAGGCCAAAGGACATGACCGTATAACAATATACGCCAATCGGTGTTCGAAATAACGTATGCTTCTCGTTATCAGGAGACATTTTGATTTGATTGTATCCTGAAAAGCCATCCATAAAGGACATGCGCTCGAAGCCACACGTATTATCGATCATTATGTCGGTGATCGGAAAAAAGAATTCATCCTTAGGGCATGCCGCATTCAGATTGCAGAAATCGATACAAATTCGGATCTTTCTATTCTTCTTGATGACTGGTACTACATTGGCTACCCAGTCTGGGTGCTGCTCTTCGTGGATAAAACCTCTAGCTATAAGCTTGTTTACTTCTGCTTCAATAGAATTCATGATGTCTGGACGAAACTGCCACTGTTGTTGTTTGACTGGTTTTGCGTTCGGATAAATGTTGAGCTTATGAAGTGCGATCTCGGGGTTTAGCCCTAGCATGTCTTCATATCTTCAGGTAAAGACGTCGATGTATTCTCTGACGAATTGTAACAACGACTCCCGCTCGCCGTCTGTCAGGCTTTTACTGACGAAGATTGGCGTTGTAGAGGATTCATCACCGAAGTTAACTTGTATAACCTCATCCTCAGTAGGAGGATCACAAAGTTCAAAGCATTTCTCCTATTGTGCGTCTAGTTGCTGGACCCACGGCTCCAACTCAAGTGGTTCAAGTAGATCTTCGTCTTCCTCTTCGATATCAGCAGATGTCATGTTGACAGATAATGTCTGTCTAAATATATCTCCAATATTGCTATCAGAGTTGTAAATGGGTGACTCGGACGAATGAGAGTGCCACTCGCATTCTTTATCAGAACTTTCGGGTGTTGTTGGTGGTGTAACATACCCGAGGCCACGTCTGGATTTGTGATAATGGTCCTGAGGTTTCCCTGCCGGTGCCGACTGCTGTAGAGGCAATTGTGAACCACTGTCGTGATTCAGACCCAGGATAGCCTCTATGTCGTACCCCTGCTTTCGTATAAAGTACTTGGCTTGAGGACTACACAGGTAGAGCGGTAATCTTCCAGCGTCGGGTCTGAGATCGGACTCTTGTGGAGTGAAAGATTGAGAGCCTTCTTTTCGGCCAAAGATGATCGTGTGATTCCATCCTCTTCTGTCTGGGACCAGGAAGTAAGCGCCTTTAATAGGAGCAAGTTGATTTGGGGTATGGACGGTTGTCACCCGTGTGTACAGGCTAACGTCTAGACAGTCCCATACAGCATACATTAGATTAGGCTTATCATACTCAGAATAGTCTAACGGTAGCCTCTTATTGATGAGATAAAGAACTCTGTCCATGGGGATTACATCATCAGGAGAGGGACTACCCGTCTGTGCCACCAGGTATTTGGCGATGTCTACGTCCTCTTCGACTACCCCCTGCGATCCCAAAGGTTGGGATGCCGTCTTGGGCAACTTGACCACCAAGGGTTGAACTTATGATATTAGCTTGCCTGAGTATTTCGGATCGGCACTTAGTTGTCGGCTTGTCTTAGGAAGATGGGTGACAATTGGCTCGGCCAGGGACTTTGTGTCTTCTGATTGCCTTTGAATGGATTTTGGAAATCGGATCACCATCGGCCCTATGATGGGCTTTGGCTCTCGACCTTGGAAGTCGGATGACCATTGGTTCCGACTGCACAGCTTGGACGAGAGAACCGGGCAACTCTTTATGCAAAGTTACGACAAGGGGTGCAGCTTTGCCTGGTTTACGGGTCTGGAGATAAATTATCAAGGGTTCCTCTGGCCCTGTGATGGTCTCCAGTTTGTCAGTGATTTACTTCTTGGATTCTTCATATAGACAAGCCTCCGAAGAATAATAAGACTCAACCCCTTTCAAGGGATCGATGTTGGCGAATTCAGTCTTCACGAAGTCGTGCCTATTGACATACTTGAAGCACTGGTGGAGGGTGGATGGCACGATCATATAGTCACGTATCTACAGACAGCCCAAGAGGATATTGTAGGGCGTGTCTACCTCTATGACGTAGCCGGTAACCTCCATCTTCAGGACACCAATCTGACATTTCAATCGGATCTTCCCTAGGGGATAGCTCATTCCCGAGTTAAAACTGCTAATGACGGTTTTGGTCGCCGCTAGCCGGTGCATAGGGATGCCAAGATGTTGGAGTAAGATTTTTAGGATGATGCTTATTGACGAGCCAGGGTCGATATGTATCTGATCTACCTTGATGTCGTCTATGTATCCGTGTAGTACAAGGGGCGATCATGCAAATTGAACTTGATCAACATGTCATGTGGAGTAAATATGATGTTGGTCATTGCATCTGTGCTATCGCTGCCCTGTAGATCTGTTGGTGGGTCTTTTCCTGGAGGCTTGACCTGAGCTAAGTAGGCATCAGCATTTTGGAGTGCTTCGTTTAATGCAACACGAAGATCCTTGGAGAGCCTTAGGAGCTCGTATAACGACAACTTTGTTGGCATATTAGCTAATTGTGCTTATATGTTAAAGTTGTAAGGTCTCTCCAGTCCCTGAGGTACATCATTACGGAGTGGCCTGTCGAAACGAGTTTCCCTTGGCTTGGATTTATCCGCCAGTGGAGGCTGAGATGGCCTTGGAACATCAGAGGGAGGCAACGTTGCCGGCAGAGGATCTTCGACTGAACTATCCCGTACGAGCTGGACTTGTGCTGCAGATCGGGTAACAATAGCTGCGGCTTCCTCGGCTGAAATTGTATGGCAGGATTTAGACTTCCTGCCCTTTTTCTTGTTGGTAGGAGATGACACCTCCCGGGTAACTTCGGGCACTAAGTCTGGATGCACCCACGTGATCTCTTCTCGCAATGTGGTGAGAGGTACCAATCCAGATGTCTGGCTCTGGACGGATGAAAGATTAGTAACCTCTATCGTTGCTCGGGGGACAGGTATTACCATGTCTGGAGTGCTTGTTAGAGGGAAGTCGTCGAACTGAATTGATACCATGTTTACCGCTACGGTAACCTCTTCAAAGTCTATCGATAGAGCTTTGGAGTCGATAAGACTCTGAATATACCGCTTTAATTGGAAGCAGTCATGAGTGGAATGATGGACATAGCAGTGGAAGTGATAATATTTTGGGTCCTCCATTTCTGCCGCTCGGGACTCTCGCCTTGGTGGAGGGAGCTGGATCCTACCCTCTTGCAAGAGCATATCGAAGATAGGTTTGACATGACTATCTTCAAATGAGTAATTCACCTTGGGCCACGGACCTTCCGTCTATTTTTGTTCGGGCTTCTGGGTCGCATCAACGACCATGGCCTGTTTGCCCTTATTGTCCTGTTGGAGGTGGTGCTACTGTTGTTGTTGCTAGAGGTAGAACCAGGACGTATGCCCTTATCTTCTCTGTCTGGGATATGTAATCCCAACTGGCAAGCCTTCTTCAATTTTGCCTTTGTATTGGTAGCACTTATGATGAAGGTCGTCCAATGCCTGAACTGATCATCATCCATCCAGAGGCTAATTGCAGGGAGCAACTTCTTCTGGCAGATTTTAATCAAGGAGCTCTCGGGATTGCCTTGGGGCAATCTCATTGCGGTTTGGCGGAACCACTCGATATAGTTCCTTGTTAGCTCTCTCTCTCCCTGAACGACGTCCATGAGAGATAACATCGTTACATTATGCCCCACTTTGTAGAATTTTTCCAGGAACATGTGTTTGAAGCCGTCAAAAGAACGAATATAGTTGTCGGGAAGGTTGCGGTACCAGTCGAACGTGATCCCCTCCAATGCTCCGATGAATAATCGCGTAAGGATGGCGTCACTATGCGACAAGTGCTCGATTGTGACTTCAAAGTAAGTCATGTACCGACTAGCAGAGGTCTTCCCGTCATAAGAATCGATATGGAATAGCTTGTACCATGGTGGAAAAGGCACGTCTCTCCATGCAACGGGATATGGTTGCCGTATTCTGAGGTCCCGAGAGTAGTCTCGGGCATTGAACATTGCTTGAAGCTTCTGGACTTTCCTCCTTGCCTCCTTGGCTTCATCTGCAGCTGAAGGAACGGATGCTCCTAAGGGATCATCACCCAAAGGAGAGGTAGTCGTATTGGAGTCCGCGTTGACTGCGGGTCCCAAGCTTGTTTGTCCGGGCGTCCTTGCCGGTTGGGTTGGCAAGGCAAATTTTGTTGACACAAAATTATAGTCAACCAAATATTGATAAAATTGACAATATGGTACTTGTCATAATTCAATATGACACATCAAGACAGAACTCAGTGCAAGACGGACGTCGGCTCGTACCTGTAGCATACTCAGTTTTGAGTCTGTATTTTTACTTTTCTTGAGTCTAGATAAATGTAAACTGAGTCGTACTGAGTAGTTTGGGCCTATACCTATATCCAAACCACAAACCAAAAGCTCCACCAAACCAAACTAGCCCACATAGTCTATTTGAGAAATTATGTCTCCTGAGACAGAGTTCGGGCCGAACTCTGCCTCCACACAGAGTTCGGGCCAAATTCTGTCCCCTAAATTACAGGACCCTAATTTTTAGGGTTTGTTGTACGTTAGTTTTCCAACAGCCAAAAATTTGAATTCTTGACACAGAATTCTGGCCGAATTCTGCCTAGCTAGAACCCTATAAATAGGCCTTGAATTCTCTCATTTTCATTCATCCAATCTTCTCTTCTCTTCTCTCTAAAGCCTTATACAAGCCTTATCCTTCTCATATACTAGCCACAAGCTCCCGAAGCCTCGAAGTGGTCAGTGCTCTTCAGTTAGGAGTTTGTGCAAGAGTTAAAAAAGTTGCTTGGAAAATTTTAAGCATCGCCACTGCGATCTCTGTAAGAAGTTGACGTGCTCTTCTAAAAAAAGGCACGGGGTGTAACTACTATTTCACAAATAGTGGATTTATTCCTGAGCTAGAGTTCTCAGGCCTGGACTAGTCCTCCACGAGGGAAACCAGGTTAAAATCGGCTGTATTTACGTATGCTTTCTTGCTCTTTATAATTTCCGTATTTACTCTGATTATTTACTGTTGCTGAAAGAGTTTAATTTTTAATTGGCTATTATTGTCATAAACTCTATTCACCCCCCCTCTAGAGTTGCCTACTTGTTCTTCAGATTTGATTTCGTCCACAGACTTGACCAAGGACAGGAGCATGGCTTCAAGTACTTCTAGACATTGTCGATCAGAAGGCGCTTCATGATCATCGTCAGCCATGAAGACTGTCCTCACGTGGGTAGAGGTGGAAGGGATCGTAGCAGAGGTGTTCTCTGTGCCGTACCCTTGTACAGAGTAATCATCGAGGAATGTCATCTTCTTCGGACTCGAAAGGGGTGCTACCCCCTGTGCAGGAAGTCGCATCATCTTGGTAAGGGTGGTGGCCCTCAGGGAAGTCCAAGTCTGTTGCTCAGTTCTGGGGGGCCTCTACCCCCTATATGTCCTCTTGGTACACCGGGTTGTCGCATATATTGAGGGGACTGCTACCCCCAGCTTCATCTACTCTTAAGGAGGCCGAAGGTGCACTTCTTTGTCCGCATGGACAGACTGTCGCATGAGTTGTCTACCTGCGACCAGAGTTGGCTGCCGTATGGACAGACTGTCCATCTCTCTTATACGGCTTCTTCTTTGTCCGCATGGATTTTCCTTGTGCCTCCAAAAAATCAGCATCGTAATGTTTTCCTCTGCTGGATTTGGGGACAGTGGGGTCCTCTGCGGTTGGAAGCAAAGCCGCAGGAGAGCTTTGGTCACCGTCTTGGGCTGCAGAAGGAGCTTCTTCGAAAACTTGGTCAGGGCAACAGTTCTGCGCACCGACGTCCTGCGAGTTCTCTTTCGGTTGTCTCGCTTCTGAGACGGGTTGGCGCTCCCTTCAGAGAGCATTTATTCGAAGGCTTGTTGGTTAAAACGAACCACAAGCATTTGGTGCACAGAGCCGAGCTTGGACACGTCAGATTACGTCACCAACTTCTCATCAGAGGAGAAGGACGTCCCCAGCAGAGTCACCATCGTGTTTGCCATTAAAAATCAAAGACAGGTATTACAGAAATACTGAAATTGATTGCAAACTCTCTTGTACAAAGAAAAGCCTAGAAAGAAATTCTAAGAAACAATCTAAGTACAATTATTTAGTTTTTGATTCTGGAGGGTGACGGTAGAGGCTCGGGAAAGTGTTATCAACTCTGCCTTACTCCTTGGACTATCTGACGCAGTCCTTAGCTCTTGAAGGAATTGCTTTTCGAAGGTTGCCACCCTTTTACAGGGGTATGGCACCCTGCTATTTATAATGGTTTGTATTTTGAGCCGCATAGATGGCCTGTGGCCACGTGACTAATTAGCATGTGAAGACCCGCTCTTTGGCCTCCAACTGTCGATTTGTTAGGATTTTGTTACAGCAAATCTGGGTAGTTAAGACTAGGTTAGCCTGCCACGTGTCCTGTTACAGGAATCATTTTGAGCCGCATGAGTCTCAGTTTTCGACCATGTGGGACCACATGAGACTCATGCGGCTTAAGTCGCAAACTTTCTTAGCCCACTGTCACGATCCGCACCCGCTTTTCGGATACGCGACGTGTCCAAGCCAGCCTACGCCGCAGAGTCGGCGGTAGAACGCTGTCAAGCCCGCAAAAAATAAATGCTCAAAATATCACATATGCTGCTCATTCGCATTTCTAAGTTTATTACAACAGTTACAACATTTATATTTAAAGAAATTATAAGATTTTACAATAAAAGAAATTATTACAACTGCCATCTATTTATAGGTTGACCTCAGCATACCCAAGCCTTCCCAATGCTAAGAGTGATTACGGCTAAACATGAAAATTGTTGGTTTCCAGTCAGGAATGGAACAAGTACACAAACCGACGGCAATGCGAAAACACAATAGAATCAACAAGACATGAAAATAACATATGAGATATGAAAACTAGAAGATACTGATGACATGGCACGGTGGAAAAGTAAAGGAAAAATAAAAAGACATCTACCTATGTGGTATGAAATATCCTTTTCGACATATAAACGGCTAGGGGGTAAATCCGGCTCACTGCACGTGTCGTGTGCAGCTGCTATCATGCAAGAATAGACATATTGGGGATAGTTCTGGGTAGTCCACATGTCTACTAAGATATTTCCCCTCCTTACTACTCCGTGTGACGAGCGTGTCAACAAGCAGCAAGATATATATATATAGACATGAAATAAAAAAACTACTATGAATCGGAAAGCAATCAGAAAGTGCACTTGCCTGAGGTCCTTAGCTGGAAAAACCAATAAGACTATACCACTCAATGAGCCACAATCAGTCAACACATGCAGAAGTCTCCAGATGCTAAAATAAACGTTACCAACGTTCTTAGAATAGTCAAATTAGCTAGAATTGCCTATTCTTAAGTCAAATTCTGGACACAGGGGAAAAAACGATAATTTCGGGCAAAAATGATGTCCGCCATTGGATCCGCTTTGCACCAAAAAGCGTGCCAGAGTCAATGTTCTCTAAAGTCATCAAACTACATGTCTACGGATCCGATTTTTCGATACGAACCCAATCATATATCCAAAGTTGGATTTCGGCGGACCGTGCATAAAATCACTCGTTGAGTGGGACCGTGGGGCCCGCAAAACGGCGTCCGATTCAACTGTCTCAGAATTGGACCAAACTTGGCATACAGGACCAAAAAAATAATACGGTTCTGTTGGCGTAAGTTTTGTCTCGATCTGACGAGCGTACACAAAGTAATTGAAGAATTTGCACAGAGGCCGATATGGTGAATTTTGACAGATACGCATCAAATTCGTCGCGCACACGCGACCAATTTGAATTCCGTCAAAGCCCACACGACCATGAAGCCGTTAGGCACCTTTTGATGCTTTCGTTTTGCGACCACGTCGCCCGGATTGGCGGGACGCACGTCCTATCGGAGTGTTTTTCAGTTTTTCGAAAATAGTTACCATATTTTTTCCTCGATTTTCAACCCTATTTATCTTGCTGTACAAACTATTAGAAATACGACTAATGATGAGGTTTCCATCTCGGTTAGGTTGTCTAAACTTTTGTTCAAATAGTTTTTCGATTCGGTTTATGGATTGGCGAGAAATCGCCTCCCAAGTTGCGTGTCTGGACTGTACTAGCGTCCTATTTTTGGACAGGTTTTGTCGAAGTTTGGTTCGATTTTCCATGGATTTATGAAGGCTTCTATTCCGATCTATCTATTGGGATATGGAGTTGGTAGGGTTGTCGACAAACCTGCGAAGGAAGATCGGAAAATGATCAACTCTACGTCACAAAAATCCGCGTCGATGTCGCCCGCGAAGCTGCTGTCCTGTTGTTGTTTCTCAGCTTTCCACGCGCGCGAGTGGCCTCCGAAGACTCCGTCGTCGGCCGATGGCCGCCCACGGCGGGGCTGGCGCGTGCGCAGGTGGTGCCCCTAGGGGTGGTGGCGTAGTATGAGGTTAGATTTTTAGGGTTTGCTAATGTGATTCTCTTCCGTCTAATTCTCTCGGGTTTGCATAGTTCACGTTTATACTGACTGAATGGGGTGCTCGGTCTGGATAGGTGATTAGTTAGGCTGGCTGGGCCTGGGGCCTGCTTGTGGGGACTATAGGCTGAGGGGTTTTTGCTGGGCCGCTATTGCTTCTTATTCATTTGTCCTTCCTCTATTTTCCATATATTTCAACAAAGTATGTAATCTAGAATTTACTAACTACTGTAGCTAAACATT
>JANAVB010033020.1:3033746-3145693 GCA_029216955.1 Iris pallida
TGACACATGGTCGATAAAATAGAATGACCCACTCGTCTACAGTATACATGAGTTGTCGACGGGGTAACCAACTCTAAGGCACATCATATGAGAAGATTTCTAACAACTGGATCATGAATTTCTATTTGTGTCGACCTGCCAGACTATTGTCACAAGGGTTCTAGTTGAAGCAAGCTTCAAACAATGGTTAGAGGCTCACAACATTTGGTCTCTGGAGAACAGGTAGTCTTTTAGGTTGGCATTTGGTCATGGGAAAGATCCTAATCATTCTTTGAGTCCAATGACCAGAAGATCATGATAGTGGGTTTAGGGTCGCATAGAGGACGAGTAACTTAAGGCAAGGTTCTAGTCACTTGGCTGGCCGATGGTAGTTACCCTTGTGTATACAACCATCATATCCATGGGGATACCCTATACTTATCTGTCAATTACGAGCTTTCGTCTTTCCAATCGGTGAAAGACAAAAATAATAAAGAGTTCATGAGAGATGTCACTGAATATAATTTCGCGATTCAAAGGCGAATGTATAATTCAAGGGGAATCATCAAAGCAGTCGCGGATGAGATCCTAGAGACATCTACATCTCAATCCACGTAGGATAATTAGAAAAAGGGCGAACCGAGTGCACTAAGGTTGATCAGACCGTAGTACAATGATTCTGATTAGACAAAATGTTAGCGGGCGTCCCCAGTAAACGTATGTCTCAAATCAAGCTCGATAAAAGAGTAAGCTTGCAAAACTAAGCTGTAATAGCAACATTGGTCAAGGTGGTCAAAATATAAGTAGGCAAGATTTTTGAAATGAGACACAATTGGTTCGAGTTTTGAGAGAATCAAATCCTTACCTGGTGTTCTTGCCTATACAGTCATCCTACTATCGCTTATCCTTAAGGCCTTGGTCAACTAATGGGTTATGGAACTCTGAATTCTATACTCTAGGTAAACCTATTAATGTCAGTCAATTTCCCTGTCAATAGATCATAAGAACCACATAACGCTAGGTTGGGAGATATGTTACTCAACTTACAGAACTTTTACTAGTTTTGGACTTAGGTCTTATGGTACACACAGGGCATTTCTATTTCCTATAGTATCCTAAACTGGTAATCACGTCTGAAGTCATTTCACCGGGAATTATGCCTCGCATGTATACTCTGGCTGTGACAAGCCTTGGTTCCGTGATTTTGGTGTGATAAGCTATCAGGTGCTCTATCTTATATTGACACAAGGGTATCTAAGATCTAAAGAGGTCAAGAAGAACATAGTTTTAGCAATGATCCATAACCTATAATTCTTCGAAATGATTGTAATTCTACGGGTTGTGCCTCGCCAGTGCGCCGCTGGCTGCAGTGAACCCACACTATCCATCCTCAAACAATTGGCGACAGTGCGCTGCTGTCTAGTCATCGCAGTCGTTTAATTACTCTAACTATATTCCTAAGGACTTCAAGGAGCTGCTAGAGTTTCAAGCTAGTTGATTATGATAGAGAGCGTAAACATCTACCTTTGAGTCTCAATCCTTAAAGTAAAAAGATTGACCGGGGAGAAAATAACTGAAGACAGGGAAAAATAAGAACATTCTAACATTTATCTCATATATATTTCAAATGGTTGAGGAAAAACTTTAAATCAAATCTGACTTGAGGTTCGTATATGAATAACAAGATCAGAAATTACAAACTAATTCTTTACAGCAAAATAGGATTTTAAAATAGGTAATTCTAACTTATGATGTAAGATTTATATATAATGAAGCAACAGAAACTTAAACAGTTTATCAAAATTAACGTCATAATTCTAGGCAAGTCTAACATACCCAGCGAATAGTATATCCACATTGGATCACATTGTCATATCAAAAATAATAGCGTATCTACAGGGATCTAGCAAGCTATCTAAATTGTATGGCCTATCTAATAACCTTAACTACCCAACGGTTAATTTGAACAAAGGACTCCTAGTCCTAGTTATTCTCCTAAATTATTTTAATTCTAATTGTGAATGAGCATTTCCTGGGCGCAGGCTCGCAGCAGTATGACTAATATGGTACTACCGCGAGTTCGCATAATTTGCAAAAACTGACCTATATGGGCCACCACAAAAACTTGTTACGACCCGCACCCGCTTTTTGGATACGAGACGTGTCCAAGCCAGCCTACGCTGCAGAGTCGACGGTAGAATGCTGTCAAGCCCGCAAGAAATAAATGCTCAAAATATCACATATGCTGCTCATTCACATTTCTAAGTTTATTACAACAGTTACAACATTTATATTTAAAGAAATTACAAGATTTTACAATAAAAGAAATTGTTACAACTGCCATCTATTTCTAGGTTGACCTCAGCATACCCAAGCCTTCCCAATGCTAAGAGTGATCACGGCTAAACCTGAAAAATATTGGTTTCCAGTCAGGAATGGAATAAGTACACAAATCGACGACAATGCAAAAACACAATAGAATTAACAAGACATGAAAATAACATATGAGATATGAAAACTAGAAGATACTGATGACATGGCACGGTGGAAAAGTAAAGGAAAAATAAAAAGACATCTACCTATGTGGTGTGAAATATCATTTTCGACATGTGAATGGCTAGGGAGTAAATCCGGCTCACTGCACGTGTCGTGTGCAGCTGCTATCATGATAGAATAGACATATTGGGGATAGTTCTGGGTAGTCCACATGTCTACTAAGATATTTCCCCTCCCGACTACTCCGTGTGACGAGCGTGTCAACAAGCAGCAAGATATATATATATATAGACATAAAATAAAAAGACTACCATGAATCAGAAAGCAATCAGAAAGTGCACTTGCCTGCGGTCCTTAGCTGGAGAAACCAATAATACTATACCACTCAATGAGCCACAATCAGTCAACACATGCAGAAGTCTCCAGATGCTGAAATAAACATTACCAACATTCTTAGAATAGTCAAATTAGCTAGAATTGCCTGTCCTTAAGTCTAATTCTGGATACAGGGGCAAAACGATAATTTTGGGCAAAAACGATGTCCGCCGTTGGATCCGCTTTGCACCGAAAAGTGTGTCAGAGTCAATGGTCTCTAAAGTCGTCAAACTACATGTCTACAGATCCAGTTTTCCGATACGAACCCAACCGTATATCCAAAGTTGGATTTCGGCGGGCCGTGCACAAAATCACTCGTTGAGTGGGACCGTAGGGCCCGTAAAACGATGTCTGATTCAACTGTCTCAGAATTGGACCAAACTTGGCATACAGGACCAGAAAAATAATATGGTTCTGTTGGCGCAAGTTTCGTCTCGATCTGACAAGCGTACACAAGTAATTGGAGAATTTGCACAGAGGCCGATACGGTGAATTTCGACGGATATGCATCAAATTCGTCGCGCACACGCGACCAATTTGAATTTCGTCAAAGCCTACACGACCACGAAGCTGTTACGCACCTTTGGATGCTTTCGGTTCGCGACCACGTCGCCCGGATTGGCGGGACGTACGTCGTATCGGAGTGTTTTTCAGTTTTTCGAAAACAGTTACCATGTTTTTTCCTCGATTTTCAACCCTATATATCTTGCTGTACAAACTATTAGAAATATGACTAATGATGGGGTTTCCATCTCAGTTAGGTTGTCTAAACTTCTGTTTAAATAGTTTTTCGATTTGGTTTATGGATTGGCAAGAAATCGCCTCCCAAGTTGCGTGTCTGGACTGTACTAGCGTCCTATTTTTGGACAGGTTTTGTCGAAGTTTGGTTCGATTTTCCATGGATTTATGAGGGGTTCTATTCCGATCTATCTATTGGGATATGGAGTTGGTAGGGTTGTCGATAAACTTGCGAAGGAAGATCGAAAAATGATCAACTCCACGTCACGAAAATCTGCATCAAAGTCGCCCGCGAAGCTGCTGTCCTGTTGCTGTTTCTCAGCTTTACACGCGCACGAGTGGCCTCCGGCGACTCCGGCGCCGGCCGACGGCCGCCCACGGTAGGGCTGGCGCATGCGCAGGTGGTGCGCCTAGGGGTGGTGGCGTAGTATGAGGTTAGGCTTTTAGGGTTTGTTAATGTGATTCTCTCCCGTCTAATTCTCTCGGGTTTGCATAGTTCACGTTTATACTGACTGAATGGGGTGCTCGGTCTGGATAGGTGATTAGTTAGGCTGGCTGGGCCTGGGGCCTGCTTGTGGGGACTCTCGGCTGAGGGGTTTTTGCTGGGCCGCTATTGCTTCTTATTCATTTGTTCTTTTTCTATTTTCCATATATTTCAACAAAGTATTTAATCTAGAACTTACTAACTACTATAGCTAAATATTAGATATTAGGATAACTATGTGCATCACTTAAAATAATTTCTTCATACATAGCAGAATTCTTATTAGTCATATAATTATATTATCGGATATATTTTTGTTTTTACATTTTTGTCTTAACTAAGCACATCCTGAACTTTTCAACCTGGTCAAATTATTCCCGAATGCCGAACTTGTAACTTGGCTTAAATCAATCGCCAGGATTCTGCTTTGGAAAGCTTGGGGAACTCAGGATGGGCTCGGCCTTTGGGCTGGGAAGCTGGGCATGGATGGGCCTGTTGGATTTGTTTTCTTTTCTTTTTTTCTTTTTCTTTTTCTTATTTATTATCATTATATATATATATATATATTTTTTTATATATATTTTATTATCATTATATATATTTTATTATCATTATATATATATATATATATATATATATATATATATATATATATATATATATATATATATATATATATATATATATTTATCTAAATATATATATATATATATATATATATACACGTACACACATTTATAATATATTTATATACACATATTTACACACATACTTTTATATATTTATTTATTTTCAGTCTAAGGCCTTATTAATATAGGTATGAATATATTTTATACATTTATTTGATAACAAAATAATATAATCAAAATTAGTAAATAATTTTTTTATCTAAATATTAACCTCAATAAAATAAATAATAATAAAATATTTCAAAATTTTCGGGAAGGGGAGCTACACCCACATATAGCTTAAGGATTTAAGCCGCATAGATTCTGTATTTTGGCCACATAAAGCTCATACGGCTTGGGTCACAGTCACCCTTTGCCGCATGAAGTTCAGAGACTTTGGGGCCGCATATGTTGGAGCCACATAAGGTTTATGCTGCTTAGGTGACACTCCTTCTGGCCGCATGAAAGCGTATGAACCCTGCTTTTGGTGACGTCTCACGTCTTATCTTTTTATCAAAGTGTTAGAGCTGTCATTTTTGTCAGTTTTGACAAAACTTGTCGGCTTTATCAGACGAAATGATCCTCTTGGCCGCATATCTTTCTTTTGCAGCTGGTTGTCGATGGGCCGCATAAGGTATTGAATCTGTCATACGGCTTTCCTTTATGCGGACCTGTTTAGTCCAAAGTACATATGCAGCAAATTGTGATCCGCATGAACCCCATATTTTCCATGCTTCTACAAAGCACAACCACCCAAAGATGACAAACCCACTCTAAACTCGATTACCAAATCGAGTATGGACTGATACTTACTTGAGGAATCCTTCAACTGGACTGAATAATAACTGAGATTGGGACTGAACAACTAAAGTAGTGGACTGAACACTAATATGGAGTGAACAAGGGTATGCTAGGACTGGACAAGCAGTAGCCTAATATTGAACTAATGTACCAAGGACTGGACGTAATGTAAGTATATATAATCCCACAATCAAGCCTCCCTTCTTATCTCTCAAAGACTGCTGTAGAAAAGAGTAAATATAAAGCTTTTGATTCCCTCTAAGTGACTGAACACTAAGGTGAAAATGGATTGATCAACCCATGAACTGATCAGTAGGATAAATGGACTGAACCCATCAAAGGACTGCAGGACAGGTCAATTAAATTGGATCATTCGAATGTTTACAAGGACTGTCCCAAAATAGAGACTGACATATGGTAGAGAGGGACTAAACAATAAAGTTGTTAACTCACACTCGAGCCTCCCCCTATCTTCTTTACTGCTCTGAATAATTAGGAGGGTCTGGATATAAGGGTAGGTAAGGATTGAACTCAATTAGAGACTGAACATATGAGGATTTGTTCACTGTATGAACTAAATTTTAGGATGAATGAACATAAGGAAAACTGATACACAAGGAATTGGGGACCTGATACCTATAACTAACCCGAGCCCGCTTCATATTCTTCCCTTCATTAGTAAGCTACTGCCTGTTGTTCTAATCTCCCACAACCCGAGCCTATCTTCTTATATCTCATGGACTGATACGAATGGAGGTTAATAAGGATTGAATAATGAATGGTAAGGAAGAACTGAATTCATAAAGAAATAGACTGGACTTATATGATGGCAAGAACTAAACATTAGGAGATAGGGACTGATCATTTAGGAATGGACTGATACTCAAAAGATTGTGGACTGAACATGGGATGACCCTCTAGGTATGGACTGAACAATCAGTCTACTGTCTGATAACATGGGTATAGGAATGACCTATAATGGACTAAACAGAGCAATATTGGGACTGATACAGTTAACTAGGAATGATCCTAATAACTGATATAAGTGAACCTAAAGGAGGACTGAACAAATATCTGTTTGTAATGACTGATACAAAATAAGATGTGGACAATTAATTAGGGATGAACGAAAATGATACCAAGAGTGATGTGAGGGCTGAAACAAGGTCCAAGTTGATTGAACTTGTTTGAACCAAAAGAAAAACTCTTATTCAACAGTAAACACATAAACACCACAGTCCACACTATATACCAACAATCCCTACAATAACTCTATGCCCCCAATCAATATATACAATGTATCAACACTAATTTAAACCACTAGACAATCCTATAATGTTAACTCATAGCAAGGCAAGCCTAACACAAGATTCGAACTGAAATTTAGAGCATTGGCGCTTTTTGGATCATTTTGTCAAACACTTGGCGTGCGTATCGAACACATCCATGATACGCACTCCAAATGGATTTAAACTTGATCTAAAGCTCACCCACATGTTCTAAATCACAATTAGAGCCTAACAAACCTATTCACAAATCCTAGAAATCTCATTCTCGGATTTTTTCCAAAATGGGTCAAAATACAAAGAGAAAAATCTCCAAAAGAGAGAAGGAAGAGTCAAAACTCCTCTCCATGGCAATCATAATGCATGAGGGTCCCTAATTGATGCATCTACACTAATTTGATGGAAATTAATGGGTTAGAAAGCTGATACTAATTAGGAGATAGATACCCAATACAAAATTCCTTAGATCTAGAATCTCTTCAAGCTCCAAATGCTCCAATCCTTCCAAGCTAGCCAATAGAGACTTCTCCTCTCCAAGGGAACTAATTTGAGGGAATTTAGAGGAAATTTGGTGGTAGGAACAATTAGGAAAGAAGCTCCTAATTAGGGTTAGGGTTTGGAATGAAAGATGGAGGAAGATGATGAAGCTATGCTTTATAAGAAAAGTAGGCTGCCGTATGAGGGTTAGGGTTTGGGTTTTGGGCAAGGGGAAAGGTCCACTACACTCCTCTCTTTAGTCATGACAACTTTAAAAAATAAGCCTTTCTTCCTAATTATGTGTTTAGTCAAACCTTCTAACTAATTCTTCTAATCTAACTAGAGACTAACTAAAGTTCAATTAGGCTAGTCCTAATCATCTAGTTGGGTGGTCATGTCAAGTTGGTTTAGGTCCTCTAGGATTATTAACCACAATTCTAACTAAAGGCTAACCACTATATCCATCTTCAATAATAAACATATGCACTATATTAAATAATTAATGCAAAAAATATAATAACTAATTTTGTAAAATAATTTATCATTCAAAATATAATTTGAAATCACAATAAATACAAGAATTAGGAAAAGTTAAAAATATTCCCGTTCCAGGAAAGTGGTGGTTACAATATCTAAGATACCTAGCTAGCACTTACCTATATATCACCTTAACTCAAGGTATTTTTGTATCATGTCGATATCATGTACCATGGTACACAATATCACATTGATACTCTCTTGTATCTTGATACTAGGATACAGTTTCAAATATCCATGATGCTAACTATGCACATGTTCATCAAGTACCAACATACTTGACACTTGGTACGAACATACTTGACACTTGGATGTTGTCACGTATTCTTAATGAGTCATTCTCTGAAAATAAAATTTACTTCTGCAAGCATTTTGAAGATACTAGAGTTATACTAAATTTTCGAAAAATTCTATAAAAGACTATGTTTTTTGTCATTTTTGGTATAACTCTAGTAGCCTCAAAAGGCTTGCATAAGTAAATTTAGTTTTCAAAAAATGGCTCATATAGACACTTGATTTTAGGTTAACACGGACACTTAACATAAGAGATAATGATATCTCTATCGTCATGTGTTCCTTGTGAGCCCACAAGGAAAACTTGACCTCAGAGTGTCAAAGTTAACACTTATCTAGCTAGCACTTACCATAAAATAATGGTGCTCATATAAACATCTTTATTGCAACTCGTCCATCCATCTAAAAAGAACCTTTCTAAAACCAAATGCCCTGTCAGAAGAGACTAAGCTATATGGTATCATTTATGTTGCATGAACACGAAAAAATGGTGCTCGTATTTGTAGTATGTCCTTATTTGTGCCCCTATTTGTGTAACATAGATAATTGCATTATACCTATTGAAAATAACTGTATCATGTCTCTTTATTGCATTCTTACCTGTTTCCATGACCGTCTTTTGTGAGAGACAATATCAAGCACTCTCTAAAATTAGAAGAAGATTTAAAAATAAATGTTTATATATATACAAGTTTCCTAATATGGAACTATCCATGTGCAAATAACTACCTAACAGATCTAGCCAAATCTTATCAATCCCTAATATGCAATGAAATGCATGTAAATATATACCAAATATATATGGTTGCAATATATATTCTCACATATATTGAGGAAAGATTATAAACATTTTTTATTATATATTTTCGTATGTAGATGTGAATCTTATGTAATAAATCTAGTTAAACGAATCCTAACTACCCATCAGAACTTGCCAGAATAGTAGTAGCCCATAAACTCTCCCGAGGCCAATCCTCCCCTCTTATTCCTATTTTAGTTGGCCAATACAAAACTCAAACCCATACACATATATATAGATAGCCTTTAACTAAACCCTAACCCTAAACAGTTTCTTAATATGGAACTATCCATGTGCAAATAACTACCTAACAGATCTAGCCAAATCTTATCAATCCCTAATATGCAATGAAATGCATGTAAATATATACCCAAATATATATATGGTTGCAATATATATTCTCGCATATATTGAGGAAATATTATAAACATTTTTATTATATATTTTTGTATGTAGACATGAATCTTATGTAATAAATCTAGTTAAACGAATCCTAACTACCCATCCAAACCTGCCAGAATAGTAGCAGCCCATAAACTCTTCCGAGGCTGATCCTCCCCTCTTATTCCTATTTTACTTGGCCAATACAAAACTTAAACCCATACACGTATATATAGATAACCTTTAACAAAACCCTAACCCTAAACTAAATCTCTTCCCACCATCTTGGCCGACCCCCACCCTCTTATAATTCATGAAAGTAGTATCCTTTTCTTCCTTTACATCCCTTCCTCCATAATAAATTCTTATCTCCTTCATCCATCTACAACACCTCTCTATATCATCTTGCATCTACAACTTCATATATAACCACCACTACCATCATTTTCCACAAACACTAATCGTCTTTTTCCTACTCCCTTCCCTTCCAAGTCAAATTTTATATACATGATCTAGACGAATTCACCTTCATGTCTCACACAAACACGTATCCTTATACCCTATTTTTATTTCACAATATTCGGATCAAAAGTCCCAATTCTAACACCTACTGTATAACCATTGTCCTTTCCATTAAAATTTGAGATCCAACCTCGATTCAAATCTTTCGACCTAATATATGATTCTGATGTACTCGGAGTCTACTACACACATGCCACTGGTATCCCGCTCAATTGAGTTTCCATGTGCTACTTACACACAAAAGTCATAAAAGACTCATTTTTGGGGTTTCAGAACCCAACTACCCGATATCGCAAACTAGAAATGGCAGAGCCTAACCTAGGTTGCCTAAGCTGAGTTTGATCATCCTTAATTAATTTTTAATCAATTTTATTCATCCAACAAAGATTAAGAGCAAAGATGGGACCTATTAAAGAGGATTTCCAAATTAGAAAGGACTCAATCTTTAATCAATCGAATCTTTTTATTATGGAGTGCATAACCGTCCAAAAATCAACCAAACCCCATATATTGCAGCCATACAATGATCCTTTCCCTCATAAACTCTCTCCTATATATTTTTAGGGCCGACCAAACCCTCCCGAACCGAGAGCATCACCACCAAAGCCGATCGCATCCTATATAGCTGCTACTGTTGCTATTTTCTGCTGTTCTACCTCCTTTTCGACCTCCCACGATGCTTTACAAAGGTTCTTTAGGAAGCCATGACACACCCTACCATCCCAAGAAGTATACAACCTTGCTCGACTATTTGGGACCCGAAACAGCCCCAAACATTAGGTGAAAGTCAAAGGTTCATGTTGAATCAACCCATGTTGCCATCTCTGTTTCCAGCAACTTTTCGACCCACCCCTTTCTAACCCTTTTTTGACGAACCACCACCTCCACAACGACCCCAAGACGTGCCTCTTCGATCCTACTAAGGTCCAGAGTCGCCACAACAAGCTGTTTGATCGATGTAAGGCCAAGATCGAGCACTAATCTCAACTGATTCCAGAAATTCGAACAACATGTTTGATGAATTCTAATCCTTGTTTATCTCATTTTTATCGATCAAACCTCCATCAAACCAACTCTAACATTTACCCCTATGTATCCTCTATCATCTTCAATTGTCGCAGCACGTGGATCGTCACGGTTTGTCAGGGGCAAGTGTTCTATGAAAGTTTTCGTGCGATTCTGAAACAGTTTTCCTGCGTTGCTGTTTATACCACCTTGTAACGTGCCACGACAGAAAACAACTAATTGTAACATTCCTAACACTTCCTCTATCACCCCAAAGTGTTGTATATTAATTTTGTTGAGTTTTATGCTTGTTTGTACATCTTCAGAGGACAACCCATCGAACATCGAAAAACTAAGGAATATAATTTGTAACTTTGCCATGTGATACCACTACCTCGACCTATAAAATTTATGTGATATCAATCATGTTTCCTATGTTAGAGAACTCTAAAATTCTTCTTTTTCATATTTATTCTTGAATATAAATCATTTTTTCGTTAATTTGTTTTAATCAACCAAATAAAGGACATGTTGCGCAACTAGTCAACCATAGCGAATATTTACCATAGTTAATGCTCATAAAGATTAAATCTTAATATTAGATATTTTAACAATTATATATAGAATTATTTAAGTATATTTTAAGTATATTTATGTGTAGTGCCCCGTCCCGCTCAGTCAATCGGAGGAATCGAAATGGCAACGGCGTTCAAACTTAGCCTTGCAACGGCTGCTCGAAGACTCGCTCGGTCGAGGCGACTCCTCACTCAGGTGGGGTAGTTTCGGTGAACTTGCATCATCTTAGACTTCATATAATAAATCACATGTTTTCAAATTACACAAGTTAGGCTTGATAATAAAAGAGACGCATCCACATAGCTAAGAAAATAATCCCGGCGGGTCGGAATGTGTTAGAACATGAAAAAAATGTCCCACAATCTGCTTAGAAGTCTGCTCAGCGTGCTTTCAAAATGACACTCGGTCCTTCGTTTCGTGGCTTGGAAGAAGGAAGTTGGCCTAAGTTGCTAAGTTGCCACGATGCTAGAACTAGCCTAAGTCATAGGCGTCGCCCGCAGGAATGCTTGATAAAGCATGCACGTTTCCGTCGTCCAAGGCTTGGTATAGCCTTCGCCTGTCCCATCGTTTAAGTCGTATGGCACGGCTTGTGGCATAATTCTAGGCACCCAAAGAGCTTGGTTGTACAAGTCGACCACGTGCATAGCACGTTTCCTTGATGCGAAGCTTGGCGTAGCCTTTTTTCGTCAAGTTATTTCCCCGAATAAGTTAGACAAGAGTTTGGCTGGGCCATCTAAGTCATAGCAAGCACTATCCTCTGTTGCCTGCGGTTTTCAAGTCACATAGTCCCACGAGAATAAGGCTCGTCATATAAAGTATATGACTTGAGCGATAGTGTCGCCTAGAGAACAAGTCAGTCTAAGGCACGAGTCATGGTTGGTCTAGTAAAAAGTATGCCACAGACAAAGGAAACACCCAAGATCGGTCCCGCTACTTGAGAGTCTCGATAAGTCTCGATATGGATGTACACGAGATCGATTCCGCTACTTGGTAGTCTCGATAAGTCTCGATAAGGAAGGTCACGAGATCGGTCTTGCTACTTGGGAGTCTCGATAAGGAAGCACACGAGATCGGTCCCGCTACTTGGGAGTCTCGATAAGGAAGTCCATGCGACTTGTCATCGTCGAGATCGGTCCCGTTACTTGGGAGTCTCGACAGAAAGTTGGAAAGCATGGTCATGGTTAAGGAAGGACTGGATAGATCGAGTTGACTCTTGCATGGTCATTGGACAACTTGCGAGCAAGGTGAATTCCTTGCACGATCCCGGGGCACCGGATTCGTGTCGGCCTAGGAGGAATTGCATATATTGTACAGCCTTCATCGACGGTATGAATCGATTGAAGTAAACCATTAGAATATAGGCTGCGGGTCATTCGGTGGAAGCTCGTACCTCGCACGCGGATGGTCACCGTATGCAAAGATCCAGGATAGCTTGACATTACTAGTGACTACTCATATAGATGTGTCGGCATAAGAGCAGCTATCCGCGTGTATGCCTTTGGATTGCGTCGAGTACTAGCAGGTTACGAGTTGGGTTAACAAGTTATGCTTATAGCAAGCACTACCTTGAATCGGCACGGGTTAGGGGTGCACGGTTGCAACACCATTCTGGAGCCTAAGATTTGGCTATAGCAAGGACATGTGCTTCGACATGAATGTGGCATCGTCTCGAGTTAGGTCAGGAAGGGTCTTAAGACAAATTGGTTAAGTCAGATTGATTCTTGGGAGGCACAGCCTCGATCTTAAGGCATGAGCAAGTCTATTGGTACGACCAGCACGAGTCGTCCCCTTGACGTCGTTGGAACGAGAATGGTCTAGAGGCACAAAGAACAAGTGAAAGTCTTGGCACGGCCGAGATGCATAAGTTTCTACTCTGCGAGGCACTACCTCGAATATATATTGAAGTCACGAATAGAGTATAGAACGACCATGTCGTTGTGTTACCAAGTATAGGCCAAGGCGTCGTTGTCTTAAAATTGATCCTAAGACAAGACTAGAAAGACAATTAAAAGGGATTAAGCTGCACAAAGTAAATGAACGTGTCGGTTTTGTATGGGTGGGCGAGGAGCTCACTCCACCAGTACAGTTGAGTACTGACACCCACACAGGTTTCATGTACAGGCACAAGTAGAAGCTCGTGGCACAGAGCTCGCTTGGATGCATCGAGGCACGGAGTTCCTTGGCGATTCGAAGTGTCACATTCCGATTCGTAGAGTCATTTATTCACATATTTTATCTCTTAGAATCGATCGTCCTCGCTTGGGCGTGATGCCGTACAAGTATGGTATTGCACTTGTACAAGGCAAAGATGGTACATAATTGATTTTCTTCAAATAGGAACATATCGCAGTGGTAGAAGCAGATAAATTGAATTTAGTGAGGACAATCTTTCTCATTGAATAGAAGTACATTACTTCTTTATAGCAGCGGAGATAAAAGGATAACTTGAAGTCACACAGAGATATATAGAACTTTATTCTCTTTATTAATAATTGAAGAAGAGTACAAGACTTGTATTTGCTAGAGTGGACTACTCTAGTCCCGTCACTTGCTAAATCGAAGAACCCTTCGTTTCTCAGAGGGGCTTACAATCCGTGCAATACAGAAGATTCATTCTCGAAGTTCTATCTAAACAAGATTCCATAATAGAACGGAATTTGAGAAATCAAGATTGTGATCTTTTTCGTAGTTATTTAAACACACTAGCAAGGAATATAAATACAATACAAGATCGTATCGCGACTTCCAGGTAGATCGAATAAGAGTTACGGATGACTTCACATTCTAAGAGATGGAGACTACATAATAGGTATAGGGACCTATCTCAAATAGTTTAGTTTTATAGTCCAAATATGGTGATATGTATGGATGGGTTTTACTGGGTCTTAATGGGTTCCTGATTGGACATCAATCGTTGGTTGGATGAACCTTGGATTTTAATCTATATTGACTGGGCAAGATCCCAATGATAAAAACTATTTCTACTAGGTTAGGGTAACCTAGAATATGTTTCCACCCAAGTGGTTGAGCTAGTTGCCAGTCAGGTTGGTTAGCTAGGTCCCTAAAGCCCAAAAATGTGCCTTCAGTGACTTTTGTGGTTAAGTAGCACGAGAAGACACAATTGCGTGGCACACTAGTGACATATGTGTAGTGGACTTCGAGTAGATTACAACCATATATTGGTCGAAAGGTTTGAGTCGAGGTTGAGTCTGTAATTGTAGTCGAAAAGTATACGGGTATTATGGTAAGGGTTGTAACTAGTCCTTTTGACCTGAAAGTCGTACCATAAAAATAGAGTACAAGGGGACGTGTTTGAGTGGGACATAATATACCTAGATGAAGGTGGACTCGTCTAGATCTTGCATATAAAATTTGTTGGAAGGTAACCGCTGGTCTCGCGCTCCGATTATTAATGACACGGCCGGGGACACAAAATAATCTAAATGGAAAGTGGGAGTCCATGAGGCACTAATTATCATCCTAATGAAAATTATTCTAATCAATCGGTAATCCTCGTATGTCCCAAAATTTTAGAAAGCTTACAGTCTACTCCCTTTAGAAGCTGGGATATGGTTTTTAGGGATAAAGAGGTTAGAATAATTTCAAAGTCCGGATATTATACCCCGACTCTTGCTAATAAAGAATAAGGCACGACATAACGGGATACGATAGATATACGTCAAGCCAAGGATCGTTACTCAATAAATGGAAAACGAGTGTGTACAATGACACATGGTCGATAAAATAGAATGACCTACTCGTCCATAGTATACAAGAGTTATCGATGGGGTAACCAAATCTAAGGCACATCATATGAAGAGATTTCTAACAACTGAGTTGTGAATTTCTATTTGTGTCAAGCCTGCCAGACTATTGTCATAAGAGTTCTAGTGGTATGGGCTGTAGTGATCATATATTGCTGTTGATAACTGGTAGATCATAATATGACATGGTATTTAAGCTATGGTATTGGCTAAGCTAGTGACTGTGGTGTTCCAATACTAGTTAGGTCTTAATAATAAAATTTACATAACTAGGGTAATATTTGTTGGAAACCAATCTCGGGATGAGTGTCTACCACAGTCACGGTAAATGATTATCCTTACCTTTGTCTACTCATCTCATGTCTAACTTGTGGGCTTTGGTCGAGGAAGGGTTGGGTTAAGGCTTAAGGGTTGCTAGTTAAAGCAAGCTTCAAGCAAATATTTAGAGACTCACAATATTTGGTTTCTTGAGAATAGATAGTCTCCTAGGTTGGCATTTTGACTAAGGGTAAAACACTAATCATTCTCAAATTCAGATGGCTAGAAGGTCCCAATAGTAGTTTGAGGGTTGAGGGGAGAACGAGTAACTCAAGGCATGGTTCTACTCACAAGGCTGGCCGATGGTACTACACTTGTGTATACAACTATCATAGCCTTGGAGGATACTCTGTATCTCTCTACCAATTACGAGCTTTCGTCTTTCTAAATCAGTGAAAGACAAAAACAATAAAGAGTTCAAGAAGGATGTCACTGAATACAATTACGTGATTCAAAGACAAAATGTATAATTCAAGAGGAATTGTCAATGCAGTCGCGGATGAGATCCTAGAGACATCTACGTCTCAATCCACATAGATTAATCAGAGGGAGAGTGAACCGAGTGCATTAAGATTGATCAGACTGTAATACATCGATTCTGATTAGATAATATGTTAGTAGGCGTCCCCAATAAACATATGTCTTGAATCAAGCTCAATAAAAGCGTAAGCTTGCAAAACTAGGCTGTAATAGCAACATTGCTCAAGATAGTCAAAATACAAGTATACAAGATTTTTGAAAGGATACAAAGTAGTTCGAGTTTTGTGAGAATCAAAACCTTACCTAGTGTTCTTGCTTATACAGTCTTCCTACTATCTTCTTATCCATAAGGCCTTGTTCGACTAATGGGTTATGGACATCTAAATCTAT
Source organism: Iris pallida (assembly GCA_029216955.1). Classification (NCBI taxonomy): domain Eukaryota; kingdom Viridiplantae; phylum Streptophyta; class Magnoliopsida; order Asparagales; family Iridaceae; genus Iris; species Iris pallida. Next base: position 3,050,117 of record JANAVB010033020.1, read on the forward strand.
ATTTCAGGTAAACCTATTAGTGTCGGTCAATTATCTCGTCAATGGATCACAAGGACCATGAAATGCTAGGTTGGAGGACATGCTACCCAACTTACAGAACTTTCACTAGTATTGGTTTTGGATCTTAGGGGACATATAGGAAATTTTACTATCCTCTATAATATCCTAAACTTGTAATCACGTCTGAAGCCTTTTCACCGAGGATTATGTCTCGCCCGTATACTCTGGCTGTGGTAAACCCTTGGTTTCATAACTCAAATATGATACAAGTCGACAATTTCTTAACTCTATCCAATATTGACTCAAGGGTAACTACGACCAAAAGAGGATCACTAGCCATAGTTTTAGCAATATTCTATAACCTATATTTTCTTAAACTAATTTCAACTCTAGGGGTCGTGCCCTGCCAGTGCGCTGCTGGCTGCAGTGAATCCATAGTCTCCATAATTCAAATAAATGGCGACAGTGCGCTGCTGTCCTGCCATTATGAGTTAACTAACACTCCTTTAACTATATCTGTAAAAATTTCATGAGCTTCTAGAGATTCAAACAAGTTGACTATGAAATAAAGCATAAGTATTTGTCCTATCAGTCACAACCCTTAAAATAAAAGATTGAACAGGGAGAAAATAACTGAAGACAAAAGAAATACAAACATTCTAGTATCTATTTCATGTGTATTCAAACCATGGAGGAAAAACTTTAAATCGAAACTAACTCGAGGTCCGCATATGGATAACATAATCAGAAATTATATAAAAATAATAATTCTTAGGGCAAAATAGGAACTAAATAGGCAATTCGGACTAAGATATGAGAATGATATCTAAAGGGGCAAAGAGAAGGAATTGAACAATTTATCAAGGTTAGATCATTAATTCTATGAAGCCATATCTCACCAAGTGAATAACCTATCCACATTGGATCATATTGTCATATCCAGAGGTAATAGTGTACCTACAGGGATCTGACAAACTATCAAAATTAATAACTCATTATCTAAATTGCATGGGCTAGACTACCCATTGGTAAATTTGTATAAGGGACTCCTAGTCCTAGTCATTCTCTTAAATTAAATTAATCCTAACTCGTGAATGAGAATTTCCTAGTCACAGGCTCGCAATAGTACGACTAACTTAACTACTATTACGAGTTCGCATGATTTGTGAAAACTGACATGCATGGGCCACCACAAAAATGTGTCACGACCCACACCCGCTTTCCGGGATACGAATACGTGTCAAAGCCAGCCTACGCCGCAGTGTCGACGGTAGAACGATGTATAGATACAATGCTCAAAATCACAAATAATGCTCATTCACAAAATTAATTTAATTTACAATATTCACAAGTTTTACATTTGCCAAAAAATATAAACTCTTACAAATATTGAAATGATTACAACTCATCTATCTAGCTAATCTCTAGGTTTCCGTCTGCAAGTACACCCATATCTCTCAATGCTAAGTGAAGCTATAGCTAACCTGAAAAATATTGGTTTTCAGTCAGGAAAGGAACGAGTACAATTCACTGAATACAGTTCCAATATATGAAAATGACTATACAACAGAGGTTAGCCTTTAAATATATGCTTTGAAAAATAAACACAGAAAGACAAAATAAAACTAAACAAAGGAAAACAGTAAATAAATACAAAGACAATACTCACCGACTGACTAAAGTACCTTTGATATGTGATCGGTCTCGGGACAATTACACGACACTGTCTACAATATCTACATTGTATAAAGTAATACTGTCTACACGGTATACTGCAATAAAAAAATATTGTCTACACTATATAAAGCAATAATGAAACACTGTCTATACTGTATAAAGCAATAATAAATCATGGTCTACACGGTATATACTATATAAGGTCATATCACACATCCTTGGTACTTCACCTCCCGACACGGCAAAATATAACAAATATGAAAGAAGGAAATCACATATCTATTTACTAATAATGAGGTATAGTAAAGCTCAATATCGAAAACAAACAATAAACTGTACTCGCCTGTGGTCCTTTGCTGGTGAAACCGATAATCCAAACCACTCAGTGTGCCACAACAGTCAAACTCGTACAACAGTCTCCAGATGTTGAAATAGACATTACCAACATTTTCAGAATAGTTAAATTAGCTAGGATTGTCTGTCCTTAAGTCCAATTCTGGACACGGGCAAAACGGTAATTTTGGGTCAAAATGGTGTCCGTCGTTGGACCCGTTTTACACCGAGCATGCCAGAGTCAATGGTCTCTAAAGTCATCAAACTACATGTCTACAGGTTCGTTTTGATAATACGAACCCAACCGTATGTCCAAAGTTGGATTCCGACGGGCCATGCACAAAATTGCCCATTGAGTCGGATCGTGGGGCCCGCAAAACGGCGATCTTGTCAACTGTCTCAGAATCGGACCAAAATTGGCATACAGGAACAAAAAAAATATGGTCCTGTTGGCGCCAGTTTCGTCTCGATCTGACGAACGTGCACAAAGTAATTAGAAAATTTGCACAGAGGTCGATACGGTGAATTTCGACGGATACGCATCAAATTCGTCGCGCACACGCAACCAATTTGAATTCCATCAAATCCCACATGCCTAAGAAGCCGATACGCACCTTTCGATGCTTTCGGTTCACAACCACGTCGCCCGGATTGGCGGTACGCACGTCGTATCGAAGAAATTTTCTAGTATTTTAAAACAGTTTTTCGCTAATCTTTGGAATCCGATTTCTCGGCATGTAGTCGATGAAATCAAATTCCATAAATTGGGTTGCAGAGCCCTATAGGTTGTCTTATACTGTCTTCAAATAGATTTCTAAATATTGCTACGGCTTGGCAGAAATCTGCCTTCTAATATGGGGTTGGGACTAATTTATATGTCCTGTTTAAGAACAGTTTTTGGACAATGTTTGTGTCAATTTTCTGGACAATCTAATTCGTTTAAATAAAAACCAACTAAAGGGATTAGAAGGCGTATATGTTGGGATCATACCTGAAGTGGTAGAACGACAAACGATTAACCATGCATAGAGAAAACTCGCGATGAAAGTCAGACAATACTACTGTTGCTGCTGCGCTGATAGGGCTATCCAGTGCTGCCGCGGCGGCTCCGGCAGGCCTGCGGTGGCTCTCAGCGGCGCGCGCGGTCGCGGGTGGGTCGCCCAGCATCCATGGGTGTCGCGGTGGCTTAGGGTTTTGGGTTTTTGTCGAATTCTCCTCCTCCCTCTCGCGTCCCGATCGCTATATATATATAACTATGTATATACGTCCAACTGCTCTCGGGCTGGGCTAGGCTGGCCTAGGAACTTAGGTGTGGTTTTTTTTATTTTTTTCTATACATATATACATATATATTTTTATATATATATCTATATATTCATACATATACTAATATAATATTCTCCATAAAATCTAAATAAACCTCAATATTATATGTTCCTAGTGTAGGGCCTATTTGTATAAATATAACTATATATAATAATATTTATTTGACAAAAATAATATAACCAATAATTATAAAATAATATTATATAATAATAACCACAATAATATTGACAATAAAAACAACAACAATAATAATAATAATAATAATAATAAAAATAATAATAATAACGAAATACAATATCCAATAATCGGCATTGCATCTACTTAAAATATGTCTACATAAAATTTTTGTGTACACTAGATGCCTACATGGGCTTGGGCTCAGTTCGGGTCCAGTCCGGACTAAAATGGTATAACCGGTTCTCCTATAAGTCAATCATCAATAATAATTAAATAATTGGATTATTTATAGGGTCATGTTACAACTTAGCCTGGTTTTCCTGGTTAGGGCACACTTATGGCTGGGTCCTCCGTGGCATGACTAATACACTAGTCAAAGCACGCTATTGCACTATCCGTGCCACGATTTCTAGTCACCTTGTACTCCAAAACTCCACCATGGATAAAGTCATCTACCGTAATAATTAACTAAGTAATTATTTATAAAAAATCTAAAAATTACCATTTAATTCAAATAAATAAATAAAAATATATTATCAAAATTCTGGGAAGAGGGGTTATACACACTCAACCAAAATATATCTCCATTAGTCAGCATAACATGATGTGGATCTCCTGCTGTGTTGGCATCCAACAAAATCGGAGTCGAAATACCTTATGATCTCCAGAATTATTCTATCTCCTAAAGAGCATATAATTTCTTGTTCTCTATTAATTACTTAAGTAGTTTGGCTGCTGTCATGCCCCAGTACCGGAATACTGAGACGGACTAGGCCAGCTAAACCGTATAAGGTATATAAACGTCATACGACGATCGTGGCTGTCAAGAGACTAGGGGGTGCATGCTACAATCAGGTCTCCTATGGTCCCACAGAGCATCTATGTCTCAATCAATCAAAACAAGAAGCAGTAAATAATGATCATATAAGACAAAGCAGTAAGGCGTCCCCGACGCTTCATCAGAATGATTCATGAGTCTAGCTATACAAAATGATGAGCTAGTTCCGAGAGTCAATAGTACATAACTATAGTCAGCTGCAGTCTGATTTAATTATAATTATGCAAAGGAAACTAGTGTCCGGAACTGCCGGCTAAACAAGTGCCGGTGGCTAAACGCCAAGTATAAAATAGAAGATATCAGAGCGGTAAAGAAGAAACCCACTCATGGTCCCTGGCGCCCATACTCCTGGTGTGCACCATTGTTCGGGTGGAAGGCTGGATCCTCTGGAGCTGCTACGAGATCTGGCCAAACAAAACCAGCGGGGTCAGGCCCCGAATAGCAAGTACCACAAGGGAGCACAAAAGAGTGAGATAAATCCAATGAGTTAAATAAGACCTGATTCACGAGTTATAGGCTTATACCATATCATCGAGACAATACGACACCCTTACAACCAAACAAGGACAAACGGTGCCAATATCGTGCCGAGATAAGATATATCCTATAACCATGGGCAGGTAAAAAGGGCTTCTGATCGCGACTTTGGTCCATAGCCTATTGCAGCACAATAGCCCAACCCAACAACCAAACAAGGACATGGGTTGGACCACGCACCATGATAGTCCATGTTCCTCAGTTACTAACAGAAGAAAACATATCACAAACAAGTCAGCTTACAAGCGGCCAATCAATCATACGGCTTTCTATGATTTGTCTGGATTATCCCAGTAATACATATATAGGAATCCTCAGATCGTATCGCATTCCAGCAGGGCTAGCCAAACCATTATATACAAGCAAGCACGAAATGTACCGGTCCCTCGAAAGGCCACCGCGCTAGAATAAGCAGTAACGATTCCAGCTCTCCTATAGGAAGAGCTGGCTCGGCAGTCATAAATCAGATACTGTACTTCTCTAGTACGGATGACTATACAGTATCTGAGGCAGCCAACCCGACGCGCCAGGACGGGACCCAGGGCGGCTGGTGACGTACAATCTCGAGATTCTGTTCCCTCCCAATGCTTTTACCAATTTAAGTTGCTTAGATTAACCCTATCTCGATATTAGAATTACATGTCGTGGTCACATGGTCATCCTCCTATATGTCGTACCATAGTACGTGTACCCTAAGTATGAATCCACATCGGCTCAATCTAGATCCATGCTTAGTGTAATGCATCAAACAATAATCATTTTACCACGACACTATTACTGACCAATTACCATGACGGTGCTGGAAGGTACACATGTATTGACATATAACACGAATGATCACTTAGCACGTAGAGTCACACCTCAGTGCACTCATTAAATAGTACCGCAGTGTATACTAATATTGTATCTCAATACACACTTAGAACATGTACCAGCACGTATACAGGTAATCAGGTCAGGAACATGGTCAAGTCAGGAAGTCGCGTGGACCCCTCGTGACATAAAAGTCACATGTAAATTCTGGTTAAAATGAGACATGAAGGTCCTTGAAGCCAAGACAAAGATCTACAACTTTCATGTTAGAAGTTTGGAGAAATTCTGGCCACAAATCAGTCAAAAAGAGCATCAAACAATCAAAATCAGCCAAAAATTAGCCTTATGTTGCTCAAAATTTTTTATGCGGTCAGAAATGGTCATGCGGCCAGAAATGGTCATACGGTCCAAAAATGCTCATGCGGCCAGAAATGGTCATGCGGCCAGAAATTGTCATGCGGCCAGAAATTCTTATGCGGCTCAAAAATGCTCATGCGGCCAGAAATGGTCATGCGGCCCAAAAATGCTCATGCGACCAGAAATGGTCATGCGACAAGAAATGGTCATGCGGCCAGAAATGGTCATGCAGCCCAAAAATGCTCATGCGGCCAGAAATGGTCATGCAGCCAGAAATGGTCATACGGCCAGAAATTCTTATGCGGCCAGATACTATTCATCGTCCCTGCCAGAATCAGGACAGATGAACATAGAAGTTTGACCAAAATTGTTTTGGCCACTTCCTCAAATCAAGTCGAAATCTAACTTTTCAAAGATCAAAATTGGATAGAATTGAATTTCCTACAACATAGGACCATTAGTTTTCGAAAACAACCAAGTTTGATAGATCAAAACCATGGAAACCTATAGAACCCTAGTTTTAGAAACTTAGATCTACACCAAACTAGCCATTAAAATCAAAAACTCCAAGAACTAAACTTGTAGAGAATGAAGAGAAGAACAATATAGACAAATAATATCAAAAAAAATCAAGAAATGAAAATGCAATAATCTCTCCATTTGGTGCAAGATGTACTTGCCTATTGGTTGGAAGGAAAAGAAATGAAAAGAGTGAATGAGGAGAGAGAGTGAGGAAGAGAATATATATAGGGGTTGGGTTGACTCAAAGAAACCCTAAGCTTAAGCATGCTCTTAACCACATGACTAATGACATGTTAAATGCTACATGATACAACTAATTAAATTAATTAAATAAAATCCTAACCACAACACGGTTCATGAATCTTATCATCGAAACAGTGAACCACGCCTACAACCAGACAAGGACAAGAGGTGGCACACTAATCCGCGACGAGATACTGTTCCATGCCATAGCCAGTTACAAATACAGGATAAATGCAATAAAGATACAGGTGCCAAATACCATATATATGAAAAATCAAAAATTTACGTATTCCGGAAACGGGGAGTGACATCTCTACCCTCCTTAGAAAAATTCCGTCCTCGGAATTTCGATAAGGCTAGTTGAGCACGCTCTCAGATCACGAAATACACTCATAACATATAGCAAGCACAATTATCAAACAACATATGGCACATGAACAGTTTGAGAAAGCAAGAATAATTAAGTAAGAGCACAAACAATAATCATACCCTAGAAGGAAATGATCAGAGACATACGAATAAAATATGCCTCTCAAGTCAGGTAGGAATTCGTCCTCGAGGTCCTACACTGACACCCAAAGTGGACAAGGGTCAATGCTTGAGATAAGTCGGTACCAATGACTAAATCAAGAACGAGACTCTGCCCAGGACGTACTCTCGTAATCAAGACACATGATGAATATCACGTATCACATGATACGAGAGCAGATGAGTGAGACGAGAAAGTCGCCTTCACTCTTCGAATATGGAACTCAAGGAATTATAATGAATAATACTGAAATCTTACCCACAATCTGACCGCCTTCGGCCAACCTCTGCTCTAATACTCCAAATTCTTCTCGCCTTTGTCCCTGCCTTCCCTAGCCCTGCTGTCCAACCTGATGTTGCGCTTGTCGGTACATCTGAGCTTGCGTCAGTAATGGGCGCTGGGCTAGTGGCCTCACTGCTAGTGCTGGCCCTTGATATGGTGCTACCTCGGGAGCTGGCAACGCCGAAAACCGTTGAGCTGGCCCTCCTGGCCTCTGCATCATAGGACAATTGGCAATCCTATGGTCTGGACTGCCACACCTCAAGCATAATCCATTAGCTGAATGACACACATCCCTAGTGTGCCCTCCCTTACCACAGTAAGTGTAACCCACTGGTGCTTCCTGACGCTACTGCTGGTTCCTCTGTTGCTACTGTCGAACTGGTGCAGTCATAATTGTCATGACTGGTCCTGCATCACGAATACGGACGCCAGGTGCTGGTGCTGACGTCCGAGGTACTGCTCCTCCCCCAGCACTCTGCGTATGAGACCTCTTGTGGCCCCCAGTCCTTGCTGATAACCTTTGAATAGTAAGCTCGTGCCTCCGAGCCGCCGTCAATACTGCATCGAATGTCTGGTAGTCGTGACCCTCGACCAGCTGCAAAATCTCTAGGTGAAGTCCCTGTTGGAACCTCATTGCTCTCTCTGGCTCTTTCGCCATCATCATCCGAGCAAACCTACTTAACCTGCAGAACTCCGCTGCATAACCATCCACCGTCTTACCAGCCTGCTTGAGACTGATAAACCTCTGCTGTAGCTCATATCGTGCTACCACGCCAAAGTACTTGGTCTTGAATCTGGTACTGAAGCTATCCCAGGGAACAGGACGCCTCATTCCAACCTCTTCCGATGCCCACCAATCGCGGGCGAGATCCTGAAGTAAAAGTCTGACCTGGTCAACCTTCTCTTCTGCTGGAACCTTTGCTGCAGTCAATATGGCCTCTGTATCCTGAAGCCAAGCATCCGCCGTGATGGCATCCTCCGTGCCGTCAAAATATCTCGGGTTAAGTCGACAAAACCTTCCGGACACTCCTGAATTATTTTTGACACTTCTCTCAAAGGCTAATTGCAACCCCTGATTCTGTAGCACATTTTATTCTTGCTGTCGGGTTTGTTGTTGCTGTTGGGCTGCCGTCTGGCGTTGCTGGGTCTCCAATAACCCTCTAATAATCTGCAATAGTGCCGACGCATCTAGCGCTACTGGTACTACCGGCATCACTGGAGGTACGGGATCCTCTGGCCTCTGTAGCTCAACTGGCTCATGCTCGGTAACGTTCTCGATGGGAATCTGTCCAGTTAGAGGGGCTACCCCTTGCTGATCTCCAACTGGTCCCTGATCTACTGGATTCTCTCCCATGCCGGCTCCTCCAATAGCCGAGAATGATGTGACCCTAAAGGAAAGGATACAAGGTATCAAAAAATAGGACGAAAAAGAATCGAGGATGATAATCATGTTAGCAATCAAGGTAGAAGAAAGAGAAGACGAATCAGGAGATCAAGGGGAACATGTTTTGATTGAGACTCTTATAATCGCAACACCCCACAAGTCTGAAAAACAGACCTGCATGGGCTACCACTAAAACCTTGTCACGCCCCAGTACCGGAATACTGAGACGGACTAGGCCAGCTACACCGTATAAGGTATATAAACGTCATACGGCGATCGTGGCTGTCAAGAGACTAGCGGGTGCATGCTACAATCAGGTCTCCTATGGTCCCACAGAGCATCTACGTCTCAATCAATCAAAACAAGAAGCAGTAAATAATGATCATATAAGACAAAGCAGTAAGGCGTCCCCGATGCTTCATCAGAATGATTCATGAGTCTAGCTATACAAAATGATGAGCTAGTTCCGAGAGTCAATAGTACATAACTATAGTCAGCTGCAGTCTGATTTAATTATAATTATGCAAAGGAAACTAGTGTCCAGAACTGCCGGCTAAACAAGTGCCGGTGGCTAAACGCCAAGTACAAAATAGAAGATATCAGAGCGGTGAAGAAGAAACCCACTCATGGTCCCTGGCGCCCATACTCCTGGTGTGCACCATTGTTCGGGTGGAAGGCTGGATCCTCTGGAGCTGCTACGAGATCTGGCCAAACAAAACCAGCGGGGTCAGGCCCCGAATAGCAAGTACCACAAGGGAGCACAAAAGAGTGAGATAAATCCAATGAGTTAAATAAGACCTGATCTACGAGTTATAGGCTTATACCATATCATCGAGACAATACGACACCCTTACAACCAAACAAGGACAAACGATGCCAATATCGTGCCGAGATAAGATATATCCTATAACCATGGGCAGGTAAAAAGGGCTTCTGATCGCGACTTTGGTCCATAGCCTATCGCAGCACAATAGTCCAACCCAACAACCAAATAAGGACATGGGTTGGACCATGCACCACGATAGTCCATGTTCCTCAGTTTCTAACAGAAGAAAACATATCACAAACAAGTCAGCTTACAAATGGCCAATCAATCCTAGGGCTTTCTATGATTTGTCAGGATTATCCCAGTAATGCATATATAGGAATCCTCAGATCGTATCGCATTCCAGTAGGGCTAGCCAAACCATTATATACAAGCAAGCACGAAATGCACCGGTCCCTCGAAAGGCCACCGCGCTAGAATAAGCAGTAACGGTTCCAGCTCTCCAATAGAAAGAGCTGGCTCGGCAGTCACAAATCACATACTGCACTCCACTAGTGTGGATGACTATACAGTATCCGAGGCAGCCAACCCGACGCATCAGGACGGGACCCAGGGCGGCTAGTGACGTACGATCTCGAGATTCTGTTCCCTTCCAATGCTTTTACCAATTTAAGTTGCTTAGATTAACCCTATCTCGATATTGGAATTACATGTCGTGGTCACATGGTCATCCTTCTATATGTCGTACCATAGTACGTGTATCCTAAGTATGAATCCACATCGGCTCAATCTAGATCCATGTTTAGTGTAATGCATCAAACAACAATCATTTTACTACGACACTATTACTGACCAATTACCATGACTGTGTTGGAAGGTACACATGTATTGACATATAACACGAATGATCACTTAGCACGTAGAGTCACACCTCAGTGCACTCATTAAATAGCACCGCAGTGCATACTAATATTGTATCTCAATACACACTTAGAACGTGTACCAGCACGTATACAGGTAATCAGGTTAGGAACATGGTCAAGTCAAAAAGTCGCGTGGACCCCTCGTGACATAAAAGTCACATGTAAATTCTGGTTAAAGTGAGACATGAAGGTCCTTGAAGCCAAGACAAAGATCTACAACTTTCATGTTGGAAGTTTGGAGAAATTCTGGCCACAAATCAGTCAAAAAGAGCATCAAACAATCAAAATCAGCCAAAAATCAGCCTTATGCGGCTCAAAATTTCTTATGCGGCCAGAAATGGTCATGCGGCCCAAAAATGCTTATGCGGCCAGAAATGGTCATGCTGCCAGAAATGTTAATGCGGCCAGAAATTATTATGCGGCTCAAAAATGCTCATGCGGCCAGAAATGGTCATGCGGCCCAAAAATGCTCATGCGGCCAGAAATGGTCATGCGGCCAGAAATGGTCATGCGGCCCAAAAATGCTCATGCGGCCAGAAATGGTCATGCGGCCAGAAATGGTCATGCGGCCAGAAATTTTTATGCGGCCAGACACTATTCATCGTCCTTGCCAGAATCAGGACAGATGAACATAGAAGTTTGACCAAAATTATTTTGGCCATAACTTTCTCAAATCAAGTCAAAATCTAACTTTTCAAAGGTCAAAATTGGATAGAATTAAATTTTCTACAACATAGGACCATTAGTTTTCAAAAACAACCAAGTTTGATAGATCAAAACCATGAAAACTCATAGAACCCTAGTTTTAGAAACTTAGATCTACACCAAACTAGCCATTAAAATCAAAAACTCCAAAAACTAAACTTGTAGAGAATGAAGAGAAGAACAATATAGACAAATAATATCAAAAAAAAATCAAGAAATGAAAATACAATAATCTCTCCATTTGATGCAAGATGTACTTGCCTATTGGTTGGGAGAAAAAGAAATGAAAAGAGTGAATGAGGAGAGAGAGTGAGGAAGAGAATATATATAGGGGTTGGGTTGACTCAAAGAAACCCTAAGCTTAAGCATGCTCTTAACCACACGACTAATAACATGTTAAATGCTACATGATACAACTAATTAAATTAATTAAAAAAATCCTAACCACAACACGGTTCAGAAATCTTATCATCGAAACAGTGAACCACGCCTACAACCAGACAAGGACAAGGGATGGCACACTAATCCGCGACGAGATACTATTCCATGCCATGGCCAGTTACAAATACAGGATAAATGCAATAAAGATACAGGTGCCAGATACCATATACATGAAAAATCAAAAATTTACGTATTCCGGAAACGGGGAGTGACAGCTGCTACCCAATGATCCATCCATATTTGCTTAAATATCTGCCTAACATCCTAATATGTACGCAATATCCTGAAGCGTACATACTTGAGCATACATTAGACTCCCAACAACTGATCATGAAGAAAAAATTTATTATATTTTCTTAATTTTAAGGCTAACCTTAGGAGACTTGATTGAGACCGAATTTGTCTCCTTTAACGAGAGGTGTCACCTGGTTTGCATTAAATACTTTAATCAATATAAAAAACCAGAAAATTATTCCTACTCCCACTGAACTTGTGATACACACAATCTTCAACAACGTTAACCTCAAAACCAAATGAGGTAACGACTTGGAGAAATTTATAGTACCACTGACGAGAAGCTTGCTTGAGTCCATAAATGAATTTTGTCAATTTGCAAACCATATTTTTTGGATCTTCCGACATAAAGTTTTCTGGCTGTACCATATAAATAGTTTCGTCAATGTTACCATTGAGAAATGTCGTTTTTACATCCATTTGATGTAACTCAAGATCAAAATGTGCAACAAGTGCCATGATTGTTCTAAAAGAGTCTTTCAAAGAAACCGGAGAGAAAGTCTCTTTAAAATCAATCACTTTCTTTTGAGTAAAGCCTTTAGCTACAAGACGTGCTTTATACCTCTGTACATTACCCTTCGAATCCTTCTTGGTTTAAATATCCATTTACAACCAATGGGCTTCACATCTTTTGGTAATGGGACAAGTTCCCAAACTTTATTGTCTTTTATGGACTTATACTCCTCATTCATTGCATCAATCCACTCTTGAGAATTTAAACTTTCCATGGCCTAACGGAAGTTGATTGGATCATCTTCCAATATTCCATGGTCTTCTTCATGTTCCTGGAAAAATATGATAATATTATCCGAAATTATGTTTCTCCTTTCTCTTGTGGACCATCTTAACATTATTGGTTCTTGAGGTTATTGAGTTTGTTCCTCAGAAATAATTACCTTATCTTAAATCGGGGTGCCGCTACATTGTCTTGTCAAGGTATCTCAACGACTTATAGAGGTAATTCGACATTATTTTGTTGAGGCTCTGAATTCACTTCTTGATCAATGAAAGGTACAAAATCATGCACATCGTCAAAAGTAATAGTAGGAATCACAATCGATTCATCCTCAAAGACAATATCCCAAACTTTATTTCTCCTCCAAACTCAACATCCTCAAAATTATATTTCTCGTTTTAAAAAAAATTTGTGTGGGATCGTATAATTATTAACCCCTTGATCTGTCAACATAGCCAATAAAGTAGCTGCTTACAATTAAACTTTGGTTTGTATTTTTTTTACACATTAATATAGACATTAAAGTCTATAAAGTCAATGAAATCCAAATCTCATCAGACACAAGTCGTTCAACTCTATTTCTAGAGATGTGACCTAATCGCTTATGTCATAATGAGGGTGAATTTTTATTATTGTTAATTTTGTGTTTAGTACCACATGACTCCACTTGCAAGGTTTCATTTAAGCTATAATAGTTTCAACTGAATATAGGCGATCATAAACCTTAAAGGAACCATTACCAATAATATTTGGATTTAAAGATAGACTAAACTTATTATTTCCAAATGAACAATGATAACCAGATTTGTCCATTAAGGAAACTGAAACCGAATTTCGTCTAAAAGACGGTACAATAAAAGTGTCTATCAAATCCAAATAATAATCGGTTCCTAAAAATAACCTAACATGTTTTATTGCTTCCACTTCTACCGATTTGCTGTCACCCACGTAGATATATCTTTCACCATCAATCGACTTTCGGTAGCTCAGACAACCTTATCTATAAACACTAATGTGGATAGTATCACCAGAATCTAACCACCATGTGTTTCTAGGTACTAAATGTAAATTAACCTCAGAAGAGGCCAAATTTAGAAATGTACTTTTCTTTATACGCCATGTTTGGTACTTTGTACATTTCTTCCTAATGTGTCCTGCCTTATCATAAAAGAACAACCCTTAGTTTTATATTGTTATTTCTTTTGAGCTGGACACTTAGCATCTACTATATTTATTTTTATTTTATTTTTGCCCTTAAAGTTTATTCCATTAAACATGAAAATTAAATTCTTATTGGCAGATATTATAGCAACATTAACTGTAAAGAGAACAAAACAACAAAAATAGACATGCTCTTATTAAAAACCAAAGCATAAAATATAGTCAAACAAATTCAAATGATGGTGAACTCCATCTCAAGATACCTAGTACATCATTAATATCAAGTCTTTGGACAGTGATATTAATTGCAAGTGGTACTCTTGGTGTAATGATCAAACGTTGACAATAAGTCATGTCAAATAATAAGCCTATCTTTGGATTGGGTTATTATTCACATGTAAATCTTATAATTGTCACACATTTATCATCACATGTATGTGTACAATTCAGTCAAGTATTAACCTTTCTTTGGGCCGACTAATACCCGCATGAATGTACACACACAAACATCCAACATCCCTCATAGACTATCTATGCAAGAGAGGTCACTTTGGCGAAATCTTGTTTCAATTGGTCTACTTAGGATATTAGACAACTATTTCTAGTCACAAAGGGTACCAAAAATTTGAATGTTGACTAAATTTTAGAAAACTGAATCATGTCCAAAACCTTATGTACATCCATATTTATAAGATTATTACTCAAATAAAGTAAACAAAAGCATAAACATGAATTTTAATTTAACAAAATTGAAGATTACCAAAATAACAAAATTTATGTAACAATCTATTGGAAATATGCATCCAGATAACAACAACATATAGGACATGATGCAAATATTCCAACACGTAAAAGAAATGTCAAGGAGTTCCATATTATCTTATTATGCTTTTTTTTGCATAACTTAAAGCCTTAATTACATTTAATATAATTTAGAAAAAAAATATGGACCGTATCGTGTCGGACACAGTCCGAGCACCCAAAAAAACAAAAAAATGTATGGACGCACCGAAATAGGTTGTATGTTTGGGTTGCCATGTCCGAACATAAATTAAATTGTAGAAGCGTACCTGAATCCATTGCTAGGCTTGATGGATCTTGAAGTGGTCGTCCTTTTATGGGGTTCGATTTTCCAACTTGCTACGACCCTTAATGACAAAAAAAAATCTGAATCATTTGTCCCTCTCTTTCTGTTGATGGGGATGCAGAAGAGAAAAAGAGAAAACCTCTCTTTTGGTGGCTGTACAAGTTGGGGACCATAACCCTAATGAATACATATATTTATATATTTTGATATTTTTAATTTGGACCCTCATCAAATTAGATTTATCTCCGGTATCTACACATTATTTCCATGACAATTATACGCTTAAGCCAATTTCCAAATAGACCACTTTAATTTGGCTTAATTATTTAGATAGCCCAACACAATTAATTTTACATGTGTGGCCCATATTATTGAATAATTCCAACATATATCAATATAATAATTCTATATCTCAATTCACAGAAAGTAATCTCACGTAAGACCAAGTGCACTAATGTTGGTCAGACATTAACAATCGAATCCTAAAAACAAACAATGATAGACAATATATAATAAAGTGGACCAGACTCTATTATAATTATCTGAACAAGCTCATGAAAAAGAATAAACTTGTAAAACTAGGCCATATCAACATAATAAAGTAATAAAAATGAATATAATGCCGAATAATTATAATGAAGATATCAACCAAATATATATCTGAATTCCCAGAGAAACAATTACCAACTACCCTTCTATTCTAGCAGCTCAACAAAACCTAAAGAGATCACTAGGTCCTTAGAGAGATAGTAAGATACATAATATATATGCTTATCTAACAGTAAATAACATGCATAAATAATAACCAAGAAGGAAAAAAATAACTAGTCAACAAACTAAACATATAACTACACATAAATGAACTGCTGGAAAGGAAACAAATACAAATGCCAAGTTCCTATGTGAACACATGACAAAAAATTAAACGAATAATCAAATTCTCATCCCTAATGTGGACTCGCAGGTTTGAGCAAACAACTAACCCTCGTCCCTAGTGTGGACTCGTAGGTTGAGAAAAACAAAAAGTAGAAGTAGCAGTTCAATTATAACGTACTCGTCCTTCCCACTCGTCGTAATACGATACGACTCAGACAAGGTACAAGTTCGAACAAGTCTAGTACGAACTATAATGCAAAAATATGAACATGGACGAACTATCAACGAGACAACTAAAATAGTATGCATAATATGAGAGAATACATATATCAACAAATCAAGAAAAGAAAAATAGTAATGACATGTAACAAAAGAGAAAGAAATTTACACATGTAAATATACTATAAATAAGGCAAGGTACTTGCATGTATCTCCCAAGTGAGCATACAACGTTCTGGCTTTCGTACTCCCAGTCAAACTGTCACAAACTTGTAGAACACAATAATAACTACCAATCAACTATGGCACTAATGTACATTGCACACCAACTACATTAATACCATCTATGTTCTAAACTAGGCCTCCATGTAACTAGCCTAGTCTAGAACCAAGTTAGATAGTTATATACTTTATAGGTAATATGCTAAACCCTTAAACTACCATATTTATAATCATAAAATACATTATATTAATTCTGGAATAATTATGAAAAGTAATTTTAAACAATCTATTTATATTATCTACAAGAAAATATGGTAATAGTTAACATAGTTAACTAGTAGCACAAAGTTGCCAATTATCGGATTGATTGGAGCGAGTTAATTATGCAAAAATAATAGATTCATATTCTGAAATATTACACAATGAAGTTGAATATTCAGAAATTAAATTATGGAAAATCAAGGTCATGAACATCGAGAATCTTATGACAAGTTGGTGCACAAAATCTAGCATGTCGATCTAAGAAGAGTCAATTGTTTACGATGACGAAAAATTTGAAGATTCAACAATAAAACTACATAAAACCTAATGAACAATTTATACACATGAAAGGGGATTAGAGAGGGATGTTAGGATGCTCACCAAGGGTCTCGGGATTGTCGTGGGGCTTCGCAAAGTTGCACGGATAGCAGCTACGTCAAACAAGGTTCAGCCTGAATACCTTATCATGTAACTCGTGTCAGGGACAAACAGTGTTGATCCATGAGCTACGGCTTTGAGGAAAGTTAGGGACACATAGGGGTACACGTTAGAGTTAATTTGATCGAGGTTTGATCAATAAAAAAATAATAAAACACAGGTATGAAGTTGATCAACCTGCTGGTTCAGAATTTCCTTTATGGCTGAAAGTTTCTCTCAAGTTTGGCCATCTACCGACCAAACAAATAGCCGAGGCTCCTCGGGGCTTGATAGGGTTTAAGAAGGATCTCTTGGGGTTGTTGTGGAGGTGGTGACTCGATAAAAAGTGGTCGAAAAGGGGCGCAAACTGCTGCTTGGCTGAAGGTTACTAGCGGCTTGGGAGGATATGGTTTTGGTAAGGTTTTATGAGATTTAGTCGATCATATCAACATGTATTTTGGAAGGATCCTCAAAATATTTAATGGGTTATGGAAATGTTTTGAATGGAGAATTTAACATAGGTTTCCATCAATAATGGATGTACAAATATTAATACAAATCATTCTAAAATAATCCTATTAGGTTAGGGCAACCTAGATTAGGATATACCAATTCTAGTTAGGCTAATTTCGGGTCGGGGTATCTAAATGGGCTCTGAAAGTTCGAAAATACGTCTTTTTTGGCTTTTGTGTATAAATAGCACATGAGAACTCAATTGAGTGGAACACAAGTGGAATGTGTAGCTCAGAGTAGATCAAAACTATATATTGGTCAAAAGGTTTGAGTCGAAGTTGGATCTGTGCAATTATAAAATATCAAATTATAGTTGAAAAATTAGGGTTATGCAATTAAGGAAGATAAAATTGAGGTTAAAAAATTGGGGCTAGGATAAGAAATTGGAGGAGGAGAAGATAAAATTAGGATTTATATAGAGGAGGAACAAATATGTCATTTGACAAGTACTATGCTACCAACGGGAAAAAAATATAATAGTTTAAAATATTTTAGTGTAAAATAAAATTTTATAATATTAAATGTTAATTAAAATAATGCATTATATTATATGTAAAAACTTTATATTTCAGATATTTAATTGTAAATTAGCCTCTCTTTTTTACACTACCAGAATAGGCTGAATTAGCGACGTCCAAAAACGTCGCTAATAAGTAAAAATACGTCGCTACATATATTTAGCGACGTAATTAGCGACGAAAAAAGCAGGTCGCAGAACAAAAGTTCGTCGCCAATCGTCTCTGTTGCGACGAATTGTCTACGATGCTAAAACGTCGCAAACTTAGCGACGTTCGGCGACATTTACAGTACGTCGCCAACTTAGCGACGTATCTAGCGATGTCTATTCGTCGCATGTAGTGACATGGCAAGGTTTGCCACGTCAGCACGTTGAGCGACGTTTAGCGACGGGCCGTACCAATACATCTTTGTGACGTACTTCCGCGTCGCAAAATCGTCGCAAAACGTCGCAAACCGTCGCTAATATGCTGGAAAATTAAAAAAATATAATACAATTTTCAAATCCTGCATACTGTACTTTACATACAGTTTAAACACTAATCTGGAAATGGGAGATGATAAAAATGTATTCAAATCCTGCACACTGCACTTTACACTTTACACTGCACTTTATATCATCACAAAAATCATCGCAAACATAAATATATTCAGATCCTGCATACTGTACTTCACAGACACACATCATCACAAATATCCAGAAGAGTCAAATAAAAATGGGAGATGATAAAAAGTCTACCACCAAGTGTATAAACAAAAGTGTACCAATAAATAATTTGCCCATAGGGCCAATACATACAACTCATAAAAAATTAATAAAATTACTGAGGACCCCTGCTGTGCATCTGAGATAGCATGAACTCATACTGCTCATGTGTGAGCTGCACCATAGGGGCAGTAGGAGGCAGTACAACGTCTGGAGTCGGCGCCGTCGATGGACCGAGAGGACGTATCTGCTCCAGCTCTCGCAGTCGTTCAGCATGCGCAGCAAGGGTACTCACCATCCTTTGAGAACTCTCCTCAATCGAAGCATGTATCTGAGTGAGTGAGGTAGATATGGTCCTCTGCGATCCCTCTAGCTCAGCCTGTCTACGCTCTGTGCGCTCTGCAGACTCGGTGAGCGTGTGCAAGCTGGCAGCTGTAGCCTGCTGCAGACTCATCAGCTTCTGTATACTGCGCTCGACCGCATCAAATCGTCCGGTGATGATCGGATCGTCGGATCGTCGCTCTGCGGTATAGTGATCAGAAATCTGCTGCTGTAACTCACGACACAGCTCGTCGATCTGACGACCAATATCTTGAGCTCGTGATGACGCCTGCGAAGCTGGAGACTACGCATTGACAGAGGAGGCCCAGGGATGACTCTGAAGCCAAATAGGCGCCGTAGGATCCCGTACCGTAGTACGTACCCTTCTGAAGACCACCAACGGCGGTCATCCAGAGGTCATCCGACGATAGAGCTGTAGGCGGCTGGGAGGAAGTACCAGCCCCTCCCTCTGCTGGCGTACTAGCAGCAGCAGCCGCCTCCTCTTGTAGCCGAAGAAACTCGGCCTAGAACAATGTTTGCTAACGTCTAAGTGTTTGCTAAAGTCTATTTTCTTATTTTCTAAATTATAGTAAATTAATATAATGAATAGAATATACATATGACTGCGTCGCCCACTCGTCAATAAACTCTCCAGCCCTCCGATGGGTGACCAGGAAGATGGTCACCATGTTGGGGTCCTCACCCTTTTTTACCTGTTAAAATATATTATCTATTATTAGTATTAAACATTCTATCCAACTATATATAAAATGATGTCCGTCATAGGAAACGTACCAGACAACGAAAATACTCCGTCATAGGAATGGAGCCACCACACCACTTACTAGTGCTCGACCGCACTACTTGGCCTTGTCAGACCGCTCCTGGTACCTGGCCTCGCCGAATCTAGCCTTCATCGCAGTCCACTGCTCTGGCGTGATCCAACCATGGATCGGCTTTCTGGAGCGATCACGAGACTTTTGGTCGTGGATCGCATCACGGATGAGCTTGCCTGCGACGGCAGAAAATTGGGCCTCGATCTTCGTCGTCCGGTATGGTGGATAGAAATAGGTCCTCTACAAGAAGTAAAATAGAAAGAGTTGTATAATATACACAAATGATTATTAAAATTTAAAAATAAATAAATTTTTTACCTTGAAGTGGGCCAACCAAAAGGCCTTCCTATCTATGGGAGCATCTGAGTAGTTAATCCAAGGCCCACCATAGTTCTGCCTCAGAAATAACTCCAGCTGTCTCTGTACTATAGGAGGTCAATATCTATACAATAATAAATTTCATGAATATATATATACATATAATCATTTGAGAAATATATATTAACTAATTAACTTACTTCGTAGGCCCGTCCGTCCAAATATCCATACGCGTCTCGTCCGGGAGAGCGCATGGAGGGTCGCTCTCACCTCCTGCCTAACCAGGATCAGTTTGATCGCCGTCCTCCATAAGCTCGACATTGGCTCTCCCCATGGAGCCGTCCGCAGGAGGAATGCTGGACGCGGGAGGAATGCTAGACGACGAGGGAGGAGTCGCCAACCTGCTGGAACTGCCCTGTCCCGGTAATAGACCGGGAATAGAATGGTACACTGGCATACTCGGAGATGAGGATGAGGGTACGAAATCTTCATCATTAACCTGACGCAAACGGGACTGCCTAACATAATATCCTCCGCGTCATCCGGGTCTAGTCATACCTGATAATAACATATGACAATAAAACAAATATACATATTTATATGATAGACATCACAGATTTTTGTAAAATATCATAGTCAAAAAAGTGTCACTAAAGTGTCAAATATGATGATAAAACAAACGTACAGATTTAATCCTCTTCTGAAAATTCATCTAGTTCGTTTAGCTCATCTTCTTCTTCTTCTTCTTCTTTCTCCTCTACATCTTCACTTTCATCTTCATCTTCCTCTTCAGATAATTCTACTTCTTCTACCCACTTAGATGTGTAATGAGGAACTTACGTCGTGTCCACTTCTACAATATTTGTTATAAGAGGTAGTTCATCCTCTTGATAAGCTATATCGTCAACCTCAAAGGTATTTTTAGCTTTGGTCTTGCATACTGCCTACCAGTCCGACCTTGTTGTTCTCCGTTTAGGATAACTTGTGAAGTACACGATCTGAGCCTGACTTGATAGGACAAATAGTTCATAGGCTTGATATCGACGCCGATAGTTTATATCCACAAGACCGTGCTTGTCTACTTTCCAACCTTGACCTTCAATCGGATCGAACCAATCACACCTGAATAACACAATCTTAGCAGACTCTATTCTATAACTATATGTCAACTCCACAATCTCTTGTAGGACGCCATAGAAATCGTTGTCCGCATCAACATCTTTGTAGTTCGAAGATCTGATACACAAACAGCAATTTTTGGTGGAATCGAGATCCACAAAGTTGTCTCTGATTGGGCAAGTTGTTGACTTTAACCTAAACCCATTCACACAGTAGCTTGGTCATATTTTTGTAGCATAAATTGGTCCCTTGGCTAGCGTTCTAATAGGCTCATTCTCAAGTCTTGCGTATGGACGATCGACCTAAATACCACGAAAAAAGAAATTAAGCTCATTCTCAAGTGCATATACAGAAAGGTAATTACAGAGTTCTCAAGTCTTACATATGCACTCAACCATGATGGCAAATAATACCTCATTTCTTGTTCTAGTTCTTCTTCTGTTATGTGTGGCCTACCTGACCTCACATCATCATTAAATATGCTGAAAATAACATCGTTCAATTAATGTAATAGTATAATAATCAATACTATTAAAATAATGTAGACATATTAATTACTTATCCCTCCAGCTTCTCTACTTTATCATCATCGCAGTTGAGTAATACATACACCTGAGCAGCCCTTAGCTCATCATCGTTCAGATATCTCTTCTTCATTTTACCCGATGGCTTTCCTGGAGCATTGAATACCTTCAGTATTGTATCATTACATTCATGATCTCCGTCGTCGTTTCTGAAAGCTCTCATTCTATTAGTTGCAACATGAGGCTTGAAATACATCGAACAAAAAGTTTGTAATCTCCTCGAGAATATAGGCTTCACAAATAGAACCCTCGACCTGTGCCTTATTTTTTACCTTTCTTTTTAGGTGATTCAAATATCGTTCGAATGGGTACATCCATCGATATTCGACGGGTCCACCAGCACGTGCTTCATAGGAAAGATGAATCGACAAATGCTCCATAGAGTCGAAGAATCCAGGAGGAAACACCCTCTCTAGCTTGCACAGTGTTACCGTAATGTCCTTCTCTTGCTTTTTTAGACGATCAATGAGCAAGTTCTTAGAACAAAGATCCCTGAAGAATATGCTAAGCTTCGTCAATGGATCCCAAACTTCTTGCGGTAAAAATTCTCGAAATGCAATCGGAATTAACCTCTCCATGAATACGTGACAATCGTGGCTCTTCATACCCGTCAATTTATTTTTTTTCGGATCGACACATCTTCTCAGATTTGACACATATCCGTCTAAAAATTTTAGGCCCTGAATCCACCGACAAAGTCTCACTTTATCTTCCTTGTCCAGTGAGAAAATTGACTTCGGCAGGAACTGTTTTCCATTTTCCTCTATCAAATGCAACGCAGGGCATTGGCATATTTCTTCTAAGTCCAACCTGGCCTTGGGATTGTCTTTCGTTTTTTCTTTTACGTCCATCACAGTATTAATTATGTTATCAAACACATTCTTCTCAATATGCATAACATCAAGATTATGTCTGATCAGATTGGTACTCTAATATGGCAGATCCCAGAATATGCTCCTCTTTGTCCATTTATGATTTCTACCAAATCTATCGCACTTGTACCCAGTTGTAGGATCTTCGATAGCACATGAAAAATCTCTAACCTCCTTTCATATCGTGGCTCCGTACCACTTTAACGGTGGATCACCCTTCTCTACAACGCCGGCACGGAATGCATTCATGTTCCTTCTGAACGGATGATCTTTTGGCAGAAATTGCCGATGACAATAAAAAAGCACGGTTTTTCTATGTGTTTCAAGCGAAAAGCCTTAGTACGGTCCATGCAATACGAACATGAGAGACGACCATGAGTGCTCCATCCAGATAACATTCCATATGCCGAAAAGTCGTTGATGGTCCACATAAGGGTTGCCTTCATCTGAAAATTCTGCTTCATGGAAACATCGTACGTGTTAGCGCCTACTTTCCATAACTGATTCAACTCATCTATTAAAGCCTGTAAGTACACATCAATGTTCCTCTTGGGATTGTTCGGACCAGAAATTATAACGGTTAGAAACATGTACTGAGTCTTCATGCACATCCAAGGCGGTAGGTTATACGGAGTGACAATCACAGGCCAGCATGAATACTGGGATCCTGAAAGACCAAAAGGAGTAAAACCGTCAGAAGATAGCCCCAACCTGACGTTACGCGGATCTGAAGAAAAATCAGGATACACTCGATCAAAGTGCTTCCATACTTCTCCATCGGATGGGTGATCCAACACTCCTTCAATCTGTTCTCGCATGTGCCAACTCATATTTTCGGCTGTCTCTTTCACCATAAATAATCTTTGCAACCGCGGCGTTAAAGACAAGTAGTGCATTGAATCGGTCGGTCTTCATTCACTGGTAGACCTTCTTGTACTAGTTGTCTTATAGCGATCAGCACCACAAAATTTGCACATATATGTGTCATTGTCGTCTTTGTAGTACAATATGCATCTATTGCGACAAGAATCGATTTTCTCGTATCCTATGCAGAGCGATCTCACCATCTTCTTAGATCGATAGAAGTCTTTAGGTAACTTAGCACCCGCCGGCAAGATCTCTATAATCAACTCCAACACTCGGTTGTAGCATTCTTGCGACATGTTAAAATCTGACTTAATGCTCAACAGTCTTGTAACTAGCTCCAACGGTGAATGATCCTCACAACAAGGATACAATGGAGTCCTTGCATTCTCCAGCAACTCCATGAACTTTACAGCATCGACATTCGGTGCCTCCTCAGCTGAATCATGAACGAAACTAGGTCCCGCAGCATCGAAAATCATGTTCATGCACCCGTCGTCGTATGCATGATTATCTGAAACAAAATTAGGTTCCGCATGCATATACGGCTCAACATAAGGCTCCAGTTCTGATGCTAAAGACACAAGTTCTCCGTGTGCGGTCTACTGATAGTAATTAGGCGTGAAATCCTGCGAGTACAAATGATATGTCACTTCCACTTATGGATAATATTTCACGTTATGACATTTCACACATGGACACTTAATTTTGGTACCGTCCATGTACTGAGGGAACGCCTTAGCAAACTGCAGGAACTGCTCTACTCCCGTTATGTATTCATCCCGCACACCACATATATCATCAGGACGACGATTGTACATCCATGAACGATTCCGCAAGTAGTAATTCATATCCATTTGGAAATAATTCTGTAAAGATGGACACAATAGGCACAAATTCGTTTCATAAATACCTACATAAATTGGACACCTGGACACGAACCACTTGACATAGAGGTGGGGACAACCACTGACAAGCCCCCCTCAAGTTTCATGTCGGTTGGATGCATGTCGGACACGAAATCGTATGTGCACGGGATTTGGACTGTGCGTGCACAATCGTAAATTCACCTTTGATACGCCTTGGTATCTTGGACACACGACTTGTGGATCCAATTCAATTCAAGGTGATAGACACGAATCCCTACCCCTACTCTCCACGTGGACACGAGCACGTGGCCAATCTCACACTGTGTCGTGTCCAATTCGACCCGACCCCATTGCACGATACTGGTTTTCTGCTATGTACTGATTCTGTTATTCTCTGTTTGGACACCTTCGTGTCCAATGTTTAGACACGCATACCCCCTCTGACACGTACACATATGGGAAACACTTCTGTACAACTATTTTTAGGTTTTATTGAATTTGGATTTCAATTTGGTATTTTTGAAATGAATTCACTAATACAGTTTGATACTCGAAGAGCTGGTTTCAAGTTCAAATAGACTTTGGGTTTGATTTTTGAATTTGGTTGGGGTTGATTATGAAGATGTGATTTTGTCTGATACTTGAGTTTTACAATGTAATGTGAACTATTCGGGTCTTCATTTGATTTTTAGTTTTCAAATTCCTAAACTGTTTTTACTGATACTCGAGTATGTAATCTGAGTTGAGTAAAACTGTAACTGAGTTCATATGTGTTTGAGTATGGTTTTGAATTTCGATTTTAGTAGATATATAAAATTGTTCACTGAGATACCATGTTAACCTGAGAACAAAATGTTTAACTGCCAAAACTGAGAACGCTATATTTATTCACTTTATTTTTTCTTTCACTCTTCATTGCTCACTGTCCCCACACACACCTGTCCACACTCACACACACATTTTCCTGCTGCCCACATGTTGCTTCCATTCATACTTCACAACAGTATGTTGACACTCACTATATGTTGACACTTCACTACTGTACACCCATCTATATGCTGCCACATCTCTCTCTCTCTCTCTCTCTCTCTCTCTCTCTCTCTCTATACACACACTTATACATATGTTGACACACACCCTAAACTGCCACTCTATACACACTCACACATATATACTTTACTGCACACGTCTTGACACACCCCACACATACTCATATATACATATGCTATTTTTCCTTTACCTTTATATATACATATGTGGTTGTGCCTATATATATAGCTTTACCTCTATATATATATGTATATGTTATATGTGAATGTATATATATATATATATATATATATATATATATATATATATATATATATATATATATATATATGTGTCTGTGCGAGGGTTAGGGTTCTCGTGTAACCTAGGACTAGGTTTAGGGTTCTCGTGTCTGTGTCTAGATAGCTAGGACTAGGGTTAGGGTTTACCTGAAGAGGACGGCTCGGTCGGAGGAGCGAGGCGGCGAGGAGGGGGGCTTCGTCGGAGGAGGGAGGCGGCGAGGAGGGGCCGGGGATTCGTCAGAGGAGAGAGGAAAAAGTTTTGGAAAAACTTTTGGGAGAGAGAGAAGGAAAAAATGAAAGTTTTGAACGGGATATATTAAAACATTAGCGACGTCTGCTTTTGACGTCGCTGAACGTCGCTATTCAGCGACATAACTTAAGTTACGTCGCTGAACGTCGCTATTCAGCGACGTACTTTTTCTCATGTCGCAGAACGTCGCTATTCAGCAGCGTTTTGCGATGTCTATTAAAAGAAGTCGCTATATTCAATATTTAGCGACGTTATTTTATTCGGTCGCTAAATTACGTCGCCAATCGAGCAGATTTTAGTAGTGTTAGTATGATTATTTAGTAGTAGGATCTCACATAATAGTTAATATCATAGCCGGCTCCAGGGGAAGGCGGACTAGACAGTCGCCCACATCCCGAAGGGCCCTCCATTTTTTATTTTTTAATTATTTTGTACCAGGCCAAAAAAGAAACTATGGCTGTGGAAAAGTCCGTGGTTGTTTGGAGAATAATTAAATAAAACATTCAAAATAAAAAAATTATTGCACTCTTCTCTCACACACTTTCCCACCAAAAATCTCTCCTATTAAAAAATGAAATGGTCTTTCCCTCCCTCAACAAACATGTCCATGCGAAATTTTCTCCTTTTTAGTTTCTAATATCTTTTTTTTTTGTCTTATAAAACTTCTAATATTAATTTTTTTTTTCAATATTGGATAGAAGTGCATAAGTTGAGGAGATTGCAAAGTAAATATATCTTCGTTACTTGTAGTAAAATAATAAATTTTATATAGAGGGATAAGGGTCTCATTTTTTGGGACACGTCTTGGGACCTCCAAATTACTAGAGTCGGCCCTGGTTGATACTAGAGTTTGGGTCGCCAAATTGTCTAATGTTATTGTTTGGATCTCCAAATCACTATTCACGTAGGCTAGTGAACAACGATTTGGAGACCCAAATTCTAATGACGGACAATTTGAAAATTCAAACCCTAATATTACCTATTACTGAATAACCGTTTTTAGTGACACAAAATAATGCCCATAAAGTAATGGCAAGCATGTACCACTTTATCAGGGTCAGGATGACAGACTTTTCCAACAACAGTGTAAGAGAAGGCATCCAAATATAGTGGGGTGCCCTTTGTTGCATCCTCTCCCATTGGCCATTTCTCATTTGGAATCTTGTATTCTTTTTTTGCTGGCATGGGGGACTAATGACATTTATGCTAATATTCCCGGGAGGGTGGGTTTTATGCTAGAATTATGTGACCATCTCCATTCATATGGGCCTAGGTGCCATGAAATGAAAGCACTTGCAAGGAAATGCTAGACCTAATTAAACAGTGACAGGCTACCATGCTCCTTCATATATTCTTCTTTTCCTCTTTTTACTTGAAGCAAAAATTCAGCCATTAATCATGTTTTTTGGGATCGCTGGATGGAGACTTCCCATTTCCCAACATGAACCTATAAGTCAAGTTAGTTCTGAGCTAGGTATACAAATATATATATCCATATATGTTTTTTTTTACTCGTAATAAAGTATTTTTGTGCGGGCGGGAAGGGGTTCAATTATATATGTGGAAGGGGAGAGAGAGAGCAATCAATTCCACGGAAAGTAGAAGACTGTACAAATTTTGTTTGTTTGTATACGTGAGGAGAACTATGCTTAGAAAGTGGGGATGGAGTAGCTTTGGCTAGCTAAAGAGAGCATTAGGAATTGCATGTGCGCGCGCGCTGGGCGCTGGAAGAGGAAAGGCTTGATGGAAAGGGACATAAGTGGTGTGGCAAAGGATAAGAGCAAGAGAAGGAAAAAAAGGATGATGGCATGTATAAATGGTAGCAAGGACTGGTACACTACTACTTCCCATTTTGTAAACGGTACGATAGGACTAGATGGGAGTGGGCGGGCTGCACGTGGCCAGTGCTGATTGGCTGTGTTTTAGAGAGGAAGAGAGCAAATAAACAGTACGGCTAATGGTTGGAGTAATAAGTGTTATTGTCGGAGCACAATTTTTGATAAAAAATTGAAAAAATAAAACAATTGTAAAAATAACGTTTCAATGCAACACTTCAAAGAAGGTGCACAACAGAGATCTTAGGAGGATTCTGGATCTAAAAAACTTCTAAGCAAAAGGTACGAATCAAAATGCTAATAGTAGCAACGATGATAGGCCAAAGATGAAAGATGGTCTGCTAGGGTGAATGATCACCGTTGCTCAAAGCTTAATTCGCGCCACACGAATAGTTTTCAAGAACCAACAAGTTCGTCGGAGAACTCTGGAACCAAATAAACAGTACGGCTAATGGTTGGAGTAATAAGTAGCTAGAGGACTAGAGATTCATCATCTTTACTGCAATGTTGTTGGTTGTTACTATTGAGAGAGAATGCATGTGTGGGCGGAAAAAATGACATTTATAACTCCACTCATCCACTGCAATGCAAAACGAAGCACCACCAAGAACCATGGATAGAGAGAGAGGACATCATTCTCCATGGCCATGAGAGAGAGAGAGAGAGAGAGAGAGAGAGAGAGAGTGAGGTTGGTCAAAGAAGGTGGGAAGAAAGAAGTGGGGGAAGGGAGATGGGACGATTTGGACTTTGGCGGGACAGAAGGATAAGCCAAATAATTGTACCATGAACTGCTGGATCATGGACACGCCTGACTTGTAGGAACCACTTTGTAGGCTTTTAGAGAGAGAGAGACTGATGTGGTCCTTAAACGTAAGCAAAGCAAAACCCTAACAATACAACTCAGCAACTTCCAAAACCCTAACAATTATATCTTTCCTTTCCTCATTGGTCAGGTCTCTGCAGTCTCCAGTACTGTCCACTTGTGTGCAGCAGCAGTTTCAAAACCTAACTAGCTTTTTCCGTGAACTGTTCAGAGTAACTAGCTCAAAAGTTTGCTTCCAAAAGAGCGAGAGAGAGAGAGAGTGAAAGAGAAAGCTCTCAACTGCTCCCACGTGATGCACTGATGCAGCACCATCCATTTTGTATTGCACTCAGCTCAATCCTCACTTGCTCTCACAAATACCACCAGGAACCTTCTCCCCACTCCATTTCTTAAAGCATCCCCCTCCCATGAACCCTTTCTCCAGCTTCAATCTATTTATACAACAATTTCCTATGTATATTCTTACTATCTGAAGCTATAGCCAAGTACTAGAATGGATTTGTACATGCAAGTAGTGCTAGCAGCTATATGTCCCAAGTGTTCTCGCTCAACAAACACGTACTTGCTGTTGACTAGCTAGATCTCCTCATCCAGCTTCATGTACGGTGCTTAATTATTAGACCAATTTCCTTCCACCACCTTTCATATATATGTACTACTAAATAGGAGTTTTTTTTTTTTTTCTTTTCTTCTTCTACTGATCAATCTTTGCTTGCACGTACATCCAATGTTTCCTCATTGCAACCCACACTACAACACCATGTACAAGCCCTTTTCAGCTGGACATATTGTGCTGAGCCCCACTCTCAAACTTGATAACACCTTCTTCCCCATTTCCGTCCCAACGTTCCACCACCAGGTCGACAATAGTAGTTTCAGTGACATTCTCTTCACCGGCCAATTTGGAGAAAACAATCGCCCGCCGCCACCGCCGGTGCCACCCGCTACCAAGGAGAAAGCCACACCGACCACCACCACCACCACCCCCATCGCACGCAGCAAAAAGGCCGTCGCGCTCGGTCGGAAGAGAGCACTGAGGAAAGATCGCCACAGCAAGATACGGACCGCCCAGGGGCTGAGAGACCGGCGGATGCGGCTCTCTCTCGAGGTGGCCCAGGAATTCTTCGACATTCAAGACATGCTGGGCTTCGACAAGGCCAGCAAGACTCTCCGCTGGCTCATCACCGCGGCCAAACCCGCCATCCAAGAGCTTACTGCTGCGTCTAGACCCAAAACCAGTGCTTCCGACATTGGCGGAGGCGTCGAGTTCTCCGACAACAAGGGCAAATCGGCAGTATCTTCAAGGAAACGCGAGATTGATGACGTCATTCCAAAGGCGAAGAGGGCATGTCGACGACGTCCACCTTCGAGGAAAGCAGCACGCCCGGCGACGATTATTGCGAAGGAATCGAGACTCAAGGCACGAGCAAGGGCACGGGAGAGGACGGAGGAGAAGACTTTGTTGCAGTCTTCAGTAGATCGTCTGTTATGCTCTTCCGTCCCTTTTGAAGCAGTCAAGGAGGACTCGCGCGTCCATCATCTCGACTCATCACTGGACCAGTTGGTGGCTGAACTGGAAGAGCATTGCTCTAACTCTCCTAATCAACACCAACAGCTTGGGACTGGTGAGCTTCCAGTAGCTATCTTTGATTCTAACCAGGGCCCGACGTGTCCCAGCGTCGACACGGTTAGCCTATTAATTAATGAGCAATGGGACATGGAAAGAATCCTCCAAGCTCATGTACAACTCCATGGTTGGGAGGCCTAGTGTAAAAAGTTAGTTTTAGGCTTTTTTATGCTACTTTGTATGTCTGTAATTTGTTTATCTTTAAGTAAACTGCTTTTTTTTTCTTTTTCTTTTTTTGATTAATCAACTTTTGCACGCTTGAGAGTTCATATTTTATATAATTCCAACTGGCCACCAAAGCCTAGATCTCAGGAGTTATATATATATATATATATATATATATATATATATATATATATATATATATATATATATAATTTAAAGAGATCAAGACATTTGATTAAATTTTTCCTTCTTTCTCCAACATAAGATTATATCATATGTTGAACTTGAGATTTTTTTTTTCTTCGATTTAAAAAAAATGAGTTTCATATGTATGGATCTTTTGAAACCAGATAAGGGATCCACTTGATGATTTCTTACAAATGCAAGTATTAAGTTTGGCTATCAATTGTTCGAGCTCTCCAGCCTAGTGGTATTAGAGCGGACACCAGAAGGGACCAGCAAGATTCGAGTCCCCCAATTGTGTGTGAGTGGGCCGATTTCAAAAAAAAAAAAAAAAGTTTGGCTATCAATTCATATGGTACCCAACTCAAGTCTTTTCTTTGGAGCTGTTTGGTTCGGCGAAGTTGAACAAAAGAAAAGAAAAAAAAATCTGACAATCGAACAGTTTGTGTACGCATTGCGTATGCGTGTAATGCATACGCATATTTTATGACTTCCTTTGTTTGGATGCTTTGAAGAAGTGATGCTTGAAGTAGAAAATCATAAAATTTAGTGTTTGAATGGTTGCTAAAGTGAATTGGAAAGTGGAATTTATAGTTACTATATGTTTAGTTTGCAAGGAAAGAGTAGATGAAAAATTGATATGGTTATTCTATTTTTTTAAAGGTAAACTTAGCCTTATTCTACATTTTTGTAATTGTTGACAATTATGAATTACCACAAAATATACAACACAAAAAACATTGAATTAATTAGCAACTAATATAATTAATAACAAAACTTAGCAACTAAAAAATATAAGCATACATGTTTTCAACACATTTGTCTACACATTTCTGTAATTCTTGTTAATTTGTAATTAACACACAATTATTATGAATTTTTTAAAAGAAGTTACAAAATATGATATTTAAGAAAAATGTATGCATTTGAATAAACAACTTTAATAAGCATCACATCACTTTTTCTTCTTTTTCAGAAGTGAGGGGAGTTTAGCTCTCACTTCTTCCATTTTTAATTTAAGTGACCAAAACCCCTAATGAAGCCGACATGAACTAGAAAAGCCAGTCTATAACTCTTTTTTCCACTTCTACCAGACCTAACCAAACATCAAAGTTCACCCCCTACAACTGTTTCTCCATTCCGGGTGACTTCTGAGTGAGTTAGGGCAACCAAAACTGGCCCTTTTGTGCAATAATGGTAGATATGCTTGAACCTTAGTTAAAACATCTAGTCCCAAAAGTCTATCTAATGTGTAGTCCCAAATTTGTTTAGTTACAAGAAATGTCAGGATATGCTGAAGCGAGTTGACGAGGAGAGCAAGAATATTACGTTGTTTCACCAACCATGTGGTCTACGTCAGGGTCGTTCCTGATATTTTTGAGGTACTAGGAGTAACTTAGGCCATTATAAATTTTTTCTCAACACCAGAAATATTGAATTAAATTATTAATTTTCAAATGACAAAATTTGGGTCCATGTTATTGAATAAAATATGTTCGAATATTCAATTCTACTTTTTCATTACTTGAATTTTCATTAGTAACATCAAGATGATCATCTTCCTATTACTATAATTTGTAGTCTCATCAAGATTATCAATACCATCATTATATTATTCTATATATATGTCAGCTAATTCTTTCACATGATTTATATCACCTTGTTCATCAACTATTTACTTTTCTTTGGAAAATTGTTCATTTGAATTTACAACCCTATTAATGATAAATCTATCATATAAAGATAAAGAACCAACGTCTAAGAGAGCCAAGACAAGTCTGAATAAATATATGTTGAACTATTTGCCCAAATATTCAACTCCTTCACCAAACTAAAGAAGAGAGAGAGAGAGAGATTCCAATGAAGCCACTCACCTAACCTCCTAGAGATCTCCTTAAACGAAGTAGACGACTCCAAGAATAAATCTACTCTTCCGGTTGTCTAGAGCAAAGTACGGCTTTTCTTTTAGATTTCCTAGACTTGCACCCTAAATTTCTTGTCTGTTAGATTTCCTAGGCCTTTTTTTTTTTGGTGTTGACTTCTATTGAGCTTTCCCATTTTGTATAGGCTCATGCTGTGGAGTAGGCTGATGTACTCGAGCCGCCCTTTTGGTTCAGGGCTTGGTTGTAATCCTTTCTTCACTAGAGTTTTAATATATATATATATATATATATATATATATATATATATATATATATGGCAAATGACCTCTAGCCTAGTGGTTAAGAGAGATGCATGCGGTCCGAGCAGTCAGGAGTTCGAATCCCAGTGGGAGCGATTCCAGCTGGATCCAAAAAAAAAATAATATATATATATATATATATATATATATATATATATATATATATATATATATATATATATATATATATATATATATATATATGTATGGTGGGCGACTATATGAATTTCGTCTTGACAGGAGCCTTTTGTATGTCAAGTTACAATCATGAATGGTACCTTCCATTGGTGAGAGAGAAGAATGATGTCTTCAAACGATCTCGATCACCATTAATTTAGGAGATTAATTAATATAATTTTATGTCTTCCAAGGTTATGTCATTAGTTGTTTAGGTCACGAATATTATGTCGTTAATTTTACTGTTTTCTTCACGTTTTAAATGTAGGAAATGTTGCACATTAGAACCCTGAAAGTATACAGAACAATGAAGACACTATGGTGGTAATGCAAAAGTAGTGGCTATAAACGATTTTGCGTTATCTGTAACCCCAAAAGACAACAAATTAATGGTTGATGTGTTGACCAATCATGCAGACAACCAACAAATATCTTGACTTTAATTCATTGTTAAAACGGAATATTGTACTGTAAACATTAAAATTTGAACTTATTGCATAGAAGGAACTAAGTTTCCCAAAATTATGCATGTCACGCCCCAGAATAGGACGTTTAAATTTATACGCCCTTTACTTGAGCGTTGAAAATAAAGTCATTGGGTTAAGAATGACTTAATTGGCTTAAGAATTAATTAAATGGTGTTAAGAATCAATTAATTGGTTATGGGCGTTGAAAATAAAGTCATTGGGTTTAAGAATGACTTAATTGGGTTAAGAATTAAATAAAGGTGTTAAGAATCAATTAATTGGTTAAGAATTAATTAACGGTTAGGAATGAAGTAATTGATTAGGAAAGGAAAAAAGAGTTTTGCTATGCCTACAACCAAATATATATAACCCTCTTACAACCGCCACGTGTCGAACTTCGATTGGAGGAGGGAGAAAAGTGGTGCGGTCGGATGGATCCCATCTAACAGGGGGGTGAGAGTGGAGGTGGGACCCGGTGAGACCCATGTGTAAGGGATAGGAGAGAGAGGTTGTAAGAAAGTTGTAAGAATTTGGTAGTAGACTTAGCATTCTCCAAGGAAAAAATGGTGTCCTACATTTTTTCCATTTAGCCGCCCCTTTTTCGGGTGTTATTTTTTATTTATATTTTTTTTTACCGCAAAGTTATTTTTACAACGGCTATTCAACGTATCAAATTTTACAACGGTTATTTTTTACAGATTGCATATATATATTGCCTACACTACTCAAATTCCAGAAGTCCCCAATTCAACTCCTCCAATCTGCAACAGTTTCTCCTACCTCCTAGTGACGCTTTCAAGAAGAATTCTCAGGAAGAAGTTCTAGAAGAGAAGTTTCCTCGGCTAAAGAAATTTTTCCTCGGCTATAGTTTCTCCCACCTCCTAGTGAAGCTTTCAAGAAGTAGAGAGCCTCAAAAGAAGTAGCTAAAAGAAGAGGGACGCCAAACCCATAAAATCCTAATATTCAACTTCAAATACGATTTACTAAACGGGCCCTAAAAGAAGTAAAGAGCCTCAAAAGTAGCTGCTAAAAGAAGTAGCTTGCTACATGTGAAAAAAAGAAGAGGGGACCATCCGCACACGGACACGAGGAAAAAGCCAGAGGAGGCACACGCATCAACAAAGGAGGCAGCACAGCGCAGTTTGAAAGGCGCCAAAAATTTACTATATATATATATATATATATATATCACGCCCAATTTTTGTGCGCCAAAATGAAAGATACGCCCATTTATGGGGCGTCATTTTTCATAGTTATTAATTTGGTTGTGGCTAAGAAATGTTGTGATTAAGAAATTAGTTATTAATTGTGGTAGGGGTTGAATGTTTGACGCCTTACTTTGGGGCGTTTACTTTTTAAAACCCTAATTTAAGGGGGAGACGATGCCTTCTTGGCTAATATCCTAAACTTTGTTCCTTTTACGCAAATTTTGGATACTTTTATGCTTATGATGAAATTTTTCATTTTTCAAATCACTACCACTGCAACAAAAACCGTGTACAATCTCCTTTGTTGCATCCTTCGCTGGAATATTTAGGCAGGTTAGAAATTTTTATTTTATACACTACATAACCTTGACTTCAAGTGTACTAGAGATTTGATTTTACTCTGATATCAATTTTAAAATTTTAAATTACCTATCACTAAACCTGATCGCTAGACTCAGTTGTGGTGAGAGTTCTGATCTTTTATACAGTACGAAGAGATTTTTCAGTGTCCTGCACCAAAGTTAGGGTTATCCTTCCCTTCTTCTTCAGCTCCTCCTATTCCTACAATTAAATAAACAAGAAGACAGGCGGGTCGAATTTAAATTTCAAGAAATGGCTGAATGTTTGCAGGAGGCAATTTGTTCCAGCTGCACGATTGAAACAAGTGACCTTAATTAACAAGCCATCCTCCAGATTGACAATAGCAACGATGTTCGATCAGTCTTGCATATTCTATAAACATTTATCTAATTTTTTCTAATAAATTTAAGTGTATGATTGCATAATCTAAAAATAAGTAATAGACAAAATGATTAGATTGCCGTGAGCAAACTCCTATTCTCTGTGCATTAACATAAAATAATGTACAATATTAAATGCTAAAGAGGGAGATAAATATAAACAGTTTATCAAGTGCACATATATTTCATCTGTGAATAAAGTTGACAAACGACAGTACTGATAATATTATGCGAAGAACACAAGGTTTTCATGTCAGACATTGGCAGATATAGAACAAAAGCATGATAAATTTTACAAAATACATTTTCGAGCATACCAGGCTCTTGATATAGCATTCATAAATTTCTATTTGTGTATACAAATAAATGAAAAGGTCCAGTGTCTGGGAATAGAATAATTATGAAGAACATTTCATCTCCAATCCTTTTCCAGCATCCAAAATTGTATTACCACACGATGTACATTAAGAGAACAGTTTCTTAATTATGATGATGATGTTACTGCTTTTACTGTGTACCAAAGCCGTTCACTGCTCGCTCAATGCCAGAATTGTCAACAGCCTATCAATAACCAGATGCCGAGTAATAATTAAGTAAACTGAAGTAATCAGAAGCTAAGATAACTATATGTTATCACAAACTTTCTGATATGAAAATATTTGTTAAGAAGCTAGAAGAAGAAAATTGGGGGTTGGAGTGGCAAACCTGCAAAATATCCAAACCTCCACTCCATCCAAAACGTCTAAATGTATAAACATTCATGCTTTTGCCAATTATGCACTGAAAGTAAATGATAACAAAAAAAACTTACCAGTTTCCTAACATAAATTTTAATCTTTGACAATTCCTATTTGTACGGTATTGATGAGAAGAAATTCAAGACTAATGAACCTTACAATAGAAATTATGTGATTACCTCCAAGATCAATTCCCCAAAGCTTTTATCCAATACATCTGATGAAGGCTATTTAATACACATTTACTAGTTCTTGAGCACCTGCATGGTTAAATATAAGCATAAGCCCGTGTTCTTGAGACTTGAAGACCGACCTTTCTACTAAGGTTGCAATGACACAAATACGATATGATGACATAATAAGGACATGAGACACATACTACATGGAGTCTCTTTGGTGTGTATTATGGAGTGTCTATGTTGTGTGACTCGTCTGCATGTCCGTGCCCAACACTATGTGCCAACACAGCCTTTCAAATTGTCTCCTTCCTAGTACTTAACCATCGACCAACAACAAACCATGCAGAGAAAAACAGACAAATGTCAACTAAAATGATAACAAGAAGAGGGGCATTTGCCTCTCTTGGATTCATAAGCTATGGTATCAACTACACACAAAAACAAACCAAAATTAGACATGTTCCAAAATTTCTTAAAAATCTCCCTCTATGTAAGTAAAGCTCGAATCATTTGTCAAGCAAGACCCTAGTGCTGGGAACGAGCTGTTAGAATTAAATCAATGACAGTGTATTTTAGAAACTGAAAATAAAATATAAATCAATAATCTGACCGAGAACGAGGCTTGAACTTGGTTCAATGTCCTTAAGACAATATTCATCCCGCACTCGTGCTCATGATTTAATTGTGATTCGTCTACAAAAATACAACGGTTCGTCTCATTTGGTTATCAGCACTTCACACAACAGGAATTTGAGGAAGCAATATAGGTAGTCTCTCTCTCTCTCTCTTGGTCTTAATGTTTGATGAATGAATGAGTGATTGAATTATTCAAACAACTATTAATTTATAGATGACAAAGAGATAATGTAAGTAGACACAATCTTTAGAAGGGACACGTCTTTCCAATAAATAGATTTGTTGCACATTGGACACACTTATTGAAGATTTAATAAAAACAATTTTCTTTAATAATTCAAGTAAAATACACATTCGCTTTTCCAGCACGGGCAGCACCTACAAAGCGCTCTAGTCCACGTGTTTGAAACTACCGCAGCAGAAACAAACGCCAATATTCAAAGATAACGAACCACTGTCTAACAAAAATGTCAAGCAATATCAAAGAGAATATATAGTTCGGTGACCGTATCACCTTGGACAAATCTCAATCTTTATAACCTTTACAAGATACAAGAATGAATAGCAATATGTTGAACCCTTTGCCCAATGTTCAACTCCCTCACTGAATTCAAGAAAAAAGAGAGATTACAACTAAAATCACTCATCCAATATCGTAGTTATCTCCATGTTTCCTGATGTCTCGAACGACGGGTCATAAAAGCAAAGTACGAACTGTCTCTTAAATCTCCTGTGAACGAACATCTTGAATTTTTCGTATATGAGCTTTCGTTGTGTTCTACCTTGGGCCTCCACTCTCAACATATATTTATAGGTTGAGAAGCCTATATTAAGGTTTAGAAAATCTTCAAAGTAGCCCACCATCAGATCTGGCCGTCCACCAGCATCCAACGATGCAGATTAAACCTAGAACTCGTTTAGCTCCAATCGAACAGAATTCGGTTGGTCCCTGCCAGAAAGGTTCTGCCTAAAATATACTAAATTTGTACAAAACTCGTCCTGGACGGAATTCGGACCGAGTTCGATCCCGCCTCGGCAAATCCTTTATGCTTGGAAGTCCACCCAACTCAATCAAATCCAAACAGTACTCGAATCGACAACAGACCCCAACACCTATATAGTTCATAAGATTAAACAATATATATTTGATTGAGGCTCCCAAATTTCTTAAAAAGCCCTCTCTATGTAGGAGTATAGCTCCAATAATTAGTCAAGCAGGACCCTAAGAACCATATATAATTTATACGATAAAAAGTATACTTGATAGGTAGCGATGTTACTAGACAATTAGTGTTCAAGGCACCTTTGAGGAAGGTTTAAGCATTTTCATGGATGCCCCTCCTATTGAAATTTTACGGCTGCCCATGTTATGGCAAATATCCATTGGCACATCTTACAGTAAGGTATCCTTGTAGTGGTTTCTAGATGAAACCATAAGGCATCAGTTATAACATTGTGTCATTTCCTCCATACCCATATCCATACAAGCACATCTAGTAGAGGAAATTAATGATCTCTTTTAGCTTCTCCTACATCTTAGGGACATCACACTCTCGCAACTCCACCTATAGGTTATCTAGGGTCGAGAATATTTATGTCAACATCTATATTTACAACAAAAATACTAAGAGATCTAGGGTCGAGAATATTTATGTCAACATCTATATTTACAACAAAAATACTAAGAGAAAAACCCTCAAAGATATGCCGGTTACGTTCCATCCACAAATGCCATACCACCGTCCCAAAAATAATCCTGAGATGACGGTATCCGCTCGCTCCCGTGCCCTTCTGAGCTTTAGCTTCGTTCAAAACAGAGAAAAGAGCTTTACAAGGCATGTTGGGGAAGCCAAACATAGATCTTTGGGTGATCCAAACATACCAAGCAAAGACGCATGTGAAAAAAAGATGATCCTAGACTCATCCTCTTTCCCGCATAAGCAACGCTTCATGTCCTCGCACGGGATGTCAAACATGGAAAGCTTGTCTCGAGTTAGAAGCCTTTTCCTGATCATTTTGTATGGGTATAGGGAGAACATGGTTGTCCTACCTTTGGTCCACACTATCTCCGTCCAGCCCATCTCGTCAGGGTAGGACCTAATTTGATTCATAGCCATACTAAATTTGAAGGTGCCTCTCTCCATATCTTCTCATATCCAATAGTCCTATGACCCCTGCCTGTAAATCTCTACCGCGTGAATGTCTTCAGCATGAACAATCTCGATCGATCGACCCTGTAGCTTCCACTCACCTTCCTAGATAAGGGTACTCACCGTAATATCCATCTTAGCCAGCCACGCCTTCTTGTTCCCACATGTTTGATTCATGAACATTTGGCTCTTGTTTTTGTTCAGCTGTAAACCCGACCAAGCCTCTAAGGTACCAAAAATCCTTTGAGCATTTCAAGGGACCTGTTAGATAGTTCTAGGACACTACTAGATCATCAGCATAAATAAGGTAAAACCACATGTTCTCTCTTCCTGCATAAGGGGGTAACCAACCCGTCTACAACTGCATCGTCCAACAGACAAGTGAGAAACTCCATCACTATAGCGAAGAGATAAGGAGATGTCTCCTTGTCTTAGGCCTCTACCGCTACCAAAAAAATTCTATGGCTGACCCCTAACCATAATGGAGAACGTAGGAGAGAAGACACATTCCCTCACCCTGTCCACCTACCAGTTGTCAAAGCTCATACAGATCATAGTGTGACAAAGGAACTCTCCATGAAAAGTCCATGCATATATGTTCGAT
This sequence comes from Iris pallida, assembly GCA_029216955.1. Lineage (NCBI taxonomy): Eukaryota > Viridiplantae > Streptophyta > Magnoliopsida > Asparagales > Iridaceae > Iris > Iris pallida. Next base: position 3,090,055 of record JANAVB010033020.1, read on the forward strand.
CTTGCTTGTTGAAATCCCTAACTAGCTCGTGGGCTAGCAGGCTATTCTTCAAGATGGATTGTCCTTTAATATAAGCCGTCTGGTTAGGAGAGAGAAGCTCCTAAATAACATCTCTCATCTGGTCGCACATGACTTGTGTAATAATCTTGTAATGAAAATTGCAGCAAGCAATTGGATGGAAGTCTCCCAGGGAAGTCGCACCCTCTACCTTCGTAATTAAGATCACAAAAGTATGATTAAGCTCCTTAAGCAGCTTACCAGAGATGAAGAACTCCTTCACCGCATCCAGAATATCCTCCAAGATCATGGTCCAGTGTTTCTGAAATTGCTACATCAGTTTGACAATCAACAATAAACATACAAAACGTCATTGAAACTTCACTATTTATATTGCCACGTCATCATTTTTTGAGATAGCATGTACTGCTAAAACGTCGTCAGTTGGCGATGTATTTGGCAAAATAAGTAAAGAATGATGTACCAAAGTCTCCACAACATTTGGCTTGTCAGCAACTAGTTGTTTGGTGACGCACAAGAATGTTGCCAATTATGGATGGATACAACAAAATAAGGACTAACTACTTTTAGTGATGTTTATCTACACCTCTAATCCCTTTCTTTTCCTGTATTTGGGTCCTTTTCACTGATTTTCCCCTTGTTATTTATGATTATTATGATGTTGTTAGACAGTCTACACTATATATCTGAGTGGTGTAATATATGTACTTAAAAGTTCTGAAAATATGTTTAAACTTTTGGCATTAAAATTAAACACAGCTGAACCTAAACCAGATATGTTTTGCAACTCCTATCAAATTTAAGTTGATAGCTCCTTCGTAGAAATGGCAACAAGGCACCATTATAAGCGACATTTGCCAAAAAAGAAAAAGAAATTCAAGACGAAATTGGAAACAGATAAATAGAAACTGCATAAGGTTCTGATGAGCAACTCACTAAATTGACAGCCACAGAACATGATTTATTTTTCTTTTTCCCCAAAATTCCATTGTCCGTTGATATGCCACCTCAAATAGGTTACTAATCTTAAACTAACCATATTAACATAATTTTCATTCAATAGCATCAATATCTATAAATGAGACATACCTAGAAATCACCACAATTTCTGTGGACCGCCAACTTTTTCGCACATAAGCCTACCCATTGATCAGAAGGTCTTCACTATCAAATCCTCGATCCTTGGTAACAAAGAAAATAATTATTAGAATACAAGAATAGATTGAAGAATTCTAAAACAAACAATACTACCTAACTTATACCTACAGCTAACACAAAATCTAGTCCCTCCCCTTTATACTAAAAGCACTCGGGTATCCAATAACTACGCCCAGAACTATAAGCACGACACATTGCTATATGATGATACTTTGATTTCTACAACCGTGGCAGGTCATTCTTACTTCACAATGATTTGTTTGTAAAAAGAGCTACTATGCTAATGATTAGAATTGCTATGCATGTACAGTGTTTAAGGTACTAGTGCATCAAAAACAATAAGTTACACCCATTATATTGCAAGTTCTTTCATGTAGCCTATCAAAGACTCGAGTTATCCTTAGGATTACCTCCAGTAAGAGAAATGAACCCACCAATTACAATGTCTTCACTGCAATAGAAAGATTAACCCAATTCTATCAGTCATTGTGAATTAAAGAGGTTTTCAGCTCCGGATAGCATTAACCACAATCTTGGGTTACCAGAACCACTAGATTTCCTTCATTCAATATTCTCTTTCTTCCATTTCTATAAATTGATCCATGTTCTCACCTTGAAAAACCCAAATAGCTTTGGAATTTATAAGACACCAAGGCAAAATAGAATTGAGTTAATTTGCAAAACAAGTGAACAAATACATTTAGTTTTGTTAGCTTTATATACTTTCAAGTTCGATACCTAATAGCTTGAGCTTAAATATTGAGCACGTAAGTGAATAGTGTCCCTTTGCTTAAATATTTTGGCCCATGACCTAAAATAACAGTTCAAATTTTTAATACAGTGGTTTACCAAATGATGTGTGCTCCAAATAGTGAGATTAAGGTGTTGTTGCAGGTATCATACAGGTTTACTTAGAAGTCAAGTTTATTGATTGGAGCAAGTAGGTACATGATAAACTATTCATAACATGATAGAAACTGTAAAATAAGAAATATCATACATGATGAAGAGATAACCTATAATCATGACATGGCAAGTAGAAGAAACTGGTAAACACGAAAATCATGGCATGACAAGTAAAATGGAACAAGTAAACACGAATAACCATAGCATTGTCAATAAGAACAAGGTGAAACAAGTAAACGAAACTATCTAGTATTTTGAAATACCATGTTCCATATGTTATCGGCTGAGGGATCAACGAGGTACGACTCAATCATACATGACATGTATGATTAGCTGTTATTCACGGTCTACACTAAAACACGGTCTATAGATTTTGATCACATAAATAATTAGGTATTTCTTGTTCGTGTAGCACACATGGATTCGAGTCATGACATGAAGATTCACAAAACACGAAAGTCACGAAATACTATAACCACAAAGGCATGAAACAACGATAATCGCGACTATGAATCAATAAAACACTAATCCCGTGTAACTAGTGTGTCAGAAATCGAGAATATATATCTAAATCATGGAATAGAGAAACTATCAAGGAATGAAAGTAATCAGTGTAAATACTTATCTCAGTTTATTTCGAGTCGACGTGACGTAATCCATGCCACATTCTTTAATTTCTTTATGAGTAGCATCGATTTCGAAATAGCCGAATCTTAGCATCGACGGGCAAAGCTGGCATGTACCCTAGCGCCCTCTACCATCTCTCTCTATAGAGAGAAGAGATATGTGTACCTCTAGAAACAACAAGAGCGATACTATAGGCTCCTATGTTGGGAGCATTGCGGGGTCCAATTATGGCGCAAAGCCCTAAACCTAAGCTCATGTCCCACTACCAAAATAAGTCAAATCGGTGACGAATTTAGCGACTCTAGAATAAGGTGTCGCTACGACGTCCATGAAAGACTTCGCTATATGTCACTATCAGCAACTTTCAATGACATTTAGCAACAACCTTTATTATTATGAAAGCTGACGTCGCGGGGTGGTCGGTGAACGCCATTTTATTTTTATATGATGACTTTTAGCGCCTCCGCGACTCACATATCACAGTATATTAAAAAACAACGACGTTTAGCGATGTCTATTGTTGACGTCGCCAAACTAGTTCATATAGGGTTCCACGGGTTGGTTCGACTTTTCATTTTCTGTCAAAAATTTTTACTTTCTGCCCCCCTCTTCTCCAACCTCCTCCTGCCCCCGTCGCCCCTCTCGACTCCGACGACCCCTCGTCCCCTGCCCCGGCGCCTCACGACCTCTCTCGACTCCAACGACCCCCCCTGTTGGGAAAGAAACGCGGAAAACCTTTCCCCAAACCGGAGAGTACCTGCGAGAGGACCGAGCAACGCACGAACCCAAAAACAAGCACACAAAACAATCCACGCAGACACAGAGAATTTTTGACGTGGAAACCCTTGCGGAAAAAAACCACGGGACGATCGGAGTCCAACCCTGAGAAGCCTCCACTAATGGAATAGAAGAATTACACCCTCTACAAACTCCTCCCGATCCAAATCGGATCCCCACAACACTCAGAGATAAGAACAATGATTACAAGGCTACGAAGAGCGAGAACGACGAGTAGAGATTACCCGAACACGATCTCCTTCGAACAGCGACCTTCAATCCTCCGTCTTCTTCTCCGAAGTTGTAATGGCACTCTTGCCTCCTTCCTCTCTCAAACTTGTGTTGTCCAATGCGTTTCACTTATTAATTAGGGTTGAGAAATCTCAATATAACTCCTTAGTCCCACAACCAACCTGGACCGTTGGATTAGATCCAATGATGAAAACTCCTCCAGAAATCCGCTTCAGCCCCCGACGACACAGAGTTCGGCCAGAACTCTGTGTCGAGCAAACAGAACCTCACGCCAACATTCTGGAGGAGCCAGACCGAGTTCGGCCCGAACTCGCCATTGTACCGAGTTCGGCCCGAACTCGGATCCCCTGTTCCAGAACCTCCCTCTGGGCAGTAACAGCAGCAGCGACTCCGCGTCGCCTACTTCCCGAGCTTCTTCGACACACGAACGGCGCTCGTCGCACTCCGGGGCCTTCTCCACATAGGTTGGGAACCCCACCCACTCCAACAAATCTCCCCCTTCACAACTATGGGGAGGATGTCGTCATCCCGACGACCTGCCTGCAGTACTCAAACTTCCCCCTTGGTAGAATCTTCGTGAACATATCAGCTCCGTTGCAAGCCTCCGTCGCCGCAATGTACTCTGCCTCTGTCGTCGACAAGGCAACATACTTCTGCAACCGCGACTGCCACGATACTGCTCCTCCCGCAAACATTATCACGTAGCCCAAAGTCGATCGCCTCGTGTCTACATCTCCAGCCATATCAGCGTCGGTATACCCAACCAGCTTCGGCTCGTCACCACCAAAGGAAAGTCTCCAACCAACAGTGCCCTGAAAATAACGTAGAATCCACTTAACCGCACTCCAATGTACCCTTCCAGGATTTGAAAGATACCTGCTAACCGTACCAACTGCATGAGCAATATCTGGCCTCGTACACACCATAGCATACATCAGGCTTCCCACAGCTGAGGCATATGGAACCCGCTCCATATCTTCCTTTTCGTCCTCAGTAGATGGACACTGTTCCTCAGTGAGCTTAAAGTGAGCCGCGAGGGGGGAACTCACTTTCTTCGACCCGTCCATCCCGAAACGCTGAAGTACCCGGTGAATGTACTTCGTTTGGGACAAGTGTAGCAGCTTGGACTCTCTCTCTCGGCTGATCTCCATCCCAAGAATAGTCTTCGCTGCGCCCAAATCATTCATAGAGAAGGCCGCGCCCAATTGGCGCTTCAACTCCGCATCCTAGTGGCATTCCGACCCACTAATAGCATATCATCAACATAGAGCAACAAAATGATGAAATCATCATCGGCAAAATACCTCACAAATGCACAATGGTCCGACGTCGTCCGTGCATAACCATGCTCCCCCATAAACGACTCGAACTTCCTGTACCACTGCCTCGGAGCCTGCTTCAGACCATACAAGCTCTTCCTCAACCGGCAGACCAAATGTGACTTGCCCTTCTCGCAGAATCCCTCTGGCTGCTCCATGTACAACTCCTCCTCAAGATCACCGTGGAGGAATGCCGTCTTCACGTCCATCTGCTCGACCTCCAAGTTGAAACTGGCTGCTAATGCTAGCACAACCCGAATAGACGAATGCTTGACGACAGGCGAAAAGATCTCATCATAATCCACGCCTTTCCGCTGACCGTAGCCTTTGACTACCAGCCTCGCTTTGTATCGAGGGCGAGTAGCATCTTCCGTCTGCTTCACTCTGAACACCCATCGATTCTTCAAAGCCTTCTTGCCCTTTGGCAACCGCACCAGATCATAAGTGGAATTGGTGTGCAAGGAACTCATCTCCTCCTGCATAGCCACCATCCACTCCTGCCTGTGTTCGTCTTCCATAGCCTCTGCGAAACTTTTGGGCTCCCCCCCGTCAGTCAATAGCACATACTCATCCGGTGAGTATCTCGTAGATGGTCGACGATCCCTGTCACTCCTTCTCAGTGGAGCCACTGGTGCTGGCTGTATACCGACAGCCTCCGCCCCTTCAGGAACTACCTCTCCGGCATGTTCATCCTCCTGAGGGACACCCTGACCACCATCAGCAGGCTGATGATCAAGGTTGGGAGCAACTCCATGTACCGGCTCCCCCATAACTGGATCCTCTGCGATGTCCTCTGGAAACTGCTCGAAGCGAAATGACTCTAACTCAGGCAATTCCTCAGCCTCAGAAGGCGTCTCGGAATCCTGAGTGTTGGTCATGGTCTGATCCTCGACGAACACCACGTCCCTGCTTCTGTAGAGCTTTCCTTCCACTGGGTCGTAGAGTCTATAGCCAAACTCATCCCGACCATAGCCGACAAAGACGCATCGCCTCGTCTTCGGCACAAGTTTGGTCCTCTCGTCCTTCGGTACATGCACGAAGGCTTTACAACCAAACGCCCGTAGGTGACTGTATGACGGCTCTTTGCCGTACCATACTTTGTCAGGCTCATCACCCTGCAAAGGAGCACTAGGAGACAAATTAATAATATAAGCAGCTGTGAGAAGAGCCTCACCCCAATAACTGTCCGGCAAGTTTGCTTCTGACAGCAAACACCGCACCCTCTCCATCAGTGTCCTGTTCATGCGCTCCGCTACACCATTGAGCTGAGGTGTCTTTGGCGGAGTCTTCTGGTGTCGTATCCCTTGCTCTCTGCAATACGCATCAAAGGGACCGATGTATTCGCCGCCATTGTCGGACCGAACAACAACAACTTCTTGCCCGTCTCCCTTTCAACAGAGGCCTGAAACTCCTTGAAAGTAGGCAGCACCAGATCCTTGGTCTTTAAGGCATAGACCCAAACCTTCCTGGAACAGTCATCAATAAAAGTCACAAAGTAAGAAGCACCACCAAGAGATTTTACCTTCATAGGACCGCAGACATCTGAGTGAATCAACTCGAGCAACGCCGGCTTCCTCGAACTTGGGTGACTTTGGAAAGACACCCTATTTTGCTTCCCAGCTAAACAGTGCGTGCACTTCTCCAACTTTGTAGACTTGAGCCCTGGAATCACCTTCCTGTTCACCAAGTAGCGCATCCCCTTCTCGCTGATATGGCCGAGCCGCCTGTGCCACAACTCGGTAGACGCATCACTGACTGCGTTCACCTCCTGTGCCCCCTCTGCGCTCCCCTCCATATAGTAGAGACCGGACTTCTTGCTTCCTCTGGCAATCACCATCGAACCTCTGAAAAGCTTCCACTGACTGTTCCCGAAGAGACTGAAGAATCCCTCGTCATCCAACCTTCCAACCGACACCAGGTTGAAACGGATATCAGGGACATGACGAACATCCTTGAGAACAAGAACCGCACCCGTCTTCGTTCTCAAGTGCACATTTCCAACGGCAACCGCCTTCGACACATCTCCGTTGCCCATCTTCAACACGCCACAGTCGCCTGTCGTGTAAGTGGCAAACAGTGCCCTATTGTGAGATACATGTGCTGAAGCCCCTGAGTCCACCAGCCAAGAATTGTCATCGCAGGCGAGGTTAGTAATGACCTCATCACCTACGACGATCACATCGCCTCCATGCACCGAGGCCGCCGCTGTAGTGTTCTCCTCTTGCTTCCCCTTGTCGCCCTTCTTCTCTCTCTTCCAAGCGAAACAATTTCGCTTGATATGGCCCTTCTTACCGCAATGGTAACACTCTGAGTCCTCATAACGACCCTTGGACTTCCCCCTGCTCTGGTCTCTGCCACCACCTGGACCCCTGCTTTTGCCCCTTCCGCGGCTCTCTGAAACCAATGCCTCTGAGTGGTGGGATGTGGATGAAGTGCCCTGAGAACGTCTCCGCATCTCTTCATTCAACACCCCGCTCTTGGCAAACTCCAGACTGACCACGCCCTCTGGAGCAGAAGCGATCATAGATACTCGTACGGTCTCCCACGAATCTGGCAATGTACACAGCAGTCACAGTCCCTGAACTTCATCGTCAAACTTGACTCCCATAGAAGATAGCTGGTCAACCACGCCCTGGAACTCACTCAAGTGATCCGAAATAGACGCCCCATCCTTGTACCGCAGACCCATTATCGTTCGGATCAGGAACAACTTGTTTACCCCGGTCTTCTTCGCATACAAGGATTCCAGCTTATCCCACAACGTCTTCGCGTGCTCAATATTGGCAACGTGATTATACACGTTCTCATCGACAAACTGCCGTATGTACCCGCACACCTGTATATGCTCGAATGTCCAGTCCTCCTCGGATTTATCACTGGGCCTCTCGGATGCAAACACGGGTAGATGCAGCTTCTTGAAAAATAGCAAATCTTTCATCTTGCTCCGCCAATAATGATAGTTTGTGCCATTAAGGTTCACCATGCGCACCGGCTTCGCTTCCATCTCTCCTCTCTGGTTCCTCTGTCAACTCCTGACACCCTTTGAACCCAAAGCTCTGATACCACTCTGTTGGGAAAGAAACGCGGAAAACCTTTCCCCAAACCGGAGAGTACCTGCGAGAGGACCGAGCAATACAACGCACGAACCCAAAAACAAGCACACAAAACAATTCACGCAGACACAGAAAATTTTTGACGTGGAAACCCTTGCGGGAAAAAACCACGGGACGATCGGAGTCGAACCCTGAGAAGCCTTCACTAATGGAATAGAAGAACTACACCCTCTACAAACTCCTCCCGATCCAAATCGGATCCCCACAACACTCAGAGATAAGAACAATGATTACAAGGCTACGAAGAGCGAGAACGACGAGTAGAGATTACCCGAACACGATCTCCTTCGAACAGCGGCCTTCAATCCTCCGTCTTCTTCTCCGAAGTTGTAATGGCACTCTTGCCTCCTTCCTCTCTCAAACTTGTGTTGTCCATGCGTTTCACTTATTAATTAGGGTTGAGAAATCTCAATATAACTCCTTAGTCCCGCAACCAACCTGGACCGTTGGATTAGATCCAATGATGAAAACTCATCCAGAAATCCGCTTCAGCCCCCGACGACACAGAGTTCGGCCAGAACTCTGTGTCGAGCAAACAGAACCTCACGCCAACATTCTGGAGGAGCCAGACCGAGTTCGGCCCGAACTCGCCATTGGACCGAGTTCGGCCCGAACTCGGATCCCCCGTTCCAGAACCTCCCTCTGGGCAGTAACAGCAGCAGCGACTCCGCGTCGCCTACTTCCCGAGCTTCTTCGACACACGAACGGTGCTCGTCGCACTCCGGGGCCTTCTCCACATAGGTTGGGAACCCCACCCACTCCAACACCCCCCTCCCGCCCCCTGCCCCGGCGCCCCTCGGTCTCGACTACCCCCCTCGGCCCCCTCGGTCAGGTAACCCTAACCCTATCTCACTCGTGCTGACATGGCACAGACACGGACACGGGCACTGACATACACACAGACACATACACACTAACACGAACAGGTGTAATATGTGAAAGATGCGACAGAGACATACAGACACTGACACAGACTCAGACAAAGATACGGGCACGTTGTGTAACATGTGAAATAGAGTATGATTTATGTGAATTTTTATTTTCTACTATGTTTTGTTTTTAGATACTACAATCTTGATACATATATATGTGAAATAGTGTATGGATTACATTCTTTCACACTAAGTTTCTTGTTAGTGAGTATGTATATATGTGTATGAATTACATTCTAATTTTTGCATAGATTTAAATAATATCAAATTGATATTACATATAGGGCACAATATAGATACATAAATGAGTTAGTACGGATACATGTTAGTATGGTATAGTGAAATAATTATAAGTGTATTTTCTAGTTTAGGGTATGGATATAGGCATGTGTCGCATCTCCTACCAATGTATGTACGAAAAATAAAACATGTTATAGTATATCAGAAATGAATATGATTTCAAGATACAAGTATCTTTAGTATATGAGTGTCCACGTGTTCCTTGTGAGTCATATCTCTTAAAGGAAAATTTATTTATGCAAGCCTTTTGAGGCTATTATTGTTTCTATCGAAAATGGCTAAAAACGAAATGATCTAAACATCTAGAAAGACATGTGGTGAGAGAGACCTCTGAATCTTTCGTTCTTAGTTTTTTTATTTTTTCGGTATAACTCTAATAGCCTCAAAAGGCTAGTAGAAGTGAAATTTTCTTTTAGAGGATGGCTCACAAGGGATACGTGACTACAACTATATTCTTCACGCTTTTTATGTAAAAATTGTCAACTAATTGTTGCTATCAAGTTCAGCTTAGCAAATACTAGAATTTACATAAACTAATAGAAAATTTCACAAGAGAAAAAAAAGAGGTGTTAGAAACTAAAAGGAGAAAAAACGTGCATGGGCACATTGTTGAGGGAATGACGGACAGTTTTTTTTCTTTTTTGGGGTAAGAGAGATTTTAGATGAGAGGGAGAAGATGAAAAAACACCTTAGAAATAAGGATGATGTTTCCTTTTTTCCCCATGTTTTATTTAATTTTTATCCATGCAGCCATAGGCTTCCAAGTCCATAGTTTTTTTTTGTCCTGGGCTAATCTAAGCTGCTGCTTCAAAAAAAAAATTCAAACAAACAAAAATATAGGTCCGCTTGGGGTAGGAGGCCCCTCCCCCGGAATTGGCATGTCCTAGATGCATCTTCCATTCATTTCTACGCTGTCCTATATGCATCTTCCATTCATTTCTACATTTGCCGCTTCTTCGACTCGAAACATTTTTCGACAAGCAAGTAAAGACAAAAAAAACCAAACCAATTTCGTCATTTGCTCATTCTTTTACCCAAACAACTGCGATACATATGGGAATGAATGCTACGTAATAAAGGGTAGAGTCTGATACATCAACTTTCAACTCACTACTCCTACACCTGATATATCATATAACTCTTTGCTAGTTTTTCTCCCGTCTTGCAATAAGTATTTTAAATAGATGATTCCTACCTTCACTCATTGTCTCAATTAAGCCCTTTTGAGGGTCTAATGAACCTCAAGTAAGAGAGAGTAGTATGTGTTGGAGTCAGGTCTGGATTTGGTAAGAGCAAATTTTGGAGCCCAAATATGGTAAAATATTTAATTTGATATGATTTGTAAATCAACATTAAATATCTAATTTAATTAGATTTTACAAATTTGTATCAAATATTTAACCTGACCATATTTGGACATCCATAATTGATGATGTTATATAATCTACACCGTTGGTTGTTGGTGGACGACCAGATCTGTTGGTGGGCTACTTTTAGGTTTTCAAACCATAAAATTAGGTTTTTCATCTATTTATGAGGTGAGGGTGGAGGCACAAAAGGAAGAAACAAAGTGGAGATTCGGGATCCTCGTCCCCAAGAAAATCTGAGAGAAAGTCCATATTTTGCTCTTAGGACTTCGTCATCCAAGACAGAAGGTAGAAGAAGATCTAATCGAGGAGTCGTCAACTTCGGTTAGGAAGATTGCTACGGGTTGATGAGTGATCTCAATTATAACTTCTATTTTCTTCTTGAGAGTGGTGGGGGGTTGAACTTATTAGGACAAAGGATTCAACGTGAGTTCTGTCAATCTTATAATTTCATCTGAGCTATTAGAGGTTGGCATTTGTCTAGCTACGTAACGTACGTCACCTTCATACACTTGTCTTTATCTTCTGCTTGGTGTCCGTTAGACGGAGGTTAATTTTGATCAGGTGGATTGGCAAACGCTTCCACACGCGCCCAAAAGTATGCCCCCTTTGGGGGTGCATGGTCAAGAGAATCATGAATAGCGCCTTTGCATAGAGTAAAGCGACCCACCAAGAAACTAAACTCCTTTTAGGGAGGCACTAAAGTGGAACTTCGATCAAATGCGGATATCCAATCCCGTAGTTGATCTTAAAGCAGACGGTAATTTGGTTGAGCGGATGGTAATTTGGTCGATAATCAGAGTATTGTTACTCCTTTTATAAAATAGTGGAAACTCAAGCTCATTTTAGAATGGATGTCGATCAATTGGGAAGTAGTTTATCCTGAAACTTCTGAAGAACTGGTCTCTAATTTGGATGATGAGTTTACTATTGCTGAAATTAGAAAAGCCAGTTTTGACCTTACAGGGGATAAAGCTCCTAGACTAGATGGATTTCTGATTTTTTTTTCTTTCAAAAATATTAGGAGATTGTTAAAGATTATATTATTAAGTTGTTCAGTGAGTTTCATCATGTAATAGCATGATAAATAGATTAAATTGTATTGATATTGTACTAATTTCTTAAAGTTTGGGTGCTAATAAGGTAAGTAAATTTAAACCTATTCATTAATTTGTACTTTTAAAATACAATGAAAGTACTAGACAATAGATTGAGTACTGTTCTTATTGATTTAGTCGATATATGCTTAGTCAAATTTTATTAAAAAAAGGGTTATTTTTGTCATTTTAGCAGCTGTACCAAATATGGTACATATATTTGTCATATGAATAAGATTGAAGGTGAGATTTGAAAATACCATAAAGTTGTTTGGGATGTTTCTACATTAAGTTGAGGAAATTAGGTTTTAGTAATAAGTGGATAACATGAATTACGAATAGCATTAAGTCAGATAGTTCTTCTGTTCTAATTAATTCATATGGTACCCAACTTAAGTCCAATGTATCCTTTTCTTTGGGGCTGTTTGGTTCCGCGAAGTTGAACAAAAGTTTTAAAGAAAATATGAAAGTCAAACAATTGCGTATACATTTTGTATGTGTGTAATGCATACACATATTTTTTGACTTCCTTCATTTGGATGCTTTGAAGAAGTGATGTTTGAAGTAGAAAATCGTAAAGTTTAGTGTTTGGATGGTTGTTGAAGTGAGTTGGAAAGTGGAATTTATAATTCATATATGTTTACTTTACAAGGAAAGGATAGATGAAAATGTGATATGGTTTCTCTTTTTTTTTAAAAGGTAAACTTAGCCTTATTCTACTTTTTTGTAATTGTTGATAATTATGAATTACCACAAAAAATACAACACAAAAAAATTGAACTAATTAGCAACTAATATAATTAATAACAAAACTTAGCAAATAAAAAAAATATAAGCATACATGTTTTCAACACATTTGTCTACCTATTTTTGTAATTCTTGTTAATTTGTAATTAACACACAATTATTAAGAATTTTTAAAAGAAGTTAAGAAATATAATAATTAATAAAACTGTATGCATTTGAATAAACAGCTTTAATAACTATCGCATCACTTTTTTTTTCCGAAGCGAGGGGAGTTTAGCTCTCACTTCTTCCATTTTTTTGGTAAGTGACCACAACCCAAAATGAAGCCGACATGAACTAGAAAAGCCATGCTATAACAGTATAACTCTCAACTTCTACCAAATTCTAACCAAACACCCGAACTTCACTCCCTACAACTGTTTCTCCATTCTCCGCGTGACTTCCGAGTGAGTTAGGGGAACCAAAACTGACGATTTTGTGCAATTATTGTAGATATGCTTGAATCTTAGTTAAAACATCATGCCCCAAAAGTCTATCTAATGTGTGTTAAAAGATCGAACAAATTATTCTTTTTTCATTTTTTCTTCTATATGTAGTCCCAAGTTTGCTTAGTTACACAAATTGTCATGATCTGCAGAAGCGAACTAACGAGAAGAGAAAGAATACTTCGTTGCTTCATCGACCATGTGGTCTACGTCAGGGTCGTTCTTGAGATTTTTAAGGCACTGGGGGGTAACTTGGGCCATTATAATTTTTTTTTCTCAACACTAGAAATATTAAATTAAATTGCTAATTTTTAAATGAAAAAATTTGGGTCCATGTCATTGGACAAAATATGTTCGAACATTCAATTCTACTTTTCCAATGCCTAAATTTTCATTAGTACCATCAAGATGATCATCTTTCTATTGATGTAATTTGTAGTCTCGTCAAGAATATAATACCATCATTTTATTATTCTATATATATGTCAGCTAATTCTTTCACAAGACTTATATCACCTTGTTCATTATTTATTTATTTTTGGAAAGTGTTCATCTGAATTTACAACTCTATTAATGATAAATCTATCATATAAAGATAATGAACCAACGTCTAACAGTGCAAGACAGATCGAAAACAGTATATGGATTAGTGACTGTGTCACATGTACAAATCACAATCTTTATAATTTTACGAAAGATACAAGTCTCAATACAAATATGTTAAATCATTTGCTCAAATGTTCAACCCCTTCACCAAACACAAGGGGGGAGAGAGAGAGAGAGTATAATGAAATCACTCACCCAACCTTGTAGTGATCTACTTAAACGAAGTAGACGACTCCAAGAATAAATCTACTCTTCCGACTGTCTAGAACGGCAAGCCCTAACATCAAAGTATGAATTTTCTTTTTGATTTCCTAGGACTTGCGCCATGATTTCTCGTCCTGTACCGGTCTTATGCTTTCATCCAATATATATATATATATATATATATATATATATATATATATATATATATATATATATATATATATATCACTTGGCTTTGCATTGGGCGGATGAGATTAAAAGGTATATATACACAGAAATGTTCCTAAACAACCTGGGTGGTTTCATATTATGAAACCACCCTATGTTACATCACTTGGATTTGAATTGAAAGATTGAGATTAAAAGGTGTAGACCCCACCACCTTTTAATCTCATCCGTCCAATGCAAAGCCAAGCGATATATATATATATATATATATATATATATATATATATATGAAACCAACCTATGTTATTCACGTTGGATTGGAATTGCATGGTTGAGATTAGATGTTGGAGTGTTTCTATATATATATATATATATATATATATATATATATATATATATATATATATATATATATATATATATAGAGGAAAATGTACCTAAGGTCGACCTTAGGTAAGTTACCTAAGGTCGACCTCATTTTTCTCACTTTACAACATTTTTTTCTTGAATTTTTTTTTATGGGATTCATGTACACCTTATTGATTGGCAACATACCAAATTTCAATAAAAAATAATATTGTTTAGCCCCCTATCTATCCCTTGCAAAATCGACGGTCTAAAACTTTGCTGCTACACCGTCGATTTTGCACCTTATTGATAGGGGGCTAAACAATATTATTTTTTCTTGAAATTTGGTATGTTGCCAATCAATAAGGTGTAGATGAATCCCATAAAAAAATTCAAGAAAAAAATGTTGTAAAGTGAGAAAAATGAGGTCGACCTTACGTAACTTACCTAAGGTCGACCTTAGGTACATTTTCCTCATATATATATATATATATATATATATATATATATATATATATATATAGGTTGAGAAATCCTATTTTAGGTCTCAACCTATTTTAGGTCATAAAAACAATCCCTAAAATAGTCTAGGGCTAATCATGTTCGTCCAAATTAGCTCAAAACAGTATTTGATGCTAATTTGGGCCCACATGTGTGCTGATTCCTCGACTGGCCGACCCTGGCCGAATTAGGTCATGCTAGATCCAAAATGTTGTGTTAGAAAATGACAAAGTTCAGACCGAATTCTGCCTGACCAAACTCGGTCTGTCTTCAACAGAAATCCTTCAATGACACCAACGGCTCTTCACGATGTCCAGATTGTCCTTCCATCACCTCAAATCGAGGCTGGACCCAAAAATCAAGTCCCACTTTGATAATAAGCCAATCATTCTGTCTTTCTTCTTTTTTGTCTCTTTTCATACCTACTTCATTGTTTCCTAGGTATAAAATATTTTACTAGAACAAAAAATAATAAAATGTAAATAGTAAACAAAGATCACTAATAGAATCTAGATTGATTTTGTTGAACTAATGTTTTTCAAAAAAGTGCATATTACTACATAGGCACGAAGCATAAATTCTATTAAGATTAATGTCTTGATAAAATAGATAATCATCAACTATATAACTAAATATATTTAGAACAATCCTACAAAAAATTGTTTTATATTTCGTGAATAGTGAATTGTAGAGAAGACTTAGAAGAATGAAAGAGAATGAAAATTGAATTATTTTTTATAAATAACTAACTTTTTTCCTTTAGCCTAATAAAGAGTTCTACTATTCTATCTTAATGTTTACTTTTAAGTTTAAAGTTACGTTTATTTGCTAGCAAAAAAAATGATTAACTTAATTATTTTTAACAACTATTTATTTAATGAACAACAATACTAATCATAGATTAATTTTTCATACTTTTAGTCTTAATAAGAATTGTGGACTACATTTTTCCCCCTGTACCTAATTGTGAAATATCAATTTGGAAACATGTTATAATTTTTCATAGATTAATTTTTACATATAATTAAGTTTTTATTTTGGGCCCTTGATTAAATGTGAAACATGTTATATATATTATTTATGTAAGTTCTTTTCCACAGGGTTAATATATATATATATATATATATATATTAAAGCAATGGGTAATTGTGATGGGTAATTGTGGCGAACTCGCCTCAACTGGGACTCGAACTCCAACCACTTTGGCCGCATGCATCTCACTTAACCACTAGGCTAGAGGTCATTTGCATATATATATATATATATATATATATATATATATATTAAAGCAATGGGTAATTGTGGCGAACTCGCCTCAACTGGGACTCGAACTCCGACCACTTTGGCCGCATGCATCTCACTTAACCACTAGGCTAGAGGTCATATATATATATATATATATATATATATATATATATATATATATATATATATGACCTCTAGCCTTAAAAAAAAAAAATATATATATATATATATATATATATATATATATATATATATATATTCCAGCGAAGGATATGATAGATATTGTACATAGTTTTTGGTGCAGTGGTAGTGATTTTAATAATGACTCGAAGTCAAGATTGTTGTTAGTTGTATGCCCGATAGGTCAACACATCAACCATTTGCTCTCTTTTTGGGTAACATAAGATCGTTTACAACCACTACTATTGCTTTACCACCATAGTGTGTGCAACGTTCTGTATACTTTTAGTGTTCTATTGTGAAGCATTTCCTACATTTAAAACGTGAACTAAATAGTAAAATTAACGACATAATATATGTTAACTAAACAGTTAACGACATAATCTTCGAAGACATGAAATTATATTAGTTAAATCTCCTAAATTCTTGGCGATCGAGATTTATCGTTTGAAGACATTCTTCTCTCTCGCCACTGGAATGTACCATTCAAAATTGTAACTTGACACGCAAAAGGCTACTGTCAATGTCTTCCCCTCCTGCTTTATGATCAACTCACTTTCTTTCTTATGCCTCTTACCAGACCAAACGTCGAGGAATCATGACGATATCGGGTACGGAATCTAGATGATATCCAGTGAGAAGTTTGGTCTGGTGTGAGGCAGAAATAATAAAGTGAATTGATCATAAAGCTATATATATATATATATATATATATATATATATATATATATATATATATATATATATATATATATTGAAAGAATGGTAATTTTATTTATGAAAACAGAGCAAACAATGGGACATGCGCTAGGCAACGTTCCAGTCAAAATCTTTACATCGTACCCAATGTTATGAGTCAGCCCAATGTAGCCAGTATAAACATTCTCGAAGCTTCGCTTGTTCCTTTCCCGCCATACGTGCCAGACAGAGGATGCAAGCCTCGCACATGCTTCCTTGTACCACATCCAACCCCTACGTCTGTTCCCAATAATCACCCTCATGATATGGCTCATCTCTTGACTCCCCCAACTCTGTATTTGCAGATTATCGACCAGCTCTCTCCATATCAGACGAGTGAATGGGCTGTCAAAGAATAAATGCGCTGACGTTTTCGGATGTTGGCAGCAGAGAACACAAATCATGTTCTCTACTCTTACTCCAAACCGAGAGAGTCGATCTTTGGTAAGCAAGCGGCCAAGTACCAATTTGTACAAACATAATTGTAGTTTGACCGCTATCCCTGTGCACCATATGAGGCCAGCAAACTCCATACAATCTTGCCGTGGTCGAACACTATTGTATGCTGTCGAGAAAGAAAATGCTCCATCTGGGGTACCCGTCGATGTCCATCGATCGGCATCCAATGTTCTGTCGATGCTGACCCGCCGTATCTCCGCCGTACACTGCCTGGCGTACATGTGGTACTCAGGTAGCCACCCATCCCTACCCAAGATGACGCTAATATATAATATTGACAGGAGGAATCAGGATGATATCCAGTAAGGCGTTTGGTCTGGTGAGAGGCAGAAAAAAGAAAACGAGTTGATCATAAAGGATGAGGGTAAGACAGGATTCTTTTGCATGTCAAGTTACAATCTTGAATGGTTCCTTCCAGGGGCGAGAGAGAAGAATGACGTCTTCAAACAATCAATCTCGATCGCCAAGAATTTAGGAGATTAACTAATATAATTTCATGTCTTCCAAGATTATGTCGATAACTGTTTAGTTCACATATATTATATCATTAATTTTACTGTTTAGTTCACATTTTAAATGTGAAAAATGCTGGACAATAGAACCCTGGAAGTATACAGAAGGTTGCAGACACTATGGTGGTAATGCAATAATAGTGGCTGTAAACGATTTTGTGCTATCTATAACCCAATCGTGCATACAACCAACAACAATCTTGACTTCGAGCCATTATTAAAATCACACCACAGCAACAAAAACTATGTACAATCTCCTTCATCGTATCCATCCTTCGCTGGAATATTTAAGCATGGTAGATATTTTTAATTTATGCACTCTACATAATCATGACTTCAAGTGTACTAGAGATTTGAATTTACTCTGATATCAATTTTAAATTACCAATCACTAAACCTGATCGCTAGACTCGGTTGTGGTGAGAGTTCATATCTTTCAAACTATTCCAACAGTTGCAAAAAAAAAACCATTTAGGGAGATAGGGAGAGTTTTTTCTCGGTCCTGCACCAAAGTTAGGGTTATCTATCTTCCCTTCTTCTCCTCCTCATATTCCTACAATTAAATAAACGAGAAGACAGGTGAGTCGAATTTAAATTTCAAGAATTTGCTGAATGATTGCGGGAGGCAAAATGTTCCAGCTGCATGTAGCTTAAGTAGTAAACGATTGAGACGAGTAACCTTTATTAACAAGCTATCCCTCAGAGAGACAGTAGCTACAACGTTTTATTAGTCTTGCATATTCTATAAACATTTATATAATTTTTTTCCTCGTAAATTTAAGTGTATGATTGCATTATCTAAAAATAAGTAATAGACAAAATGATTTTATTGCCGTGTGCAAAGTCCTATTCTCTGTGCAGTAACATAAAATAATGTACAATATTAAATGCTAAAGAGGGTGATAAATATCAGCACTTTATTAAGTGCACATGTATTTCATCTGTGGAAAAAAAACATATATTTAATCTGTGAATAAAGTTGACAAACGCCAGTAGTGATAATATTATGAGAAGAACACAAGGTTTTCATGTCAGATATTGGCAGATATAGAGCAAAAGCATGATAAAATTTACAATGAGAAAAAAAATTGTATGTAAACATTTTCAAGCATACCAGGCTCTTGATATAGCATTCATAAATTTCTATTTATGTATACAAATAAATGAAAAGGTCCTGTGTCTGGGAATAGAATAATTATGAAGAACATTTCATCTCCAATCCTTTTCCAGCATCCAAAATTGTATTACCATACGATGTACATTAAGAGAACAGTTTCTTAGTTATGATGATGATGTTACTGCTTTTACTGTGTACCAAAGCTGTTCACTGCTCGCTCAATGCCAGAATTGTCAACGGCCTATCAATAACCAGATGCTGAGTAATAATTAAGTAAACTGAAGTAATCAAGAAGCTAAGATAACTATATATTATTACAAACTTTCTGATATGAAAATATTTGTTAAGAAGCTAGAAGAATAAAATTGGGCGTTGGAGTGGCAAACCTGCAAAATACCCAAACCTCCACTCCATCCAAAACGTCTAAATATATAAACATTCATGCTTTGCCTATTACGTACTGAAAGTAAATGATAACAAAAAAACTAGATGATAACAAAAAACTTACCAGTTTCCTAACAAAAATTTTAATCGTTGACAATTCCTACTTGTACGGTATTGATGAGAAGAAATTCAAGATTAATGAATTAACCTTACAATAGAAATTATGTGATTACCTCCAAGATCAATTCCCCAAAGCTTTTTATCCTAAACATCGGACGAAGGCTATTGAATGCACATTTACTAGTTCTTGACCACCTGCGTGGTTAAATATAAGCATAATCCCATGTTCTTGAAGACTTGAAGATCGACCTTTCTACTTGGGTTGCAATGACACAAATACGATATGATATAATAAAGACATGTGACACAGACTACATGGAGTCGGTTTGGTGGTTTGGTGTGTATTCTGGAGTGTCTATGTCATGTGACTCTTGTCTTGTCCGTGCCCAACACTATGTACCAACACAGCCTTTCAGAATGTCTTCTTCCTAGTACTTAACCATTGACCAACAACAAACCATGCAGAGAAAAACAGACAAATGTCAACTAAAATGATAACAAGAAGAGGTGCAATTGCCTATCTTAGATTAATAAGATAAGGTATCAAGTACACACAAAAACAAACCAAAATTAGACATGTTCCCAAATTTCTTAAAAATCTCCCCTTATGTATGAGTAAAGCTCGAATCATTAGTCAAGCAAGACCCTAGTGCTGGGAACGAGCTGTTAGAATTAAATCAATGACACATTTGCATTTTAGAAACTGAGAATAAATATAAATCAATAATCTGACCGAGAACGAGACTTGAACTTGATTCATGTCCTAAAGACAATACTCGTCCCGCACCGATGCTTACGATTTAATTGTGATAGTCTCCAAAGATACAACGGTTCTTCTCCTTCGGTAACAGCACTTCACGCAGAAACTTGATAAAACAATGTAGGTAGTCTCTCCCTTGAACTTAATGTTTGACGAGTGAATGAGTGATTGAATTATTCAAACACTTGTGCTTTTATAGATGACAAAGAGACAATGTGAGTAGACACAATCTTTGGAAGGGACACGTCTTTCCAATAGATAGATTCATTGCACATTGGACACACTTATTGACAATATAGTAAAAACATTTCTATTTAAAAATTTAAGTAAAATACACATTCACTTTTCCAACACGAGTTGCACCTACAAAGCGCTCTGGTCCACGTGTTTGAAACTATCGCAGCGAAAACTACGCCAACTAATCCAAATTAGGTAACGAACCACTGTCTAACAAAAATGTCAAGCCAGATCAAAGACAGTATATAGTTCGGTGACCGTATCACTTGGACAAATCTTATTTTTTATAACTTTTACAAGATACAAAACTGAATAGCAATATGTTGAACCCCTTGCCCAAGGTTCAACTCCCACACTGAACTCAAGAAAAAAGAAGAAGATTACAACTAAAATCACTCATCCAACCCCGTGCTATCTCCATGTTTCCTGAATTCTCGACCGACGAGTCATAAAAGCAAAGTAAGAACTTTCTCTTAAATCTCCTGTGAACGAACATTTTGTATCTTTCGTATATGAGCTTTCGTTGTGTTCTACCTTATGCCTCCACTCTCAGCATATATTTATAGGTTGAGAAGCTTATTTAAAGGTTTAGAAAATCTCCAAAATAGTCCACCATCAGATCTGCCCGTCTACCAGCATTCAACTATGCAGATTAAACCCAGAACCCGTTCAGCTCCGACCGAACCAAATTCGGTTGTTCCCTGCCAGAAAGGTTCTGCCTAAAGTACACTAAATTTTTACCGAACTCACCCTGGACAGAATTCGCACCGAGTTCGATCCCGCCTCGGCAGATCCTTTATGCTTGGAACTCCACCAACTCTATTGAATCCAAATTGTCCTCCAGTACTCGAATCGAGAATAGACCCCAACACCTATATAGTTCATATGATTAAACAGTATATATTTGATGGCAGCTCCCAATTTTCTTAAAAATCCCCCTATATTTAGGACTACAGCTCCAATAATTAGTCAAGTAGGACCCTAGGAACCACATATAATTTATACGATAAAAAGTTTATACTTGATAGGTTGCGATGTTACTAGACAATTAGTGTTTAAGGCACCTTTGAGGAAGGTTTAAGCATTTTCATGGATGCCCCTCCTATTGAAATTTAATGGCCTCACATATCATGGCAAATCTTACTGCAAGAAATCCTTGTAGTGGTTTCTAGATGAAACCATAAGGCATCAGTTAGTTAACACTGTGTCATTGTCTCCAAACCCATATCCATTCAAGCACATATAATAGAGGAAATTAATGACCTCTTTTAGCTTCAATTTCAGCTTCTCTGTCATCTTTGGGACATCACATTCTCACAACTCTGCCTATAGGTCATATGGGGTCAAGAATATCTATGTCAACAACTATATTTCTTTGTACAACAAAAATACTAAGAGAAAGACCCTCAAAGATACGTCGGTTGCGTTCCTTCAACACATGCCGTACCACCGCCCCAAAAATAATCCTGAGCTGATGGTATCCGCTCTCTCCCTTGCCTTTCTATGTTTTAACTTCGTTCAAAGCAGAGGAAAGAGCTCTACAAAGCGTGTTAGGGAAGCCAAACATAGATCCTTGGGTCCTCCAAACATACCAAGCAAAGTCGCATGTGGAAAAAAAGATGATCCCTGGACTCATCCTCTTTCCCGCATAAGCAACAGTTCATGTCCTCGCACGGGATGTCAAATATGGAAAGCTTATCCCGAGTTAGGCGCATTTTCCTGATCATTTTGTATATGCATAGGGAGAACTTGGTTGTCGTACCTTTGGTCCACACCACCTCCGTCCAGTCCATCTCGTCAGGGTAGGTCCTAATTTGATTCATAGCCATACTAAATTTGAAGGTACCTCTCTCTATATTTTCTCATATCCAGAAGTCCTATGTCCTCTGCCTGTTAATCTCCACCACGTGAATGTCTTAAGTATAAACAATCTCGATCAATCGGTCATGTAGCTTCCGTTCACCTTCCTAGATAAGGGTACTTACCATATCAGTAGTTCCCATCAGCTCATAAACATGCCATCCTTCTCTCTCTCGATTAAGTTAGAGTGCTTGATCCATGGGTCGTGCCACATGCTAGTTTGAGCCCCCGAGCATATAAGCTTAGTCAGATTTTCCTTAGCCTTGATTCTCGTTGCCAACGATGCTTTGACCGTGACCGAGAAGTTATTACTGATAGTCGACCATAAGTCACCTTTTGGAAAGTGACTTCCCTTAACCCAGTCAGCCTAAAGAGACTTTCTGTTGATGAATCACCAAATCAATTTAAGGTAAGTCGTTTATCTGAGGAGGGACAAGGGTCTCAACCCAACTCCTCCCTCTTTTAAGGTCTGTACAAGTCCTTCCAACTAATAACATGCATGTCTCCTCTCCACTGGAAGTGCACGCACATACGTTCGATCTTCTTGATAGTGCCCTTGGGAAGCATAACCAAAATGAGAGCTCTAAAAAGTTTGATCCTACCTCAGAAGGAAAAAAAAAAAAATTGAGCCTGCCATCCCTCTAGACGCGATTGTGTGCAGTTGAAAAGGTCCTCATACTTCGCATTAGCAGCGTAGTTAATCGATAGGGGAAGCCCCAGGTACTTAACAAGGAACATTCCTTCCGTAATATCCATCTTAGCCAACCATGTCTTCTGGTTTCCACATGTTTAATTTATGAACATTTGGCTCTTGTTTTTGTTCAGCTGTAAACCCGACCAAGCCTCTAAGGTAACGACTATCCTTTGAGAGTTTCAATTAGATGGTTCTAGGAACACTACTAGATCATCAGCATAAGGTAAGAAATCACAAGTTCTCTCTTCCTGAATAAGGGGGTAACCAACCCGTCCATAAATGCATCGTCCAACAGACAAGTGAGAAACTCCATCACAATAACGAACAGAGAAGGAGATAGGAGGTCTTATGCCTCTACCGCTACTAAAAAATTCCGCCAACTGACCCCAAACCATAATGAAGAACGTGGGAGAGCAGACATATTCCCTCACCCTGTCTACCCACCAGTTGTCAAAGCCCATACATATTATAATGTGACAAAGGAACTCTCATCTTTCATGTTGAAATCCCTAACTAGCTCGTGGGCCAGCAGGCTATTCTTCGAGATGGAGTGTCCTTTAATATAAGCCGTCTGGTTAGAAGAGAGAAGCTCCTGCATAACATCTCTCATCCGGTCGCACATGACTTGTGTAATAATCTTGTAAAGAAAATTGTAGCAAGCAGTAGGACGAAAGCCTCCCAGCGAAGTCGCACCCTCCACCTTCGTAATTAAGACCACAAAAGTATGATTAAGCTCCTTAAGCAGCTTACCAGACAGAATATCCTCCTTAATCATGGTCCAGGGTTTCTGAAAGAAAGGAGCCCAAAAACCATATGGTCCTGACGATTTGGTAGGATTTGCCTTTATAACAATATTCGTTATATCAGCCACATATATAGGGGCCCGCAAAACCTGGTTTTCCTGCCTAGAGACCAACTTCTTAAACTCAATATGCAGAAAAATAATCAGGTAATAGTTCTGATTGTAGCGGTCCTGGTAGAATCGGACCGCCTCATCCCAGATGCCATCAGCCTAGCAATAAGAACTCTATTAGGATCAAGCAACCCATAAATGACATTCCGATTCTGCCTATTTTGAATTGTATTGGAAAGAAAGTACACTACTATTTTAAGATATATATATTTCAAAAGATTTAAGATTCAGTGACGTTTGGTGACCACCAAG
This sequence comes from Iris pallida, assembly GCA_029216955.1. Taxonomy (NCBI): domain Eukaryota; kingdom Viridiplantae; phylum Streptophyta; class Magnoliopsida; order Asparagales; family Iridaceae; genus Iris; species Iris pallida. The sequence goes on from JANAVB010033020.1 coordinate 3,114,451, forward strand.
CGACGTCCAGAGAGAGGTCACATACATTGCTAAAGCATATGAGAATGTTGAGTATTGCTAAATACTGATAGTGAGAATGATAATTTCTAGGCAAAGACGACATTAAACATCACTAAACGTCGCCAATTTGCATGCTACATCAGTTTGACAAGTCAACAATAAACATAAAAAAAACGTCACTGAAACTTCACTATTTATATTGCCACGTCATCATTTTTTGAGATAACCTGTACTGCTAAAATTTCGTCAGTTGGCGATGTACTTAGCAAGTTTGTGAAAATTCCTTGTCGGCCGTTAGTCGGTTCGCAGGGACTACGAAATAATCGGAGGACTAGTCGGAAACTACTCGGATTAATCGGTTTGAGTTATATATATATATATATATATATATATATATATATATATATATATATATATATTGTATGTCATCGAAGTATTAACTTAAGTACCTAAAAAATATGTTGTATGTTATATATGTACTTAAAGTTCTGAAAATATGTTTATACTTTTGGCACAAAAATTAAACACAGCTAAACTTAAACCAGATACGTTTTGCAACTCCTATCAAATTTAGAGTTGATAGCTCCTACGTAGAAATCACTTTGGCAATAAGGGCAGCTGGTACAGGAAGCTGCAGAATCAAGACTTCAGAAACAATATAAGCCACATCTGCCAAAAAAAAAAAAAAAAAAAGGAAATTCAAGATGAAATTGGAAACAGATAAATAGAAACTGCATAAGGTTCTGATGAGCAACTCACTACGGTAACAGCCACAGAACTTTTCTTTTGTTTTTCCCCAGAATTCCATTGTCCGTTGATATGCCACCTAAAATAGGTTACTAATCTTAAACTAACCATATTAACATAATTTTCATTCAATAGCATCAATATCTATAAATGAGGCATACCCAGAAATCACCACAATTTCTATCGATCGCCAACTTTTTCACACATAAGCCTACCGATGGATCAGAAGATCTTCACTATCAAATCCTCGATCCTTAGTAACAAAGAAAATAATTATTAGAATACAAGAATAGATTGAAGAATTCAAAAACAAACAATACTCCCTAACTTATACCTACAGCTAACACAAAATCTAGTCCCTCCCCTTTATACTAAAAGTACTCGGGTATCCAATAACTATGACCAGAACTATAAGTACGACACACTGCTATATGATGATACTTTGATTTCTACAACCGTGGCAGGTCATTCTTACTTCACAATGATTTGCTTGTAAAAAGAGCTACTATGCTAATGATTAGAATTGCTATGTACAGTGTTTAAGGTACTAGTGCATCAAAAACAATAAGTTACACCCATTAGATTGCAAGTTCTTTCATGTAGCCTGTCAATTACAATGTTTAAGGTACTATGCTAATGATTAGAATTGTTATGTACAATGTTTAAGGTACTATGCTAATGATTAGAATTGCTATGTACTTGAGGTATCCTTAGGATTACCTCCAGTAAGAGAAATGAACCTACCAATTACAATGTCTTTACTGCAATAGAAAGATTAACCCAATTCTATCAGTCATTGTGAATTAAAGAGGTTTTCAGCTCCGAATAGCATTAACCACAATCTTGGGTTACCAGAACCACTAGATTTCCTTCATTCAATATTAACTATCTCCCATTTCTATAAATTGATCCATGTTCTCACCTTGAAAAACCCAAATAGCTTTGGAATTTATAAGACACCAAGGCAAAATAGAATTGAGCTAATTTGCCAACAAGTGAACAAATACATTTAGTTTTGTTAGCTTTATATACTTCCAAGTTCGATACCTAATAGCTTGAGCTTAAATATTGAGCACGTAAGTGAATAGTGTCCCTTTGCTTAAATATTTTGGCCCATGACCTAAAATAACAGTTCAAATTTTAAATACAGTGGTTTACCATATGACGTGTGATCCAAATAGTGAGATTAAGGTGTTGTTGCAGGTATCATACAAGTTTACTTAGAAGTCAAGTTTATTGATTGGAGCAAGTACATACATGACAAACTATTCATAACATGATAGAAATATAAAATAAGAAATATCATACATGATGAAGAGATAATCTATAATCATGACATGGCAAGTAGAAGAAACTGGTAAACACGAAAATCATGGCATGACAAGTAAAATGGAACAAGTAAACTCGAATAACCATAGCATTGTCAATAAGAACAAGGTGAAACAAGTAAACGATACTATCTAAGTATTTTGAAATACCATGTTCCATATGTTATCGGCTGAGGGATCAACGAGGTACGGCTCAATCATACATGACATGTATGATTAGCTGTTATTCACGGTCCACACTAAAACACTGTCTAAAGATTTTGATCACATAAATAATTAAGTATTTCTTGTTCGTGTAGAACACATGGATTCGAGTCATGACGAGAAGATTCACAAAATACGAAAGTCACGAAATACTATAATCACAAAAGCATGAAACAACGATAATCGCGACTATGAATCAATAAAACACTAATCCCGTGTAACTAGTGTGTCAGAAATCGAGAATACATATCGAAATCATGGAATAGAGAAACTATCAAGGAATGAAAGTAATCAATGTAAGTACTTATCTCAGTTTATTTGGAGTCGATGTTTGCGACGTAATCGAGGACACATTCTTTAAATTCTTTATGAGTAGCATCGATTTCGAAATAGCCAAATCTTAGCATCGGTTGGCAAAGCTGGCATGTACCCTAGCGCCCCATACCATCTCTCTCTACAGAGAGAAGAGATATGTGTACCTCTAGAAACAACAAGAGCGATACTACAGGCTCCTATGTTGGGAGCAATGCGGGGTCCAATTATGGCGCAATGCCCTAAAACTAAGGTCTGTCCCACTACCAAAATAAGACAAATCGGCAACGAATTTAGCGACTCTGGAATAAGTCGTCGCTACGACGTCCATGAAAGACATCGCTATATGTCACTATCTGCGACTTTCAACGACATTTAGCAACAACCGTTATTATTCTGAAAGCTGACGTCGCGGGGTAGTCGGTAAACGCCGTTTTATTTTTATACAACGACTTTTAGCGACTCCGCGACTCACATGTCGCAGTATATTAAAAAACAACGACGTTTAGCGACATCTATTGTTGATGTCGCCAAACTACTTCATATAGGGTTCCACGGGTTGGTTCGACTTTTCATTTTCTGTCCAAATTTTTTACTTCCCGCCCCCCTCTTCTCCGACTTCCTCCTGCCCCCGTCGCCCCTCTCGACTGCGGCGACCCCCTCCCCCCGTTGACCAGCTGCCGCCGACGACCCTCTCGACTCCGACGACCCCTTGTACCCTGCCCCGGCGCCCCTTGACCTCTCTCGACTCCAACGACCCCCCCCCCCCCCCCGCCACTCAGCCCCCTACCCCGGTGCCCCTCGGTCTCGACTACCCCCCTCGGCCCCCTCGGTCAGGTAACCCTAACCCTATCTCACTCGTGCTGACATGACAGACACGGACACGAGCACTAACATACACACTGACTAAGACACACTGACACGGACACGGACACGTGTAATATGCGAAAGATGCGATAGACATACAAACACTAACACAGACACACAAACACAGACACTGATACGGGCACGTTGTGTAATATGTGAAATAGAGTATGGTTTATGTGAATTTTTATTTTCTATTGTGTTTTTTTTAGATACTACAATCTTGATACATATACATGTGAAATAGTATATGGATTACATTCTTTCACACTAAGTTTCTTGTTAGTGAGTATGTATATATCTGTATGTATTACATTCTAATTTTTGCATAGATTTAAATATTATCAAATTGATAATACATATAGGGCACAACATAGATACATAAATGAGTTATTATGGATACATGTTAGTATGGTATAGTGAAATAATTATAGGTGTATTTTCTAGTTTAGGGTATGGATATAGGCTTGTGTCGCATCTCTGTAGGGGTGAGCATTATTCGGTTTTGAACCGAAAACCGAACCGAACCGAATAACAAATTCGGTTCGGTTATGAAAAAAATCGGTTCGGTTTCGGTTTTGAAAATACTAAATTTTCTTATTCGGTTTCGGTTTCGATTTTGGGTTTCGGTCCAAAACCGAAAACCGAATAAGAAATTTTAGTTTATATATATATATATATATATATATATATATATATATATATATCTATATATATATATATATTTTTTAATTATAGGTATATACTATAGGTATAAATATATATATAGAGGTATATACTATAGGTATATAATAAATATATCTAGGTATATTTAGTTATTATATATATTAACAAAAAAAATACAAATAAACCCAAAAAACCGAATAAACCGAATAAACCGAAAGCCGAACTGATTTAATTCGATTCGGTTCGGTTATTGACCAATTCAGTTCGGTTTCGGTTTTGCTTATTCGGTTTCGGTCGAATTCGGTTTTCGGTTATTCGGTTCGGTTGGAAACGAATAAACCGAATACTCACCCCTACATCTCTGTAGAGAATAATTGTTGTATCTTTATTGATTGGCTACTCCACTACTTATAGGGAGTCTAGCTCCTCTTCATACTGCATTTTTCCAATGTGGGACTAAATCCCTTATTAGTTCTCAACACTCCCCCTCAAGATGGGCGATATATATTAATCATTCACATCTTGTTACATAGCTTCGACAGACTTAATAAACTAAGACCCTTAGTCAAACAGTCTGCCACTTGTTCTTCTAAGCGAACATGATCAATCTTCAGTATCCTTTGTTCCAGCTTCTCTTTGATGAAGAATCGATCGATCTCGATGTGCTTCGTTCTGTCGTGCTGAACTGGATTGTTAGCTATACTTATTGCAGCTTGACTATCGCTCAGAAGACGTAACGGTGCTCCCTTGTCCAGCTTTAACTCTGTCAGCAACGCATTCACCCACAGCAATTCCGACACTCCTAAGGCCATTGCTCTGTATTCTGCTTCAGCTGTAGACCGAGCTACCACTGACTGTTTCTTGCTTCTCCATGAGACCAAGTTTCCTCCTACAAAGACACAATATTCCGTGATAGACCTTCTATCGTCTATGCAGCTCGTCCAGTCTGCATCGCAGTATCCCTCAACTTCTATACATCCATTCTTCTTGAACCATAGCCCTTTCCCCGGCGTCCCTTTCAGATATCTCAAGATCTGAAACACTGCATCCATATGACCCGTTCTTGGATCATGCATGTAGCGACTTACTACACTCACCGCAACCGCAAATGAGATATCAGGGCGAGTGTGTCCCAGATAAATCAATCTCCCTACAAGTCGTTGATATCTTTCACGATCAACTGGCTCTCCTACTTCTGCTCCCAACTTGCACTTCTGATCAATTGGAGTGACTGCTGCTTTGCATCCCAGCATCCATGTCTCCTTCAGCAGATCTAGTATGTATTTTCTCTGTGAGAGAACAATTCCTTGTTCGCCTTCACACACCTCGATACCTAGAAAGTACCTCATCGCTCCTAAATCCTTCACTTCAAGCTCCTTCACGAGTTTTGACTTCAACTTAGCGATCTCGACTTCATCATTACCTGTGATTACTATATCATCCACGTATACAGCAAGTATAGTGATGTGGCCTCTTGCATGCTGAAGAAAGACCGTATGATCTGCATTTGCTTGATGGTATCCCATGCCTGTAATAGCCTTTCTGAATCTGTCAAACCAGGCTCGAGGAGATTGCTTGAGCCCATATAGCGGTTTCTTTAGTTTGCACACTTTTCCATGCGACGTCCCTCCGTCTGATTCTGTAACGTAGCACCCTGGCGGAAGTTCCATGTACACTTCTTCTTGTAGGTCCCCATGGAGAAAGGCATTCTTCACATCTAATTGGTATAGCTTCCACCCATAGTTTGCTGCAATGGAGACCACAGTTCTTACGATGCTCATTTTCGCTACTGGAGCAAACGTCTCATCATAGTCGATGCCATATGATTGTGTGTATCCCTTTGCAACCAACCTCGCCTTGTATCGTTCCACCTTTCCTTCTGACGTCTCCTTTACTGTGTACACCCATTTGCATCCCACAATTTTTTTTCCTTTGGGTAATGGAACCAGCTCCCACGTCTTATTTTTCTCCAGTGCCCTAAGTTCTTCCATCATTACAGCTTTTCACCTTGGATCTTTCTTTGCTTCCTGCCAACTTTTGGGCAACGAAGTAGAGTCTAATGATGCAATGAAGCCTCGATAATTCGAAAAAATGTTAGAATAAGATAGGTAGTTGGCAATATCATGTTCATAATCATCAAAACGACTAGGAGCCTTACCAGCATTGATGCGAGAAGATCACCTTAAGGGAGCAATAGGTGGTGGAGAGATCATATCATCAGAGTCAGAGAGATCCGCATCAGAATCAGATTGATTCTGTGCGGGGGCAACATCTTCAAGAGTTGGAGCAGGAGTAGACGAGGGACTTGGTACAGTAGGCACAGGACACGGTACAGGCACAGTACTGAATTTCTGATGTCTCCTTCTGTAGACTTGGAGCTCCTTTTCCATTGTCTGCTGCTCCCCCTGTTTAACATATGTATCTTCTTCATCTTCTGATCGGAGTCACTGCTTTCTTCCCCTTTCGTCCAGTTTTTCACGACCGGACATGGGACCGATCCGACTACCACAGATGGGCTTATTTTCTCCCCCTCACATCTAACACCCTCTGTGTTAGGTGTGTCACCAAAGGCAAAACCGTCATCCGAAGCATAATATGGTTCCAGTTCTCTGAATGTAACGTCCATGCTTACAAACATCTTCCGCTCAACTGGGCACCAACATGCGTATCCCTTCTGAGTTAACGTGTACCCGACAAAGACACATTTAACCGCTTTAAGATCCAGTTTGCCAACGCCTGACCTATTATCTTGGACAAAACATACACACCCAAATACTTTCGGTGGAACAGTGTACGTGGTTGCACCAGTAAGCATCTCCAACGGTATCTTCCAGTCCAATACCTGAGATGGCATTCTGTTGATGAGATAAGAGGCTGTTAACACCGCCTGCCAACATAAGCGTTTCGGGACATTCATAGCCAGCATCATCGTCCGTGCGACCTCCAGCAGGTGTCTGTTCTTCCGTTCGTCCACACCATTTTGTGCCGGTGTGTAGGCACATGAAGTTTGGTGTAGTATTCTATGAGTGGATAAATACTCAGCAACCTGCTTATTTGTATACTCCGTCCCATTGTCAGACCATAAGCACTTAATTTTAGTGCCATATTGTGTTTCTACCCGGCGATGAAAGTCGCAAAACGCCTCAAAGACGTCACTTTTATTCTTCATAAGGTAGACCCATGTCACGCAAGTATGACAATCAATAAAAGTGACGAACCATCGAAAACCGTTAATACCGGTTGTAGGACAAGGGCCCCATACGTCCGAATGTATCATATCAAATGCAGCTGAACTTCGATGTCCTGAACTCACATACGTGCTTCTGGTATGTTTACCCAACTCACATGCATTACAAAATAATTTCTCTTTATTAGCCCTTTGATATAAGGACGGATACATTCAACTAATAATTTTAAAAGAAAAATGACCGACACGCTGGTGGTGGAGTAGCAATTCATCTTCTACACTGCGCCGTGAATCTTCAGGTGGTGTGTCTGCTACCAGAGATGCCAACGCGTTGTCCAGTCCAGTCCTGTCCAAGTACCACAGCCCCTTATGCCATGCGCCAGTCCCTAGCCATCGTCCTGTCCCCTTCTCCTGAAAAGTCACCGTAGGAATGTCAAAGGAAACTATACAGTTAAGATCAAGAATAATGGCACTAACAGAAAGAAGATTGACAGGAAAAGACGGAGCATGTAACACAATGGTGAGAGTGAGAGAAGGGGTACATGCGACAGTGCCTTTACCCATGACAGGGCTGGAGTTACCATCAGCAGTCTGAATGCTCTCTGGCGTCGGTAGGTGAGTATAGTCCTGGAACTCATCGCGGGACCCCGTAACATGGCGAGATGTCCCAGAGTCCATAATCCAACCAGGTTGGTGGACAGCTGCCGCAAGAGCACGCGCAGGAATACCTGTGCTGGTCTGGGCAAAGCAAGTGATGTGATCCCCCGAGGAAGATGACGCCCCATGACTGCCGTCCGAACCCAGCTTCGTGCTGCGTAACCTCGTGAGGAACTCCTTCTCAAGAGGGGTTAACTCAGCCAGGTGATGTTCGCCCCCTTCTTCCGCCAGATTTGCTTTGTGGCCGCCAGAATAATTTCCCCTTCTTCCAGCATAACCGCCTCTACCACCTCGACGTCCTCCGCGGCCCCGTCCACGATCACTCGACAGGAGTTTTGGACAAAATCTGATGTAATGCCCTGAGCCACCACAGTTGTAGCAAACACCGGCCATAGAGGGAGGCTGATTGAAGGCAGCAAGGGCAGACTTGTCAACAGCGGCTTGCTCCCCCTGGAAAGAGCCATTGTTGGACATCAATTTCAATCGAGCCTCTTCTTGTGCCATGGCAGCTATGGCTTCTTCCAAGGTTGGAAGCATGGGCTGTGCTAGGAGTACATTCCTTCTATGCTCAAACGCAGGTTTAAGACCCTTCAAGTACTTCATCATCCGTTGTCGCGAAATATAATCCAAGAACTTTTGGAAATGTTTCGCAAATGCTGGTTCGACTTGTGCATCTTCCATCCCAAGAGGATCATAGTGATCCAGATCAGACCAGTATTTCTTCAATAGTGCGGCGTACTTAGAGATGGTACGGTCGTCCTGGGCCACCCTATCAAGTTCATCCTGCAGTTGGAAGACCCGCATAGGATTGCCGGAACCTGAGTACATATCCTTCAAAATCCGCCATGTATCAGCAGCAGTCTCCATTGCCTCTACATTGTCCGACACCTGGTCGGTCAAGGAGGCTGTCAACCATCCAGCCACAACATTGGTGACAATTTCCCAAATAGCATACTCCTTTGAGGAGGGATCATCTGGCACCTTGGTTTGGCCATTGACGTAGCCAACCAAGCCTCGTCCCTTGAGCGTCCGCAGTGCCTGCCGTGACCATTTCAAGTAGTTGGATGTGCCTTCCAACTTCGTCTCCAGCTTGTCCAGCTTCCCCATTTTGTAGGGTGACAGATCCACATCAGTATGGATCACACGTGAGGTTGCCTCGGTTAATCTTTTTGATAAAATATCATCAACCAAGGCCTTCATCTCTTTTGCTGTCAGTTTACCACCGATTGAATCCATGGCATCTTCAACTGTGATTCGTCGTCGTCGTCGTCTTCGTCGGCTTCGTCGTCGTCTGCGGCTTCGTTGTCGGGGCAGGTAGGGGGTGGGCGTCGGGGCAGGGGGGTTGGCTTTGGGCAGGTTGAATTTTTTTTTGTGGTTATGGCTTTGATACCATGTAGAGAATAATTGTTGTATCTTTATTGATTGGCTACTCCACTACTTATAGAGAGTCTAGCTCCTCTTCATACTACATTTTTCCAATGTGGGACTAAATCCCTTATTAGTTCTCAACAATCTCCTACCAATGTATGTACGAAAAATAAAACATGTTACAGTATATCAGAAATGAATATGATTTCAAGATACAAGTATCATTAGTATATGAGTGTCCACGTGTTCCTTGTGAGTCATATCTCTTAAAGGAAAATTTATTTATGCAAGCCTTTTGAGGCTATTATTGTTTCTATCGAAAATGGCTAAAAACGAAATGACCTAAATATCTAGAAGGACATGTGGTGAGAAAGACATATGAATCTTTCGTTCTTAGTTTTTTTATTTTTCTGGTATAACTCTAATAGCCTCAAAAGGCTAGTAGAAGTGAAATTTTCTTTTAGAGGATGGCTCACAAAAGATACATGACTATATCTATATCATCAAATCGGAGTTTTTCACATGTCTACTAGGTTTATATATATATATATATATATATATATATATATATATATATATATATATATATATATATTGGAAAAAGGTAAATTTTATTCCAAAAGAAAAGCCATAATCATACAACATACAATCTGAGTGGGACTCCCACTCAGCACTCATCCATTCTCCTTAGCGTTCACATCAAACTCATTGTTATGGAGAATGCCAACCGGAGGTGTGACTAGTCTCTCAAAGATCCGTCGGTTTTGCTCCCACCAAACATGCCAAACCGAAGCTGCCAGACGAATTCTAGCTGTACGGAACCAGTCCTGACCTCGACCCCTGCTATCTCGTATCACTGGGATGATGTCCCCAATGTATTTACCAGAGTCGCACACTCCCAATACCCGACTCTGCTCCGACCATATCTGCCATGCCAGAGAGCACTCGAAAAAGATATATTTAATAGACTCAGGCTCCAAACAGCAAAGCACACATTTTGGGTCCGGCACTGGCACTCCAAAAGAACTCAGACGATCCCTCGTCAAAAGGCGACCCAGAAGAAGCTTGTAAACACACAACTGCATCTTTCTGGCCAGACCCTTATACCAGACGAACTCGTAATCAGAACTCAGAGGAAAAGTGTGCCGGATAAGTTTGTAGCAACTACGGAACTGGAACTCCCCCGAGCCCGAAGATGCTCCAGGCGGCTCCCAAATCCACCGATCCGCAGACAAAGCCGGATCAATGACTGTAGACATAATGAACCCTCCCAGCTCCTCAGTGTACCGATAAGATTTCGGCCTCCACTCTCCATCTCGTAAGATCCGACTACACGTCAGACCTCGCCTGTCCTCCGTGTGAGTCGGGGATCCCCTAATGTCTAGCAACGAACGCCGATTAATCCAAGGGTCCCGCCAGATGTCCGTGCCCGACCCATCCTTCATGACCCTCCGGATAGCAGACTTGAGCACACCCCTGTGTCTCAGGACAGTCTTGAACGTGACAGAATGGTTGTTATCAGGAGAACACGTCCAAAAATTGCCCTGCTTCACGTATCTGCTGTGCATCCAGTCCGTCCAAAGAGACCTCCCGCTAACGAATCTCCAGGCCAGCTTGAGCGCAGAGGCCTCCCTGATCTCCAGCAACGGCCTGAGCCCCACTCCTCCCTCCTTCCTGGGATGACAGAGCTGCTCCCACGAGATCGCATGCATACCCCCCTCCAAAGGAAATAAGCACAAAGACGCTCCACTCGCCGAATAGTGGCCACCGGGAGGAGGATGGACTGTAGCCAAAACTGGGCCACAGCCGAAATCACAGATCTGATCAGCTCTATGCGTCCGCCAAAAGACAGACCGACGGCTTGCCAGCCTTCTACTCTCCACTGGACATACTCTACCAGTCCCTGGCAGTCCTGATCCCGCGCATAATTGACTGTGAGGGGCACTCCTAAATAACGCACTGGAAGATCACTCCTCGCGATACCCAGGACATCAGCCCGCTCCTCCTTCTGGGAACACCGGGAACTGAAGTAGACCCGACTCTTATCCCTGTTCAGCTGGAGACCCGAGAAGGACTTCAAATCTTCCATAATATCCGCAAGCATCTGCAACCCCATCGTCGAAGGCTGGATGAAGACCAGTAGATCATCAGCATAAATAAGATGGGTAACTGGAGAGTTCATCCTCCGAAACAAAGGCACCAGCCGTCCACGGTGCACTGCCAGGTCCATCAAACAAGTAAAGTATTCCATCACAAGCGTGAACAGGTAAGGGGACAATGGGTAACCTTGCCTCAGCCCACGGTTGCTCTGGATGTACCCGTAAGGAACGCCCTGGATGAGAACTGAGAAAGTAGGGGATGTGATGCACTCCCTGATCAACGCAACCCAGTGATCCGCGAATCCCATGGCAGACATCAGATGACATAGGAAGTCACGATTGACCATATCATACGCCTTCCTCAGGTCCAGTTTAACACAAGCTTTCTCCCCACCAGGTCTGCTGAATCCCCTCACCATCTCATGTGCCAGGAGGCTATGCTCTGCAATCGACCTCCCCTTGATGAACGCAGCCTGGTTTGGAGAAACCAAGTCCTGCATGATTCCCTCCATCCGCCGGCATATAATATGTGTAATTATCTTGTAAAGATAATTACAACATGCAATAGGTCTGAAATCCGCCAATGCTGTCGCGTCCTCCTTAGGCACCAAGGTCAGGAAAGTGTGATTCAGCTCCTTCAATAACTTTCCCTTAGTGAAGAACTCCTGGACCACCTCCACGACCTGAAGCTTCAGAACACCCCAATGGCGCTTGAAGAAACCGCTGCTGAAGCCATCTGGACCAGGGGCCTTGTTGGGGTCCGTCCCCTTGACAATAGATTCCACCTCCTCCAAAATGACAGGGGCAAGAAGGATGCTATTCCCAAATGGAGTCACCAACCGCTTCGTAACAACCTCTTGGAACACGGACAGGTAGTCAGTCTGGAAATATAAATCAGAATAGTACCTGACAGCCGCGCCCTGTATCTCAGCCGGCGTCTCCACCAGAGTGTCATCCGCATCAAGAAGCTGGAATATGTGATTCCGATTCTGTCTAGTCCGGATAGCGTCATAAAAGAACTTGGAACACCGATCTCCATCCTTCAGCCAGGAACATTTGGCTCGCTGGGCCGAGCTAATTTCCTTCTGCAGCCTCAGAATGTTGACTTCTCCAATCAGCTCCTTCTCTCTAGCCGCCAGATCTCCATTAAGCATGTCGGCTTGCAGATCCTGCTGCAAAGATCTCAACTCAGCCTCCTTATCTTCTAGTGTAGACTTGGGCAACCCCTGCACCCAACTCCTGAGAGCCCTCTTCATGGCCTTGAGTCGACGAACCAATCGGAATTGAGCCGTCCCCTCCTGACCACTAGACAAGCCCTCTGCGACAGCCTCCAGGTAGCCTTCTGAGAGAGACCAACTGTTGTTATACCTGAACGGACGGGACTTCCCAAGAGATCAAGCAGAGAAGCCAACCCTGATGGGGGAGTGATCGCTCGTCCCAGCTGCCAGACCCTCAGCCGAAGAGTTGGGGAAGTAACGGAACCACTCCCCGTTGCCCAGAGCTCGATCAAGCTGACAAGCAACCCTGTTGTGAGTTACTTTGTTGTGCCAAGTTCAGATGAAGCCTGATCGAGACAGCTCCCTCAGTCCCGCAAGCAGGAGACGTCTCTGAAAATCATAAAGGATAGAATCTGGAACCGGACGACCACCCAGCTTCTCCCCGTGATGCATAAGAGCGTTGAAGTCCCCGATCAAGAGCAGAGGGAGACACGACGACTCAGCAACATCGGAAACACGAGAGATGTCCCTCCAAAGTGACTCCCTTCTCCTTCTGTCATTGTGGCCGTAGACCGCCCCCAGTAAGAACCGGAAGCCACCCTTGTTCATGAAGGAGATGGCAATCAACTGATCCGTCATCAATATCAAGTCACCATCCCAACTCTTCGAGTTCCAGCGAACCCAAATCCTGGCCATGTCACAAAGGGCCAGGTTGTGCAGCTGGTCCCAATGAGAAGGGGTCCGCCGAGTAAGGGTCTTCTCCCCTTTGATCTTGGATTCTAAAATAACAGAAATGTCACACTTCTCTCTGTGGAGCACCCCACATCTCTCTCTCCACCTCCCTAGTGAACACCCCCCTCACATTCCAGGCGATAATGCCATTAATTAATGAGAGGTGGGGCCCCCTGAGAAACTCCCGGAACGACACCTGGGGAATGTGCCGCATCCGTCGCTAAAGGATCCTCATCCATGCCAGTCGGAACAGTCTGATGGGGAAAGACCTGAGATAACACCAACGCCCAGGCAGGATTGTCAACACACACCACCTCCTCTCTGTCTGTGGTACGTCCCTCCATCATGGAGGGGCCATCACGCAGCAGGCCGACCGCACGTCTCTTCCTACAGTAAACCTGCCCTCCAGCCGAACCGCCCTCCCCTCGTGCCTCAGTCTCCGTTGCAACCATACTTCTGGTAACTATACTACTCGGCCCCTGGCCAGTGGGTACCACCCCACCCGCAAGAGCAAGTTGGGTAGATACAACGAGGCTCAAACCGACATCACTCCCTTGATTAGTAACCTCCTCCTCCACGACCACCACTCCGCTATCATCTCTGAAATCCATATCACATGGTGCTTCGGGGACTTCACTAGGCGAAATATAAGGCTCCACCGGAGGGCCAGCCTCTAAGCAAGAACTGGCCAGATGCCCGAAACAGGAACAGCGTGTACAAGTAGGCGGAACCCATTCATACTCCACCTTCTAGGTAAGTACCTCCCCAGAAGGGAGCTCATACTCCACCATCTTCGGGAGCTCCCCCCCCTGCCCGAATCTCCACAAAAATCCTCACGTACATCAACCGCGTCCGAAAGGTAGTAGCTTCATCTGCCTTGATCGGGGTGTCCACCAGACTAGCAAGTCGCATCAACAGGGGAATGCTCCAAAACCCTACCGAGAACTCGAAAAATCGGATCCATACAGGGATGGCATTCAGAACTTCCCTCTCGCATCGCAGCTCTGGAGTCCACTCATTGAGAATGATCAGTCGGCCGTCGAACGTCCAGGGACCGCCTTGGAGGATCCTATCGACATCCTCTGTCAGCCCGAACTTCACATAATAGAAACCGTTCTCACGAGCATAGAACTCCATACCCTCCTTAGGCTTCCAGACTCGCGCTGCATAGTCCCGGATCTGCCCGTAGAAAGGCTTGTTGCCCAAGACATACAGGACGAGGGTATTTTCCCAGTAAGCTGTCACCTGCTGGATCTCCTCCGCAGGAAACACAGCCCGAAAACCCCTCCCTACCTTGAGCGGCGGGACGTACTCCATCGATGTGGGAGATTTTGGCCCCACCGGTTTGCAAATCTCGGCCCAGGACCGTCCCGCAGGCCGTGGGGACGTCCCAATAGGCCTTGGGGTAATCACCGGACGGAAAGTCCCAGGTCCCTGAACATCCAGATCCACTACCTTACTCTTCCCCTTAGCCGCCGCAGTCGCCTTAGGCCGCCAACCCATCGATCGCCCAGCAGACACCCCCGGACCCCGACTAGGCCGAGACCCTGTCCCGTTCTGACGGTTTTCGGGATGGCAATCCCGAACCTGACCCTGTCCGCCACCCGTCTTCCCCCCGGTCTTCGCCACACGACGGCGCGTAACCGTCGTCCATCCACCTCCCTCTGATTGACTCCCCAGAGATCCGGACCCCGCTCCGAATTCAAAGTTCGGATCCAAGGGAGTCCTGATGTGGTGAACACCCATCCCCGTCCCCGTAGATTCCGAACCCTCCCCCGGCCGCCTAGAAGGGACATCGCAGCCACCGGGGGGTCCCCCCGACCCCCCTCCTGTGCTCCCGCCCTCCCCCCCCCAGCCGCCTTGGGGGGGCCGCCACGCGCGCGCGGATGGGGGGGGGGTCCGCCCGACCCCCCGACTCTGGCTCCCGCCCCCCCCCCCCAACGCCGGGAGGGGGGCCGCCCTTTGTTGCCGACGCCCGCCCGCCGCCGGCCAAGGGGTCCAGCGGCCGTGGGGGCATCCCGCGATGAAACCCTAGGTCAGACGCCCGAGTCTCCCGATCGCCCGAGTCTCCCGATCGCCCGAGTCTCCTGCCATTTTCTTAGGTTTATATATATATATATATATATATAAAAAAAAAAAAAATATATATATATATATATATATATATATATATATATATATATATATATATATATATACCCGAGTCTCCTGCCATTTTCTTAGGTTTATATATATATATATATATATATATATACCCGAGTCTCCTGCCATTTTCTTAGGTTTATATATATATATATATATATATATATATATATATATATATATATAAGGGTATAAAAATATACAGCTATAGAAGTAGGTATAAATATTTGTTGAGTGTCGAAAGTGAGTGACCTATAGTGTATGTTGGTACCAAGATACCAAGTGTCAAGTATGTTGGTACCAAGATACCAAATATCTAGAGAAGGCGTCAACACTTATGTTTATATTGGAGTCGAGAGGGTTAGGTGTTATCAACAGATGTGTTTATATTGGACGTTCCGAGGTCATGTCTTCCTAGTGGGCTCACAAGGAACACATGATGACATTAAGTGTCTCTGTCAGCCCGAAGTCTAAGTGTCCATGTCAGCCCTTCTCTGAAAAAGTAAATTTACATCTGTAAGCCTCTTTGAGACTTTTAGAGTTGTACCACTTTTTGAAAAATAGGAGAAAAGATGAAGAACGAAAGGAGTAAAAAATCGAAGAAAAAAAAACAAAGAATAAAAAATCATAGAAAAGAAAAATTATAATACTTGACATTTTCTAATATTTTTTTGAAAATTCAGTATAACTCTGAAAGCCTTAAAAGGCTTACATAAGTATTTTTTTATTGAAGAGAAGGGCTGTCATTGAACACGTGACGATACTTATTTAATAGGGTTTAAAATCGGAGTTGCCCACATGTCTACTAGTTTTCGGATAGTCACGAATTATGAAATGGATACTCATGAATACGGATATGGATACTCAAGTATCACGACTCGGATACTCACGTATCAGTAAGAGTTGCTACTTTTGATGAACATGTTTATCTATCTACGCATCCATTTGGACAATATACTTGAATAATGTGTATCCGTCTTTGCAGAATTATCTTCAAATGCATATAAATTACTATCTGCGGCATCGTTCATGGATGTACAATCGACATCCTGATGACATGTGCGGCATGAATTTATACCGGGGATATAGTAGTTCATGCAGTTCACAAGGCGTTTTCTCAGTATATGGACCACACCAAAATTAAGTGTCCATGTGTGAGATGTTGCAAATTAAAATATCCAGAAGTGGACGTGACATATCATTTGTACTTGAGAGATTTCATGCCAAATTACTATCAATGGAGCTCACACAGAGAGCTTGTGCCTTTAGCATCGGAGATGGAGCCTTATGCGGAGCTGTATATGGTTTTCCACGGCCATGCTGATTACGTCGAAGGGGATGGACATGGTTTTGACAATGCAGGACCTAGTTTCGATCCGAACAATCATGAACGGCTGAGAAGGCACCGAATGCCGTTGCTGCAAAGTTCATAGAGTTGCTGGAGAATGCAAGGATTTCTTTGTATCTTGGTTGTGAGGATCATTCACCGTTGGACGTTGTTACAAGACTGTTGAGCATCAAGTCCATTTTCAATGTCTCAAGAAAGCTATAACCGAATCATCGAATTGATTATAGAGATCATGCCGGATGGTGCTAAGTTACCTACAGACTTCTACTGATCTAAGAGAATAGTGGGATCGCTCTGGATGGGTTATGATAAAATTGATGCATGTCACAACGGATGCATGTTGTACTATAAGGACGACAAGGATGAAGACTTGTGTAGATTTTGTAGTATTGATCGCTATAAGGTAACTAGTACAAGTAGGAATCTCGGTACATTGAAGTCGACCGATTCGATCTACTACTTAGTCTTTGACGTCGCAGTTGCAGAGGATATTTATGGTTAAGGAGACTGCCGAAAATATGAGCTAGTACAGACGGGAACAGATCGATGGAATATTGGATCATCCATCCGATGGAGAAACATGAAAGCACTTTGATCAAGATAATCCAGATTTTGCTTCTTATCCGCGTAATGTAATATTGGGGCTCTCCTCCAACAGTTTTACCCCATTCGGAATTTCAGGTTCTCAATATTCGTGTTGGCATGTGATTATCACTCCGTACAACCAACTGTCATGGATGTGTATACCTTATATGTTTCTAGCCGTTATCATCTCGGGTGTGAACAATCCGAAGAGCAACATCGATGTGTACTTACAGCCGTTGATAGACGAGTTGAATCAGCTGTGGGAAGTATGTGCCAACACATATGATGTTTCCAGAAAGCAGAACTATCAGATGAGGGCCGCACTTATGTGGGTCACCAATAACTTTTTGGCCTATAGAATGTCATCGGGATGGAGCACTCATGGTCGTCTCTCATGTCCATATTGCATGGACCGCACGAAGGCTTTCCGTTTAAAGCGCGGCAAAAAATCGTACATCTTTGGTTGTCTTCGACAGTTCCTGCCGAAAGATCATTCGTTCCGAAGGAACAAGAATGCTTTTCGTGCCAACTTTGTGGAGTATGCCAATCCACCGCTAAGGTGGACCGGAGACACGATATGGAAGAAGGTTAAAGATTTGTCAAGTGCTATCAAAGAGCAAATAAAGGTGTACAATTGTGATGGATTTGTTCACACTCATAACTGGACGAAGAGAAGTCTATTCTGGGACCTCCCATATTGGAGCACCAATATGATCAGCCATAACCTTGATGCCATGCATATCGAGAAGAATGTGTGGACAACAAAATTAATAATGTGATGGACGTAAAGGAAAAGACGATAGACAATTCCAAGACCAGATTGGACTTGGAAGATATATGCAGACGTCCTGTGTTGCATTTGATAGAGTAAGACAATGGAAAGTATAAGCAGCCTAAGATAATTTTCTTACTGGACAAGGAGGATAAAAGGAGACTTTGTAGGTGGATTCAGGGCCTAAAATTTTCTGACGGGTACATGTCAAATTTAAGAAGATGCGTCAACCCAAAGGAGAACA
Organism: Iris pallida; assembly: GCA_029216955.1. Taxonomy (NCBI): domain Eukaryota; kingdom Viridiplantae; phylum Streptophyta; class Magnoliopsida; order Asparagales; family Iridaceae; genus Iris; species Iris pallida. The sequence continues at coordinate 3,132,923 of JANAVB010033020.1, forward strand.
AACTGACGAATATGAAGAGCTACGACTGTCATGTATTTATGGAGAGGTTAATTCCATTGCATTTTGTGCAAGCTTGAGAGGGTATTCCCTCCTTGATTTTTCGATTCCATGGTGTTGGAGAATAGACTGATTCAAATCTAACGTTCTAAAGCCATGTGGCTGGGAATAGTTGCTATTGTATAGGTCATTATGACTTGGTTTTTTGTGAGCTTTAAGCTCCTTCTCTTTTGCTATTTTTAGTCTTTTCATTTCTCTATTTAAAGCACAACTCTCGATGAATAAAATCACTCCAGTTTTTAGGAGTATTCAAAAGCTCTCTTGCATTCTCTTCTTGAAGTATGTTGCTAGCTCTCTCATCTTCTTGTTGCCTTTTTACTATTAGAATAACATTTTGGTATCAGAACTTGGGTTCGTGTTGAAGCTGGGAGCAAATTTTCATCGTAGAAGATTGCTACCATTGCATTTTGAAGTTTTGAAGTAAGAGTGCTAGTAAGTTTGTTTTGTTATTTTTGGTGGAGAAAAGGTACATTTATTTTTTGTTAATTTTGTTGTTGGTTTTGATTTATTTTTTACGTAAAAAAAATAAATATCGGAAATGGCCTTAATATCTCACAAACTTTGATTCCTATGTTTAAGGGTGAAAACTATAGGTTTTGGATAATCAAAATGAGAACACTTTTCATTTCACAAGATCTTTGGGAACTTGTTGAGAATGGCTATGCAGAGACGGATAGAACAACAGAAATGAGGGATCTTCGAAAAAAAGATGCGAAGGCGCTACTCATATTGCAACAAGCGGTGAATGACTCCATCTTTCCAAGAATTGCTAATGCTGAGAAGTCAACCGATGCATGGAAAATTTTGAAGCAGCAATATGAAGGTGATGGAAAGGTAAAATCCGTCAAATTACAAACTCTTAGAAGTGATTTTGAAAATCTCTGTATGAAGGATGCTGACACAATTGATGACTATTGTACCAAAGCTGCAAATGTTGTTAATCAATTAAGAACTCTTGTTCCTAAATTTGACCATGTAGTAGCTGCAATAGAGGAATCCAAAGATTTATCTACATATTCTTTTAGCGAACTAACAAGTTCTCTTCTAGCTCATGAACAAAGACTAATAGGACGGAAGAAAAGAACGTTGAAAGTGCATTTCAGACAAGAGTTGAAAATGTAAGAACACATCAAGGAAGAGGATTTGGAAGAGGTGGCTATCGTGGACATAGCAGAGGTAGAGGCAGAGGAAGAATTGATAGGAACAATCAAAGAGGAGGCGCCAACGATAGAGGCAATCAAGGACGACCTGACTGGAACAATCAAAGAGGCGGCCACAATGATAGAGGTAATCATTCACGATCTGACTGGAACAATCAAAGAGGCGGCTACAACGATGGACGTAACCAACACCAAAGCTACAAGGGAAAACAATGCTATTTTTGTAAAAAGTTTGGGCACACTGAGGCATATTGCTTTGCCAAAGGTAAGCAACAAGTGAATTACACAGAGAAGAGTGGAGACGAAGGTAAAGAAGATACTAATCTTTTTATGACTTGTTCTAATTCTGAAAAAATTAGAAGTAATGTTTGATTTTTAGATAGTGGTTGTAGTAACCATATGACAGGAGAGAAAGCTTTTTTGTGATTTGAATGAATCTGTCAAGACACAAGTTAGGCTGGGAAATAATGCAGTCATGCAAATTGAAGGAAAAGGTACAGTTGCAGTAAAAACAAAGTCAGGTATGGAAAAGGTAATCCATGATGTCTTTTATATTCCTAGTCTTGCTCATAATTTGATAAGTGTGGGTCAGTTGATTGCAAAGGGTTATTCAATTACCTTCAAAAATGATACATGCTTCATTACGTCTAAAAATTCTGATAGGCCCACGTTAAAGATTCATATGGCTGAAAATAAAATGTTCCTCTTGAAATTTCATGTCTTGATAATTATGCTTTAGTTTATAATATGAAGAATGAGTCACAGTTATGGCATTTTAAAGTTGTTAAGTCAGAAACAAACGGTTCTAGGCTTACAAGGAATTGAATGCGTTGATACTGTTTGTGAAGGTTGTGTTTATAGAAAACAATATCGTACTTCTTTTCCTGTTGTAAAGTCATGGAGATCTACTAAGCCTCTAGAACTTATTCATGCTGACATTTGTGGTCCAATGCAGACTTTATCATTGAATAAGAATAGATATTTTTTTACTCTTAACTGATGATTTTTCTCGAATGAGTTGGGTTTATTTTTTGTCAAAAAAGTCTGAAGCATTTTCTAAGTTTCAGGAGTTCAAGGCTTTTGCTGAAAAGCAAAGTGAAAATGCTATAAAGATCCTCAGAACTGATAGAGGAGCAGAATTCTTATCAAACGACTTTAACATTTTTTGTAAGAAAAATGGTATATTCAGGCAGCTTACGGTGAAGTACACACTTGAACAAAATGGAGTGGCTGAGAGAAAGAATAGAACCATTGTGGAGATGGCTCAAAGCATGCTGAAAGAAAAGAACCTACCCAATGATTATTGGGCAGAAGCTGTGGCAACTTCGGTATATTTACTAAATCGCTCGCCAACAAAAGTTGTACAAAAGATGACACCATATGAAGCTTGGTTTGGAAGAAAACCAGGAGTCAGTCATCTCAAGGTATTTGGTTGTATTGCTTATGCATTTGTTCATCCTCAAATTCGTAGAAAATTAGATGATAAAAGTGAAAAATGCATTCTTCATGGCTATAGTAATGAATCAAAAGCATATCGTTTATATAACCAATAACCAAGAAGTTAATTATCAGTAGAGATGTAATATTTGATGAAAATGCGAGTTGGATGTGGAGTGGTAGTAAATAGGTTTAGAAGAGTGGTGATCAAGGATTTATACCACATGAAAAGGTTATGACTCAACCAACGTCTTCGACATCGATTGCATCTACATCAGAATCTCCATCAAGTGCTTCTCCTACAAATAGAACTGCTTCACCTGTCACATCTTCATCATCTTCATCGGCAACACCAGCTAGTTCTTATCCTGTAAACAGAAGTCCTTCAACTTCTGATGAAGAAAGTCATCCAAGAAAGGTAAGATCCTTATCAGAAATTTATGCTTCATGCAATTTGCTTTAATGGTTGCAGAATCAATTTGCTACGAAGAAGCACATGGAAAAGAAGAATGGGAAAATTCAATAAAAGAAGAAATTATAGCAATTGAAAAGAACCAAACGTGGGAACTGACAGATTTGCCCCATGAAAAAGACACAATTGGGGTCAAATGGGTGTACAAGGTGAAATATGACTGAAAAGGTAACGTAAAAAGGTATAAAGCACGTCTAGTTGCTAAAGAAAATGTGCAGGTTTATGGTATCGACTTTTATGAAACTTTTTCACCCGTTGCTCGCTTAAAAACTGTTAGACTAATTTTAGCTCTAGCAGCTTATAGAAAGTGGGATGTTTTTCAATTTGATGTTAAATCTGCTTTTTTAATTGGTTATTTGAACGAGGATGTTTATGTTGATCAACCACAGGGCTTTGTGATCAAAGGTAAGGAGAGTAAAGTCTACAAGTAAAAAAAAGGCGTTGTATGGACTGAAACAAGCACCACGAGCAGGGTATAGTCGACTTGACTCTTATCTTCATAAACACGGATTTCACAGAAGTGATAATGAGCCTACATTATACGTGAAGACACAAGGTAATGATAAAATACTTATTGTTTGTGTTTATGTGGATGACATAATATACACGGGTTCTTCCTCATCTCTTATTGAGGAATTTAGAACAATTATGATGAATGAGTTTGAAATATCAGATCTAGGATTATTGCAATATTTTCTTGGTCTTCAGGTCCAACAAACAACAAGTGGTATTTTTGTCTCTCAAGAGAGGTATGCTTATAATTTACTTAATAAATTTTAGATGAAAAATTGTAAAGGGTGTTCTACTCCAATGAATTCAAATGAGAAGTTGGTTTTAGAAGATGGAACAGAAAAAGCTGATGAAAAATATTTTAGAATGCTTGTTAGAGGATTAATGTTCTTAACTCATTCCCGTCCTGATATTGTTTTTGCAGTAAGTTTAATATCGAGGTTCATGCACAAACCTTCTAAACATCATCTTGGAGTAGCAAAACGCATTCTCCGATACATTTACGAAGCCAAGAACTATGGGATTTGGTATTATCCTTCCTCCATTTTTAAGTTAATTGGTTTTACTGACAGTGATTGGGCAGGTTCCCTAGAAGACCGGAAGAGTACAAGTGGATTCATCTTCAACCTTGGTTCAGGTGTGGTCTCATGGATTTCAAAGAAGCAAGAAAGCGTCGCACTATCTTCTTCCGAAGCTGAATATGTTGCTGCAACTTTAACTGTTTGCCAAGCTACATGGATGAGAAGAATCATGGAAGATCTATTCGAGAGTCAAACATCTCCAACTCCTATCTATTGTGACAACAAGGCAATAATCTGTATGGCAAAGAATCCATCCTTCCATGGCAGGACAAAATATATTGAGCTTCGTCACCATTTCATACGTGAAGCTGTTACAAAAGGAGTCGTAGAGCTGAAGTACTGTTCAACAAATGATCAAATCGCCGATGGCTTCACTAAGGCATTATCCTACGAGAAGTTCTTCAAATTCAGACATCTTCTTGGTGTTGTAGATTTTGAATCAAAGGGGAGTGTTGGAGAATAGAATGATTCAAATCTAACGTTCTAAAGTCATGTGGCTGGGAATAGTTGCTATTGTAAAGGTCATTATGACTTGGTTTTTTGTGAGCTTTAAGCTCCTTCTCTTTTGCTATTTTTAGTCTCTTCATTTCTCTATTTAAAGCACAACTCTCAATGAATAAAATCACTCAAATTTTTAGCAGTATTCAAAAGCTCTCATGCATTCTCTTCTTGAAGTGTGTTGCTAGCCCTCTCATCTTCTTGTTGCCTTTTTACTATTAGATTAACACATGGAGCATTTGCCAATTCATCTTTCCTATGAGGCACATGTTGGTAAGCCCGTCGGTTATCGATGGATGTACCCGTTTGAGCAGCATTTGAACCACCTAAAGAGAACGGTGAAAAATAAGGCTCAGGTCGAGGGTTCTATTTGTGAAGCCTATGTTCTCAAGGAGATTACAAATTTTGCTCGATGTATTTCAAGTCACATGTTTCTACTAATAAATTTAGAGCTCCGAGAAACAATGATGGATATCGTGGTCAATCTAATGCTGCAAAACATAAAGTCTTCAATGCTTTCAGAAAAAATGAAAGAGATATCTGAATGACGAGGAACTAAGGGCTACTCAGTTGCATATATTACTCAACTGCGATAAGAATGAAGTAGAGAAGCTCGAGGGGTAAGTAATTAATACGTCCACGTTAACGTCATCTATGTAATAGTATACAATATTATTATTAACTAATTGGCCGATGTGTTGTTGTTTTCAGCAGATTTAATGATAAGGTGAGGTCTAGTAGACAATACATAACAGATGAAGAATTAGAACAGGAAATGAGACGTCAGTTTCCTTCATGGTTAGGTGCAAATGTAAGAAGCTCGGTAATTACTTTTTTGTATATGCACTTTACACAATAATTAACGAAATGCTGAACTTAATTTCTTATCTTGTGGTATTTAGGTCGATCGTCCAGAAGCAACACTAGAGAATGAATCTATTAGGACTCTAGCCAAGGGGCCAATTTATGCCGTCAAAATTTGGCCAAGCTATTATGTGAATGAGTTTAGGTCCAAGTTAACAAATGCTCCGATCAGAAAGAGCTTTCCGAATCTTGATTCCACAAAAACGATTGTTTGTGTATCAAATCTACAAACTACAAAGATGTCGGTCCACACAATGATTTCTATGGCATCTTACGGGAGATTGAAGAGTTGACATATAATTGTGGCATAGAGCCTGCTAAGACCGTTTTATTAAAGTATGATTGGTTTGATCCGATCCAAGATCAAGGTTGAAAAATTGACAAGCATGGTCTTGTGGATAAACTACCGGCGTCGATATCAAGGATACAAACCATTTGTCCTAGCAAGTCAGGCTCAGCTACTTCACTACTTATCCTAGACGAAAAACAACGAGGTTGGATGGCGGACAATATACAAGACTAAAGCCAAAAATACCTACGATGTTGATGAAATAGCTTATCAGGAGGACGAGCTACCTCTTCTAACAAATACAGCTGATATGGACTCAACGGAAGTTCCTCATTACATGTCTAATCGTGTAAAAGAGGTAAAAGTACCTGAAAAGAAAAACGAAGTAGATGAAAGCGAAGATGAGGAGAAAAAGGGTGATGAGGACGAGAAAAATGAAGACAAATTTTCATAAGATGAATGAAAATAGAATGTAAAATATGTCATGTAATATCTACTAAGACTTGTGAAATGTACTGCCATTTTGTTAAACCACTAATAAATATATATGTTTGCATCAATCTTACCAGATGGTACCAATGACCCGAGCACGTCGTTTGAGAGGTACAAATTGCTACAGAGGAGGAAGTGGTACCTCTTGCGGTTGAGGAGGTGATACTTAAAGATCAAATTGTTGTTAAGCAGGAAGTGCTACCTCCTACAGTTAAGGATGAATTTAACATATTTATATTGAGCATTTGGGCAAATGATTTAACAATTGGGCAAGCCCTTGTGTTTGGTGAAGGGGTGAAGGGGTTTGGTGAAGGGGTTGAACATTTTGGCAAATGATTTAACATATTTGTATTGAGACTTGTATCTTTCGTAAAATTATAAAGAGTGTGCTTTGTACATGTGACACAGTCACTAATACACATACTGTTTTCGATCTGTCTTGACACTGTTAGACATTGGTTCGTTATCTTTATATGATAGATTTATCATTAATAGAGTTGTAAATTCAGGTGAACACTTTTCCAAAAAAAAAAAAAAAAAGTTGATGAACAAGGTGATATAAGTCCTGTGAAAGAATTAGCTGACCTATATATAGAATAATAAAATGATGGTATTAATAATCTTGACGAGACTACGAATTACAGCAATAGAAAGATGATCATCTTGATGGTACTAATGAAATTTTAGGCATTGGAAAAGTAGAATTGAATATTCGAGTCCATATTTTATCCAATGACATGGACCCACATTTTTTCATTTAAAAATTAGCAATTTGATTTAATATTTCTAGTGTTGAGAAAAAAATTATAATGGTCCAAAGAAAAGGATACATTGGACTTAAGTTGATGAAACATGGTTGATGAACGACCCTGACGTAGACCACATGGTTGATGAAACAACGTAGTATTCTTTCTCTTCTCATCAATTCGCTTACGCAGATCCTGACATTTTGTGTAACTAAGCAAACTTGGGACTACATATAGAAGAAGTTTTAACTAAGATTCAAGCATATCTACCATAATTCAAGCATATCTACCATAATTCAAGCATATCTACCATAATTCAAGCATATCTACCATTAGATATACTTTTGGGGCTAGATGTTTTAACTAAGATTCAAGCATATCTACCATAATTGCACAAAAGGGTCAGTTTTGGCTCCCCTAACTCACTCGGAAGTCACGAGGAGAATGGAGAAACAGTTGTAGGAAGTGAAGTTCGGGTGTTTGGTTAGAATTTGGTAGAAGTGAAAAAACGAGTTATAGCATGGCTTTTCTAGTTCATGTCGGCTTCATTTTGGGTTGTGGTCACTTACCAAAAAAAAGGAAGAAGTGAGAGCTAAACTCCCCTCACTTCAGAAAAAAAAAAAGACGTGATGTGATGGTTATTAAAGTTGTTTATTCAAATGCTTACATTTTTACTAATTATTATATTTCTTAACTTCTTTTAAAAATTCTTAATAATTGTGTGTTAATTACAAATTAACAAGAATTACAAAAATAGGTAGGCAAATGTGTTGAAAACATGTATGCTTATATATTTTTTTTATTTGCTAAGTTTTGTTATTTATTATATTAGTATTTAATTAGTTCAATTTTTTTGTGTTGTATTTTTTGTGGTAATTCATAATTATCAACAATTACAAAAAGTAGAATAAGGGTAAGTTTACCTTTAAAAAAAAGAGAATAACCATATCACGTTTTCATATACCCTTTCCTTGTAAACTAAACATATAGGAATTATAAATTCCACTTTCCAACTCACTTCAACAACCATCCAAACATCAAACTCCACGATTTTCTGCTTCAAACATCACTTCTTCAAAGCATATAAACGAAGGAAGTCAAAAATTATGTGTATGCATTACACGCATACAAAATGCGTACGCAATTGTTTGACTTTCAGATTTTCTTTAATACTTTTGTTCAACTTCGCCGAACCAAACAGCCCCAAAGAAAAGGATACAGTGGACTTAAGTTGGGTACCACATGAATTAATTTGAACAGAAGAACTATCTGACTTAATGCTATTCGTAATTCATGTTATCCACTTATTACTAAAACCTAATTTCCTCAACTTAATGTAGAAACATCCCAAACAACTTTATGGTATTTTCAAACCTAATTTCTAACACACCTTCAATCTTATTCATTTGACAAATATATGTACCATATTTGGTACAACTGCTAAAATGACAAAAATAACCCTTTTTTTAATAAAATTTGACTAAGCATATATCGACTAAATCATTAAGAACAGTACTCAATCTATTGTCTATTATTTTCATTAATGTATTTTAAAAGTACAAATTAATGAATAGGTTTAAATTTACTTATCTTATTAGCACCCAAACTTTAAAAAATTAGTACAATATCAATACAATTTAATCTATTTATCATGCTATTACATGATGAAACTCACTGAACAACTTAATAATATAATCTTTAACAATCTCCTAATATTTTTGAAAGAAAAAAAAATCGAAAATCCATCTAGTGTAGGAGCTTATCCCCTGTAAGGTCAAAACTGGCTTTTCTAATTTCACCAACAGTAAACTCATCATCCAAATTAGAGACCAGTTCTTGAGAAGTTTCAGGATAAACTACTTTCCGATTGATCGACATCCCTTCTAAAGTGAGCTTGAGTTTCCACTAAATTTTATAAAAGGAGTAACAATACTCTAATTATCGATCAAATTTCCATCCGCTCAACTAGATTACCATCTGCTTTAAGATCAACTACGGGATTGTATGGCGGCTAGGGTTTTTCTAGAGGCTTTGATACCATGTAGGGAATAATAATGCCTTGTTTTATTGATGGGGGCTGATTACAATATATATAGTGTCTACATGATTGGGCTTATGGGCCATATTTACAATAGTTACAAATATAATCTAACAGATATCCGCATTTGGTCGAAGTTCCAGTTTAGTGCCTCCCTAAAAGGAGATTAGTTTCTTGGTGGGTCGCTTTACTTTATGCAAAGGCGCTATTCATGATTCTCTTGACCATGCACCCCCAAAGGGGGCATACTGTTGGGCGCGTGTGAAAGTGTTTGCCAATCCACCTGATCAAAATCAACCCCCGTCTAACGCACACCAAGCAGAAGATAAAGCCAAATATATGGCGATGACGTACGTTACCTAGCTAGACAAATGCCAACCTCTAATAATTCAGATGAAATTACAAGATTGACAGAACTCACGTTGAATCTTTTGTCCTAATAAGTTCAACCCCCTCACCACTCTTAAGAAGAAAATAGAAGTTATAATTGAGATCACCCACCAGCCCGTAGCAATCTTCCTAACCGAAGTTGACGACACCTCGATTAGATCTTCTTCTTTCTTCTATGTTGGATAACGAAGTCCTAAGAGCAAAATATGGACTTTCTCTCAAATTTTCTTGAGGACGAGCACCCCGAATCATCCCTTTGTGCCTTCACCCTCATCTCATAAATAAAATGAAAATCCTAATTTTATGGTTTGAAAACCTAAAAGTAGTCCACCAACAGATCTGGTCATCTACCAACAACCAACGGTGTAGATTATATCACATCACCAATTATGGATGTCCAAATATGGTCAAGTTAAATATTTGATACAAATTTGTAAAATCTAATTAAATCAGATATTTAATGTAGATTTACAAATCATATCAAATTAAATATTTTACCATATTTGGGCTCCAACATTTGCTCTTACCAAATCCAGACTTGACTCCAACACATACTACTCTCTCTTACTTTAGGGTCATTAGACCCTCAAAAGGGCTTAATTGAGACAATGAGTGAAGGTAGGAATCGTCTATTTAAAATACTTATTGCAAGATGGGAGAAAAACTAGCAAAGGGTTATATGATATATCAGGTGTAGAAGTAGTGAGTTGAAAGTTGATGTATCATACTCTACCCTTTATTACGTAGCATTCATTCCCATATGTATCGCAGTTGTTTGGGTAAAAGAATGAGCAAATGACGAAATTGGTTTGGTTTTTTTGTCTTTACTTGCATGTCGAAAAATGTTTCGAGTCGAAGAAGCGGCAAATGTAGAAATAAATGGAAGATGCATATAGGACAAGCATAGAAATGAATGGAAGATGCACATACCTCCTACCCGAAGCGGACCTATATATCAGGTGACCTTCACCAAATATGTACCTCCTACTATTAAGGAGGAAATGATTCCTAAAGTCCCCTCCCCCTGGAGTCGGCATGTCCTATGGGAATGAATGCTACGTAAATATAGGTCCGCTTCGGGTAGGGGGCCCCTCCCCCGGAGTCGGCATGTCCTATGTGCATCTTCCATTCATTTCTATGCCTGTCCTATATGCATCTTCCATTTATTTCTACATTTGCCGCTTCTTCGACTCGAAATATTTTTCGACATGCAAGTAAAGACAAAAAAAACCAAACCAATTTCGTCATTTGCTCATTCTTTTACCCAAACAACTGCGATACATATGGGAATGAATGCTACGTAATAAAGGGTAGAGTATGATGCATCAACTTTCAACTCTCTACGTCTACACCTGATATATCATATAACCCTTTGCTAGTTTTCTCCCATCTTGCAATAAGTATTTTAAATAGACAATTCCTACCTTCACTCATTGTCTCAATTAAGCCCTTTTGAGGGTCTAATGAACCTCAAGTAAGAGAGAGTAGTATGTGTTGGAGTCAAGTCTGGATTTGGTAAGAGCAAATGTTGGAGCCCAAATATGGTAAAATATTTAATTTGATATGATTTGTAAATCTACATTAAATATCTGATTTAATTAGATTTTACAAATTTGTATCAAATATTTAACTTGACCATATTTGGACATCCATAATTGGTGATGTGATATAATCTACACCGTTGGTTGTTGGTAGATGACCAGATCAGTTGGTGGACTACTTTTAGGTTTTCAAACCATAAAATTAGGATTTTCATTTTATTTATGAGGTGAGGGTGAAGGCACAAAGGGAAGATTCGGGGTGCTCGTCCCCAAAAAAATTTGAGAGAAAGTCCATATTTTGCTCTTAGGACTTCGTTATCCAACACAGAAGAAAGAAGAAGATCTAATCGAGGTGTCGTCAACTTCGGTTAGGAAGATTGCTACGGACTGGTGGGTGATCTCAATTATAACTTCTATTTTCTTCTTAAGAGTGGTGAGGGGGTTGAACTTATTAGGACAAAAGATTCAACTTAAGTTCTGTCAATCTTATAATTTCATCTGAATTATTAGAGGTTGGCATTTGTCTAGCTAGGTAACGTACGTCATCGCCATATATTTGGCTTTATCTTCTGCTTGGTGTGCGTTAGACGGGGGTTGATTTTGATCATGTGGATTAGCAAACGCGATCAGGTTGATTGGCAAACACTTTCACACGCGCCCAATAGTGTGCCCCCTTTGGGGGTGCATGGTCAAGAGAATCATGAATAGCTCCTTTGCATAAAGTAAAGCGACCCACCAAGAAACTAATCTCCTTTTAGGGAGGCACTAAACTGGAACTTCGATCAAATGCGGATATCTGTTAGATTATATTTGTAACTATTGTAAATATGGCCCAGAAGCCCAATCATGTAGACACTATATATATTGTAATCAGCCCCCATCAATAAAACAAGGCATTATTTTTCCCTACATGGTATCAAAGCCTCTAGAAAAACCCTAGCCGCCATCCAATCCCGTAGTTGATCTTAATGCAGACGGTAATCTAGTTGAGCCGATGGTAATTTGGTCGATAATCAGAGTATTGTTACTCCTTTTATAAAATTTAGTGGAAACTCAAGCTCACTTTAGAATGGATGTCGATCAATCGGAAAGTAGTTTATCCTGAAACTTCTCAAGAACTGGTCTCTAATTTGGATGATGAGTTTACTGTTGGTGAAATTAGAAAAGCCAGTTTTGACGTTACAGGGGATAAAGCTCCTACACTAGATGGATTTCCGATTTTTTTTTCCTTTCAAAAATATTAGGAGATTGTTAAAGATTATATTATTAAGTTGTTCAGTGAGTTTCATCATGTAATAGCATGATAAATAGATAAATTGTATTGATATTGTACTAATTTCTTAAAGTTTGGGTGCTAATAAGGTAAGTAAATTTAAACCTATTCATTAATTTGTACTTTTAAAATACATTAATGAAAATAATAGACAATAGATTGAGTACTGTTCTTAATGATTTAGTCGATATATGCTTAGTCAAATTTTATTTAAAAAAAGGGTTGTTTTTGTCATTTTAGCAGTTGTACCAAATATGGTACATATATTTGTCAAATGAATAAGATTGAAGGTGTGTTAGAAATTAGGTTTGAAAATACCATAAAGTTGTTTGGGATGTTTCTACATTAAGTTGAGGAAATTAGGTTTTAGTAATAAGTGGATAACATGAATTACGAATAGCATTAAGTCAGATAGTTCTTCTG